>OU015497.1:82433306-82715806 GCA_907164885.2 Dolomedes plantarius | reverse complement strand
AAAACATTCCTGTAGGTAAAATAATACGCATAAACATTTGATTAAATACGTTTCGTTGTTTTCATGACTTGCCAAGCTAAACTTGCGAAGGATCTACAGCTTAAGACTGCTGTCTACAAACCCTATTGGATTAACTCAACTTAATGTTAACCTATAGAGAAAATGTGTCTACTACTTACAGCTACTTAAATGTTTATAATTCAATAAAAATGGTATTTTAAGATAGCCTGAACTTTTGTGCACCTTGCAGCAGTATTCACTTTATAAATTTCATCCACCAAAGGAATTTAGGAGCGTTTAAGGCGACAAGGGACCTTCAACTTCGTTTGTTTTAATAATTTACTCTTTATACTAAATGAGAATAATTAATATTCTTTTTTACTTTAATGAAGACACTTAGAATTCCCAAATAAGTATTTTGTTTAAGAATAAGACTTATTTATCAAAAAAGTTTTCAAAAATGATAGCATTTTTCAAAATGCTCCATGCGCATTACTTTTCATTTGATTTCTTTCACATTTTCCAGGATTGTTAATTGAAGTGTGTTCCCAAAACTTGGGCATAATTCTTTGAAACCACAAATATATTTCAAATTTCTAAACCATGAAATAAAGCAAAAATGTAAAAAAACTTAAAAAAACAACAGCCAAATTTTAAAAATAATTACTTGTAACTTTAGATTCCTACAAAAAAATTAAAATTCATAGCACAATTATATTTATATTAAAAACTTACGGTAAACTTATATTTAAAAAATCTAAGAATTTTGGAATGCGCATGGAGCATTTTGGAAAATTCTAGTATTTTTGAAATATTTTTGTAAAAAGGCCATTTTCTGCCAAAAAGTCATTATTTTGGATTCTAAGGGTTTTAAATGTAGTAAAAAAGAATATAAATTATTCTCATTTTGTATATAGAGTTAAAAATTATAAATTAAAAAATTCGAAGCTGAAGATCCCTTGTTCCCTTAAAACGCACATCAGATTTTCCCCCGATTAATTTAAATTTCAAAAATATTATTTGCATTTAAAAAATGAAAAATGCCCAGGGTGTAAAATTTCTTTCTCTATTACGGAGTACAATTAAAAATATCTTTCAATCCAGAGTCAACAATCCTTGGACAAATTTTCTCCATAGGTTAACATTGAGGTGAGCAAATCCGATCGGATTAGTACACAGCAGCCTTAAAGCCGATTCCGTACGGCTACCCACACCCTTGCGCATTGAGTCAGCAGACTCTGATTCGGAAGATTTGTGCCCTAGCATTTGGATATCTTCCAAAATACTTGTGTGAAAAATGGAATTGCAGAAGGGATATGTTCTGCTGGTTGAAATACCATCCTCAAGGTTAAAAGACTAGAAACTGTTAATTTTCTTCTGACCGTTAGACAGAATGAAAACGGACATCTAGGAAGCATTTGTCAAATATTTGACAATATTTGTCAAATATGACCAGAAAATGGGAAAAGCCTCTTTGTAGAAAATAATTATGTAGAGGTCACTATTTTGTACCTTAAAAGTTAAAAATGAATGAAAATGGATGTCTGAAATATATATCGAAGTATGGAAGTTTTTTACATTGCTCCAATAGTTTAGTTGATAGAACAGT
Source organism: Dolomedes plantarius (assembly GCA_907164885.2). NCBI lineage: Eukaryota > Metazoa > Arthropoda > Arachnida > Araneae > Dolomedidae > Dolomedes > Dolomedes plantarius. The sequence continues at coordinate 82,714,197 of OU015497.1, read as the reverse complement.
GGCATAGATTTTAGGAGGCCGAATGTTGGTTCTGCCAGATAGCGGTTACAGCGGTTTCCAACCATTTTAAGGAACGATAACAAACCATTTGGAAGCACACGTTAAATATATATTGGGGAAGAAAATTAAAGAAAAGTCGTCTAAAATAAGTAAATAAATGAAAAAAATAAGAACAGGTCAACAACCCATTATGCAGACCTTAAAAATGAAGTGAAATATTTGTCTCATATGAAAGAAAAAAAAATGAGAGTTTCTCAATTCACCAGAAGAGTTTAGTTGGTAGATACCAGTCTTTGAGGTTAGGGTTTGAGGATTTGAATCATGGCTTTGAAAAATAGTCGTTAAACTTTATTAAATAAAAATGCTTGAAATTTTTTTATCTCTAAGGATTTTTTTGCCCAATTTTTCTGTTTAGAAATGTTTCTAAACTCTCAGTTTAAACCTATTGTTAAATGTTCTAGGTGCTTTTCTGAATATCTTTAATTACATTTTGAAAGGCATCTTACATTTATAAAATCTCACATCTTACATTGATTTGGAGAGACTGTAATGGCAAAATATTACTTTTTTTAAGAATTTTGATTTACAAATAAATAATTAAAAAATGAGATCATCTTAGCAATTAAATTTTTTTCCGTTGTTCTTATTTCATATCAATTTTTGAATAAAATAATATTTATGAGATTGCAAGCTCTATTTAGCAAAACTAAAATAGCTCAGTCATAAAATAGTGTTTTCTTGAGGATTTGTATTATCTGGTAGTTTTCAATAAATTCTGTGTCTTCAGCTTCTGGAAAAGTTAAGTGAACAATCTTGGAAAACTTCAAGAATATAACTTTACTCTTATTATATCATTCAATGCCTTACTATTGCCAATAAATTACTCTTCTCTATTCTTTCCTCTGTGCTCTTTCACTTAATCTCCCTCAGACAGACAGTATATACTTGAGGGATTTATGTTTTGAGTTCGTTTGACGTCTTCTCGTCACCTATCAGTGTTTCGGTTAACGCATTAAGATTTTTCAACTTACCATGACCTCTTCCCATGTGAGAATTTTACTCTTTTTCACTTGATTACGCTAACATTTAGAATTTTTTTTTTAATATCACTTAGATTCAGTTTCTACTTAAATTCAACATTTTACATTTATTCAATGCCTGGAAAACATGTATTTCTTACCGCGATGTTGAACAATTGTGAAATGTTCAATAATTTTTTAGTATGATTTGAAGTTTAATGCTAGTCTAATTACAATAAAATAAAAGAATGGCTTCAGAAAATTTTTTAAAAATGCTACATGTGGTAAGACAAACAGAACAACCAATTCACAGAATTTATAAAATTTGAGAAAAAAATGTTTTAAATTTGTTATCAGAAGTTTTGATTAGCGACAACACTACTAAATTAACTTGACGTCTATTAAATATGTGTATTTAAGTAAGGGGTGTATTTAAGTGACTGTAATAAAAAAAGATCAGTTTTCTATTGCTCTACTGACTGAAATGACCGTACGAAATGGCTTCGTCGGTGTACAGAAAAGTTCCCAAAGGAATTCATGATAGAGCAGGATTAAGTTACAACTGCAAATTAAAAATAAAAAAGTCACAATTACATCCAAAATTAATTCTCTCTACTACCAGCAGAATATTTTAGAGCCAATTTTTGAAGAAGAAATTCCAGCCTTATATGGAATGGACAATGATAAATTTGAGTTTTATATGGACAAAGCCTCTAGTCACACGTCAAAATCAGGTGCTACTTATTTAGCAAATAAAGGATCAGAAACACGAATAAAGTGTATTCCATTTAATGAAATACCTGTAAAATCATCTGACACTTCTCCAATAGACTTTTGTGCTTCCGGTTTATTAAAACAAGCCTTAGGAAAACGGAATCTAAGAACATTGAAAGGAATTTGGAAAACGGTCCAAGGGGAATGGGGTAAAATTGACATGATAATACTAGAAAAAAGTTTACTCTCATAGAAATTCGAGCTAGAGCTATTGTCAAGAACTATGGCTATCAGATAGAAGCAAATCGCCGCACAAATACGGCATTTATACATAAAACTTAACTATCAAAATCGTTTCCATAAAGTGCGAACGACCTTCTGTATTATTCTGTCGATGTGAAATGCCATCTTTTTGCAAAGAATTTTCCACAGTATGTTAAAATTCCAAACTTCTTTAGGTTTGCCCTTTAAGCATATACAATCATCCATACAATGAGTACTATGCTTTTAAAAGCGTTTATGTCGTATAGAAAATGAAACCATCCATGAAATGTGCAAAAGATAAAAGAAACTTTTCAATTTTTAAAAACCCATTCCTTTGTTAGTTTTAATAAATGGATGAAAACTTTTAACAGTCGTTTCTTTTTCCAAACTTTGAGGGGATACTAATGACGTCTCTAAAAAGGTCTGAGTGAAGTGCTGGTATTGACGATCATTAATAAAGATGTATTTCAAAGTCTATTAGTGTATTGGTAATGACTAATTTTTTCATACGCCTTTTTCGTGTTTCCATCTTGTAATTACAGAGCTTAAAAGCACTTTATTATTTCCATTTGCATATGAATTTTTCAACATCATGCCTCGGGATGATTTTGTCATTACGTTTATTGATATGCTTCATGCTAATTAAGGGAAAATTTGAAAGGAACAGCCTCAAAGGAAATGAAAGGTAATCGAATGAGATGCGAACACACAACTTATTTCGTCACAAAAGCACGTAGGATTTTGTTACTTTTGATTAGAGCGTGTATACACTAATTCAATTTCTTCAAATGAACTTTTTCGTCGTTTCAGCTTTTAAATTAAGTGAAAAAGTTTGTATGATGGCAGTTTGAATAGGGAAATTATCTACCTCTTCCTACCATATCTAATGAAATAATAGACTGGAGAATCGCTGGCTTTTCTTTAGTCAATGTATGCAATTAATGCCAAAAAAAAATATATTTATAAAGAAATTGTAACGGATATTTTTAAAGAAAAAATAATGTAGAAGAAAATATTCAAATTCAATCTAATAGAACATTCTAAAGAATATAGTACAGTTTGAGGATAATTTCTATTACTGTATTTTAATATTTTTTTAGATAATGTCCAGTCGTCTGCCGCATTAGCAAGAAATTTTTTTTTTTGTAAATTTATTTCGTTGTTATGCACATGACGCATAATTAGTTTAAAGTATCACAAAAAGAATAGAAACCACGTGATAAGCATTTTATAAATTTAATTCGAAAAGAAATTCTTTAGGAATTCACCAAAAATCAGAAAATGGAGGTAAATATTCGAAAAAGATTTCATTTTAAAGGAATTTTTATGATCTTTCAAGTGATATAAATATTATAACCCTCAAATTATTATTTTAAATGCAAACTTAAAAAATGTTACAAAAACAGCTTAAAAATTTAATTTTAAAAATGACGAATTTTTCAAAAATCTTTCTTAGTGCACCCCTACACTATAAGAAAAATCGGCATGCAAAATTTCAGCCCTTTGGGTCCAGTGGTTTGGTCTGTGCGTTATCTGTCAGTCAGTGAGTTACCGAGCAGTTTTATGTATATAGATAATCATATTTTCATTTATTACTGTGTATGGAATTGTTTATTGTTTTTTTTGTCGTGTCTACGAATAGGGCAGAAGAAAAAGTCTTGAACTGAACCAAAAGCTTGGATAACAACCGCTGGCAGATAAGGTGCCTATAGGCTGTAGAGGAGTTCTTGAGGCGATAAAATTCTTTGAAAAGGGCAGCCACAATGGCTGGACAGTCAAAGATATGTTCTGGAGAAAGCTAGGTTTCTGGACAGTATCCACAGCTGATAAAGGATCTTGTGCAGTCAGGGTGTATTTTTATACCCTTAAAGCGATTAGTTCTAGCCATTGAAAAGCAATTTTTCCGTGACACTAAGTCCAAAATTAGTGGTTTCTTTAAGGGCTGGTTGGATAATCTACACCTGAACACTGCTTGAACATCTGATAGTGAAATACAGGAAGAGGTCTGGACCAAAATCCTCGCTTCCTTGACTAGCGACTCAGCACAGTCATTTCCTTCAGTATTGACAAGTGCTGGGATCCATTGAAGAGTACAGCACTTTCCCTTAGAAGGAAGTTGACAAAGGAGATCCCTTACGTTGTGGGAAATTTTTTGATTATTTTTAGTTAAAGATTATTTTTAGTTAAGAAATATTTTTAATTAAAAAACAGAAGTTTTTCATTTAAGAAAAATAATATATATTAAAAGTGAAAAAATGTAAACTCAGTTCAAATATTAAAAAAAAAATAATGATTTCACATTCGTTTTTAGAATAGTAGAAAATAAAATATATTTACCTGAATGAAAATAACTGGAAAATGCTTTAATTAGGTAATTTTCCTTTTTTTTTCAAATACTGCTTTAAAAATAACGAATCACATATTATGAATGGAACATCAGAATCCAAATTCAAAATAGTGTTTAAAATTTAAAATATCATTTTCCTTTTCATGATAGTTGCTGGTATAATATTGTATATTACAAAACAATATACAAACCGACTCTTCAGGTGGTAGGTTTGATTTTTAAGCTTTAGAGTGCAAATTTATTTCAAATTCCTCTTCCACATATTTGCTACGATATTTATAAAATTATAAAGGATGTTTCCGAATAATGTAGCAAAAGATAGTTATCATCATTTAGCATTTGATATCATAATAATATTGGACAAATTTGATCAACATAAACGTGGGAATATTTCTTCCGAATGGAGAACAGTGTATTAAATGTTGTTTCGAAATCGACACGTTTGAAGAATAGATCCTAAATAATAGATAAATAAGAAGAAAACTAACAGAAGGATTGAAAAAAAAATTACAAACTTTTTACATCCTGTGCATAAAATCTCGTATTCAATCAATTGGATATAATATCAGCATATTAAACATTATCTGCTGCTCATTGTAACAGTTTTCAATTTTAAAATCTCATGGACGAATGAAAGGATAGATTAATTGGCAAACTAAAAACTTATTGGTAGTATGTGAATTCTGCATAGAGAACATATTCTAATGTCGACCCGTAATGACAGAATTTGGTTATTTTCAGTCGTGTCAGTTTTTCACTTGTTAAGAAATTTCTTAACCGGTTTTAAAAACATGATAGTTTTAAACTAGAGTATTTGTTCGAAATTTATTTTAAGCTATATTTTTCATTACTTCATTTAATTTAAAGCAGTTCCTCAAAAAACTAATTTTAAAGCTCAATAACTGATTTTCAAGAGTAGGGCTCAAGCTAATGAAGGTAACCGTTATCTTTAAGTATTTTCAGAAGCTAATTTAAATTCTTATCCACGATCCCAGAAAAACGAAAGAAAGCATTAATAAAGACAAACACACCTTTCTGAGTATATACTGAATTTTGCGTAAAAATAAAACAATGCATATTTAACATATACTATGATGAGTTCCCTTCCGGAATGTATTGTTTTTAAGAATAATGAAGAATTGAAAGCCCGACAAGTGAATATATATTAGTGAGTACTGAGGATGGAATTTTCATTGTATATTTGAAAATTAGCGTCTAAAATGTCCAAACAAAATATACTTTTAAGTTTTTGGTACAGTCATGGTATAGCTGCAGTATCTTTTATTTTAAAAATAAGGTGCGTGGAAGAGAAAACACTCTATTTGGAAAAATGACTCAATTTAAATACTCATGGTGTTAAAGATATTTATGCCTTCTGTTTTAGAGGCTTATTTCATATTTTATTGTTTCTAGACCAGCGTCGAGTACAGTGGCAGCAGCGAGAATATTTTTTCGATCCTTTATAGAATATATCAAGGAGATAGCTGGATATATCAAGGATCCGATAGCTGCTCTGAGATTGGAGATACGATAGCCAAAATGTGACGTCTTAGTCTCGAAGCATGCTGATTTACATCATGCTCTTATGTATTATCTACAAAAAAATTCTGGCTTCTACTGCCAATATGTCACGATGACATCATATTAAAAAATAAAATTTTGCAAGACTGAGGTTTTGGTCTCTCGATACTTCCAAAAATATGAATTGCAACTGACATCTTGGAGGCAAAAACAAACACCTTACTAATCTCATGAATATACTCTATTTTCTTAAATAGTCACTTCCCTATATCACGATCTAAACAAAGGTATCGTGGTTTTAACAGACATAACGTCACTTATAATTTAGATCCTGGTTGTGGAAAAATTCTGCTGAAATTTTATGTTACTTACTTCACTTAAATCTCCCACAATCTCCAAAAAATTCACTAATTTCTCCCATCACAATCGGTGTCATACTTCAAGAAAGTAGTAAACAAAATCGGGAAAAGTAAACTTTGACATGAGTAAAGTTAATCTTTTTTTTCGCAGGAGACATATCGGCATCCACTTGTTAACTGGACTTTCGAGATTGTGTTATATGCAGCCTCACCTATATAAAGCCACATTATAATAGTACATCCATTTTAGCCAATCTACACGATCAGAGACGCATAATCTTAGATTTTTGAATTCTGCTTCATACACATAATGTACATTTTGTCCCTAATAAAAAGCTACGAGACATAAAATATTGATAGGATACTATTGAAACACAATTTATTCAGTTGCCATATTTCTCATAAATTAAAAAGCTTTGATTCAATTTCTCAAGTGTACAATATAAAAAACTTTCAATAACTTTCATTTAATATAATACGCATTATGTGCCTTATTTCTAATCGTTTTTTTCAATGTTCTGCATAAATAGTTTTAAAAAATATCGTTTCTCAAGTCTTTTTATATAAATTAAAGTAGGTTATGATACATATGTGTATGAATGAATGGATGTATAAAATCTTTATATTTATCTATAAGAATATAATTTATATGTTCTCTGCCGCCAGATACTGTATTTAGAAACAATTTTGTATATTATATCTGTATGTAGATACATACTGCAATAGAAAAAATTACTTATAGCGTCTCCTCGCATCGAAGAGAGAAATTTCTGTTAAGAAATCTAGGACAACATATTTGAGGCTCTAAACCTGTCTTGTTTTCAATTTAAAATGACTTTTCTTTATATTTTTCCCTTGCAATGTTTTCTGACGTGTTAAAGATTCGATATTCTGCGTTTTAATTAAAGAACGAAAGAACTTTATTTATCATGTAAATAATTGCATGGACGAGTAGATTATTGTACAGATAATGCCTAACATTTACCTTTGACAATTCTTTTCGAGATAACGAGATAAATAAATGGCTAGAAAATTTAACATTTCGAGGCTCGTAGATTAATGAAAATAAGTACAAGCCTTATCGGAAAAGACAGTCTCTTCTAGAATAATTAATCTCCTTGTCAGTTGACGTACATTCTAATTTTAATTACTGTATTCTAAACAGCGAAACACATAATATTATGACACATTTCTCAGTATGAGTATGTAGCTTATATTTAAAGATCGAAATGACGAATTTTTAATACATTCCTCGACTATTCTCCCTGTGGGAACATGGGAAATAGGCACCACTTTCTGAAATAAAACTGCCAGGAAAAAAACAAAAAACATACTGCACTTCTATTAATGTAAATTTTTAGAGGAATTATACTTGCAAATTTGCTGCAGATTTGGAGAAGGATTTTCCTTAATTTATAATACGCATGTAGGCATTATTAATTATGATTCTTTGTTTTGACTCTTATGTTAAACTAGGTTTGCCTCAAACACCTTTTAAACTCTGCATAGTGATATTCTATGATATGAATAGATAGAAATTCGCCAAATTACTTTACCTTTGAGATTCTATTTTTCGTATAGCAAATTTATAAGTCCCTAAGCATTTGAAACAGGTTTCGGCGTTACTAACTTTGGGATTGAAAACCGTTTTTCAAGGGATAGTTACGTTCTATAATTTTGTATTCATCAGTGTTTGAGGTGGAAAATTCCGTATTCTTTTTTCCATGCGAAGATTGCTTTCGGTGTAAAATTATTCATCCTCATTCCCCTTTCTAAATTACCTTATTGAAAACTTGGTAAATTAGATTAGTTGCGGGATTTATCAAAAACAGAAGTCAAATATTTTCCATATCAACTCCACCTTGAACTTGTTGAATGTCAGACAGTGCCTGGACTACGTTGACAACCGTGAATAAATGTAATTCACAAAACACACCATCGTAAATCTTCTAAATTCACACTATCTCAAACATATTACTGGTAATTTAGTTTTCTTTTTTAATTAGCTGTCGAATTTAAAATCTAAAAAGTTTATATCATAAAAGTTTAAAGTTTTTTTTAGACTACGAAATCAGTTTTAAACGTGTTTCACTCAAAACCTTTAGGTAAGCATCTATTGGCTTATTTTACTTAATCAACAAATTGAGCGAAGTGTTAGTGCTTAAGATATATTATTGTGAAACACTGTATATAGGTGACCTCCTCCCAAAAAAGCATATTCTTGAGGCTTTATGATGACCTACAAATTGTACATTTTACGTAAATTTCTAAGGACTTAATGAATTAGGAATGTGCTTCTTCTTGAGCAAAATTCAGCCATTTGCTTTGCAACAGTAAAATATTTTCAACGTGCTCTAAATTTTACGTTTCTTTAGAAATTCTTGATCTGTAAAGGCTTCACTTAGCTATCATGACTCAGAACGATGTTGTATTCCAACACACCAGGTACCACTCTTTTTATTTTCCATACCGACAGTTTCAGTATATTAATGTGTTTTAGCAGGCAAGTATCCAATAGTGAGAAGTGTGTAACTTGTAATGCAAATTTTATTCTAATTCCTAACTTAACCCTGTTCCTGTTTTGAAATATTAAACTTTAATCAGACACATAAAATATCTGTCATTAAGCCCATTAAACAACTAAATACAACCAAATATACGTTTTTCGAAGTCCTATGATTCCATTCATAAACTTAAACTTAAATTTTGTAAATATAATCTAATAAAATGACAAAATGTTGAAAAAATTATTTTTGTTCTTAATAATTGATTTTAGTTTAATAAAACAGCAGCTGTTCTCGTGGAAATAAGGAGATAAATTTTTAACAAATGCAACAAATATATTTAAAACAGCGGATAATAAATTTCACTTTAAGAACTTATAGATATGTTCTATGTTCCTTCCTTAAAAATGCATAGTAAACAAAAGGAAAAAATTACAAAAAAAGAAAATAAATGATTAAGTTCCAAACTGATATAAAATGTAGAATATAAAAGCTAAGTTATAAATTTTAAAAGTAACAAATATTACACACAAAAAATGTGCTACATTTATTTCTTCAAAGGGAAATAATTCAGAAATAAGGAAAATTCTTAACAACGTAAGGAAAACTTTTAAATATAAAGTTTGTTTTCTAAATTTAAAACTTAATAAATCTCCTAAATCTCCCCCTTTATTGCATTCTATATCTAATCTGTCAGATAATTCATAATACAGCTCTATGCATTTTTTATTTATCTAATTTCGTTTCAAAGGATTGATGTAAAAAAATACTTTTTTTTTCATTTTTATGATAGTTTCAATAGCTTCTTTATTTATCTTCTTTGTTGTAAGGATATTTTTTTCGTAAAACTAGAATTAATATTCATGTGTTATTCAAAGGGAAGTTGCCGCAGAAAACTTTGTTTAATGTAAGGCGTCTTTAAATGTATAGAGATTTTGCACTTCTATCCTAAATTTGGGTATGTATATCTTGAAGTGGCACTCTAAATAATTTCATTCAAACACAGTGCTTACATAACAAGAATGTTTATTTAAATATTTGCATATGTCAATTGGCTTTTCAACATAAAACATACGTACTACGAGTACCAGATATGTATAGTATTCATGCAAGGGAAATGCAATTCAATATATTCCCTTGTATAACTACTCATTCAAGAAAAATACACTTTGCAATACTCACAGATACTTTAAAAGTTAACCAGCAGTGCTGCCACGTAAAATTTGGGCCTAAAAAGAACTCGCGTAGGTTTGAAGCAACCTAGCTATGCCTCCAGCGGCTGCTCGCAAAACTCAACTATTATTAAACCAAACTCTAAGCCTAGCTCCAGCTCGATACTTCGTTTAGTCAGCTCTATTCCTCCTTTCACTTCCTCTCACTTCCTTTCGCTTCCTCAACACTTCCTAGCTCCTTGGTATTTATACAAACCGCGTATGTCGCAATTAGCATATTTTAAGCGGCTTCTTTAACTTTATTCACCTAAAAGTTTGATTGTTGTGAATCTAATCTTATGTAAGACTTACAAATGTAAGGTGGTTTTATGGAGGATTGGCTGCATTTTCCTCTTAACAAATATCATTCTGTTGCAATTTGCTACTTCCCATGTTCCCTTATCACTAAATATAACTAATTTATTGAAATAAATAACCATTATGGAAGCATAGAAACCGAATCAAGCTGATCCTTTGAGAGTTATTTAATATTCTGGATTTTCACTGCGAAGCCAAAGTACGTGCCTGTTATTGATTGGGGACTTCAAAAGAATTGTTACATTATGCTCTACTCACGCAATTTCAGATTATATTTTCTCATTGATTTCCTGTATGAAATTCTAGACTAAACGATATAATCCATGGATGGCCGAAATATCTTGTTATTTAATTGTGTTATCATTGATCTAAATATCTTACTTTTATGAACTAAACTTAATTATGTCATACTTGTTCAAAACTATATCGCCTGCATTTTTCTGCTCAGTTCGACAGTTGGTTATTATATTAGTATTTCAGTCCCATGTGCCATTAAGACAATAAATAAATAAATGTTAGACATGCAGTCTAACTGAAATTTTAGTATTCTTACAGTTGACTCCACACTGACACTTCACTCCTTTGTGTATGATAATTTCATTTCTATTCAGTACTTATAAACAAAAACAAATAAGTTTTAGACAATTACAACTCCCTTTAGAAAAATTAGAAAAATCAAATGATTTCTGCTGAATGACACCCAGTGCATATTTATTCTTTAGAAAATTATTATTACTGAATTTAAATTAGCATCATCAAAATTTCCTTGTACTTTATATATATATATATATATATATATATATATATATATTCAACCCATGTTTTCAATTGATTAACTGAAATCGAATCGATCACAATTTCTAATATACGTGTCAGTCTCCCCGTTGCTATAATAAATTTAATATTTCTTGATCTCCTTTGAACGAATTGTAAATCTATTGTGAACTCTATTATTTTGTACCATCTGTTGAGAGTACCATAATTCGTTTGATAATTTAAATATGTATGTGGGATGCCATCCATACAGCCCCATGCATGCCACTCTTACATGGAGTGGGCTGTATTGATGGCATCCCACATCTGACACCAGGGCTGTATGGATGGCATCCCACATGTATTATAAATGTAATTTGTACAAACTGACTGAAGAAAATATAATTTAATTATAATATTTTCATTCTTAAGTGTCTTTTAAGTTCGATAGATAATATTTCCCTTTTTAAGTTCGAACATGTTCAAATTTATTTATTAGCCTAATAGAGATTTACAAGGGTGCAGGTCTTTGAGTACATAGTTTTTATACTTTTCTGGGGTTGGCATGGTTTTTGTAGCAGTTGCAGAAATAGGTTTTAAACTGTAGCTCATTGTCTAAGCTCTCGTGTCACAAAATATAACCGAAGAGCTTCAAAACAATAAACAACCATACGTACAATTCGGAATTCAGAGATTTTAAAATATCAAATCGACTAATTTTTGAAATCGTTCAAATGTTTTGCATACTTCTAGATTTTACAGGGAAACATGAATATGTATTAAAAACACATGCTTTAATTTAAGTATATATTATACTTTACTCATATATTGTACTTCATACATTTTATATTATATCTTTTAAATAGCAAGAATCGTAAATTTTACAGAGCAAAACTGACCATAAATTTTTAAAGTATCTTTAAATCTTTTAAGTTTATAATATTTGAGAAGCGCAAGTTGTGTCAAATCGTTATTAAAGCGATGTTCAAAGTTGTTTCACTACACAAATTACAGCTTTTCAGACAAATGTTTTTGTAGTTAAGCAACACCTTAGTCAAACATGTAATAAAAGTGCTGTTGAACTCGGTAACTTAAATTTCTGAAGAAAACATGCTTAGAAAAAAAAAATTATATGAAATGTTTTTGGATAAAGAGAAAGTATCAAAATTGCTTTCAGAAGAACTTTTTTACAGAAGTAACATATCCAAAAAGAGAAAAGAAAACTCTGCTCGCTTCTGTGAATAAACTATTCATTATTTACTTGAAGAAATCTGTTAAAAAATACTTTTGGATAAAAATGTTAAGAAAGTTGTCTGCCAAGAAAGAAACAGTGCTTTATTTATTTAATTTTTTTATAAGTCTGCTCCTGCTGAACCCCTTTTTCTTTCTTCGTGAAAATCGATGAAGGCTGTTGGAGGTATATTCTGTGCTGAATAAGAATACGTAAAAAAACTTTGCACAGAAAAATCATTTTAGAATTACCAAATATTTATTTAAATGCCAGAGCTCGACATTTCATTGTTGGTAGAGGTTGCATGTAATTTTTGCCAATTATAAAATAAAATATGCATTGTGTATAACTGCATTGGAAAAATAAGACACAAAGGTATGGACTTTAATAATTCTGTGATCGACAGCAACTCCCAGTTTAGTCTGCTATGAAGCCTTTTATAATATATTAAGGCTGCTGTTTACTAACCCTATTGGATTCGCTCACTTCAAGGATTGCCAACTTGGATTTAAGGTTTTTCTTTTAAAAAAATATTGTACTCCGTAATAGAAAAAGAAACTTTACAACTTGAGACATTTTTCGTTTTTAAAATAAACGTAAATAATATTTTAAAATTGAAATTATTTAGGGAAAAAATCTGGTATATTGCACTTGAAACGCTCATAAGTTCCTTTCATGGACGAAATTTAAAGTGAATCCTGTTGCAAGGTGCAGAAAAGTTCAGGATATCTGAAAATACCATTTTTATCGGATTATCGGCATTTATGTAGCTGTAAATAGTAGACAAATTTTTCCATAGGTTAGCATTGAGCTGAGCAAATCCAATACGGTTAGTACACAGCAACCTTAAAGAGTGAGTTTTCAGTAAAGTCTCTAACAACCTTCAATATTCTGCAAATGTTTGTAACTTAAGAAATGTGAACTGAGAAAGAAAATTTGATATGATTATGACCTTCTTAAAAAAATGAAATGTTTTATTTTTATGTATGGCTTTACATATTGAGTAAAAGGGTGGTTACTTCTTGTAGAACCCATCCATGAATGCACGAAGCAGAAAACCTTACCACGTGATTTAACGAGATGGATTAGGCATCCAGTAGTTAGCGAAGTTAAGCTAAAAAGATATAGAAGCTTTTTGGGTGTATTGTAGGATGAGGAATTCAAAAAACGACAGGTGTGGGAAAATAGGTGGTGTAATACGTTTTCAAAAGCTTATAGCAAGAGAGCTCGGCGATATTTTCTGAAGGCTGAAGAAAATTTTTGTATTAGTGCCCTGCAAACTCTTAAAAAATTTAAATACTATATTTTATACACAATTTACAATTTTTTTTTACTCAATTTACTAAATTTTTTTTTACTCAATTTACTAAATTTTTTTTTACTCAATTTACTAAATTTTTTTTTACTCAATTTACTAAATTTTTTTTTTTTACTCAATTTACTAAATTTTTTTTTACTCAATTTACTAAATTTTTTTTTTACTCAATTTACTAAATTTTTCTTTACTCAATTTAATATTCAATTTTTGTCAGAATTTTTTTTTTATAAAAAGTACTCTTCGAAAATTTTATGTTTCAAAAGTGACAAGAAACAGTGAATTAGTCATAAAAACTGCAATGCATTCAGTTTGTAAACTGACATTGTATTTCGTATTAAATTTGATTTAAAAATAATATTTTTAAGTACGATTTAATAAATATTTTCTCCTCTTGCGAGCAGAGATTTTTATGTTTACCGGAAAAAAATTGATTCAATCAACAAAATCTGCCAGTTCGCCGCTTCCCACTAGTGTCCATATTATTTATCCCAGTAGTTTGAGTTTGCATACAAACGGAAGTATAATACTTACATTGCATAAAATTCCTTCAAGATTTTCAGACGTTTAATTTTTTTAGACATATATCATTGATATCATTCCTAATAAAACCTAATTAAGTACTGCCATCTGTATTACCTAATAGTTGGCTTAAGAATAAGCTGTTCAATACATAAAGAGTTGCGTACATTGTGACATGATCTCTGGAAAAGTTAAAAGAAATGTGCATGCAGCAATGGCGGCTCCAAGGAAGGGGATGGGAATAGGGGCAATTTCCCCCCCCCCAAAAAAAAGCCTGGCCTTTTTTTTCATAGCTAAAAATTATATAATCGTAGACCTAATACTAAATGAGTTTAAATTTAAAATGAGACGATGTTTATTTCTTATATATATATATATATATATATATATATATAAATAACCCTAAGAGCCGACGTTGCCTCCTGCCCCCCCAAAAAAAACTCTGGACTGGAGCCACCCCTGGTCTGCAGGTAATGTTTCATTAATTTCATTGTTTATTTCTTTATTTTCAAATTTTCTCGTATTTTAAAACATTTGATGTTCTTAACGAAGTTGAAATAATCAATTGTAATTTAACTCTGGTCTCTGAGGGACCGAGTTAATAGCCAAGTGCACTATATAGTAACTTTACATTGTAATAACTAAATTCATGCTGCTAAACAAGTAATTACCGGAAAATATTGACTTATGAGCTATAAATGTGTGTATATATAAGTCAGTATGGATGATACTCAATGCTATCAAATTCAATGGAATATTCAATTTTGTTATAGCTATATTATGCGGCTATCCGAGAGAAAATTTTAAATTAGTGACAGTATCGTAAAATACTTTGCACCTCTAATCTTGTACTTTCAACAAGCATATTATCAAATGAATTATTTTTCCAATAGCAGTTAAGATTTTGCCATAATTTCAGGTTTTGAGCAGACGAAAGTATAACAATATACAACAGATTATTTTGAACATATTAGAATAACTAATACCTTTTTTTCCAAATTAAATAACAAATTATATTTTTCTCAAATATCAAGCCAGGCATGTTCGATTAAGTGCACTACGATTATCTTCTGCAATGAGAGACTTAAACCGAGTGGGTTTACAGACTGAAGCCGAATCAGGTCAGCGCGATTGGTATTTTTACTTAAAGCCGAATCATTACGGCTTTAAACAATCATATCTATTGCAGGATTGGAACCTACAGGCTCTAGTTTTGAAAACCAGCGCTCTAGCTATTGTACTCTAATACGACCGATATATCAAGATTGTAATCAATGAATTATTTAAAACATTGTATCTTACTTTAACACATAATCTAAAACTGATGTTTAAAATCCAATTTCTTCAAAATAAATCTTAAAATCTTTCTTTCAGAAAGAGCTTACGTAGGATTTCCAGATACTTTGCATAAGTATTTTTAAATTTTTATCCAAATAAAACTTCTTCGTTGCTTCCTTACGGTACTTCAGTTAAGACGGATAAAATATTGCTTGCATTGGAATAATGTCAGAGTTTCAAGAAGAGACATTTTTGACATGAAATTTACTGGTTGAGAAATCCACAAGTATATTTTGTCAAAATATAGACTCTGAAAAAAACATGAATAACAAATATGATGTAGACAGTTTTGCTGGTAATATTTAATCATAAATGGTCTGTGAGCTTGCATTATAGACAATTTAAGTATTTTGAAATGGAGATTTCATTTAAATTAGCATGTAAATTAAATTAAAAAATTAATTTAGTGTAATATGCTTTTAATATAATTCATATTTTTCCTGTAACTTTTCGATCAATTCCCTTGTTTCTCTTTGTTTTAAATTGAAAGCTATCGCCTACGAGTTCGAACCCTTTTAATATCTATAAATGACAGTCTGTAGTATCTGCAATACGTTTGAGAACGTTATCAGGCTGGCCACAAATGCCACAACTTTTATTGACAACAAAGCAGATTTTTCAGCAAGATAATGCAACAAACAGATCACATGATACTTGTTTCTGATGCCTGCCATCTATTGTTGCCATTTTTCTGTACTCTTCTTTGTTTCTATAACATTCTCTACTTTTCTGATATAACATTTGAAGAACAAGTTAAACCCCATTCTTGGACTATCAATAAACAGAAGCAACAACTGAGGAACGCTTATTCAAATCTGTTGTAGGATAACATTCGAGAACTGATTAAGTCAATATGAAGATTTGCATTTTTCTGCACCATCGCTTTTCCAGGTGACTTAATTTTGTATTGATGATTTCCTTTTTGTTATTTATTTCTCCCAATAATACAACGTTGAGACTTTGGAAGTTTAATAGTTACTTGGCTTGGATGGCTTATTTCGATGGTATGCTTTTATAGCGTAAGAATGTTGCATTTAAAGGGTCTCTGTCAATACTTGTACATCCAGATATTAGAGTGAACTCTAGCATAACTAAGAACTGCCTACTTTTCAATTTTTGAGTTGCTGTTTTGTAACTGATTTACTAGTTTACGGAACTTTTAACAAGAGTTTTAAAGTACATATTTACGAATGATTTTTATCATTTGCATTGTTTTTACAGCCCCCAAATTTGTCACACTAATGTACTTATATTTATTAAAGTTGTAGAGAAAAATATTACCTCATTGTATGAGACAGAAGCAAGAACTCACAGAGGGTTTGTGCTGGATGCTTAAATATTTCCTCATGCAATAGTAGACAAATATCAGTTTCGAAATTTTAACTCACCTATAAGAAGGAGAAAAAGGTAACATATTATAAAAGCCTATAACGTAATATGTAATACATGGTAAAATGTAATAAATGAATATATTTAAATATATACACTAGATATCAGTAGAAAATTAGAGATACTCTCATGCATATTTTGTGTGAATGGTCGAAATACTCATAGATTACTTCAATGCAAATATAATGAAATTCTCCCCTAAGTATCAAAATACTTTCGAATAAATATAATTAAATACAATTAAAAAATGAATAAAGAATTAAAAGTATTCATAAAACTTTTCTGTTTAGTTAATGCATATCTGGACGAGGTGTTTTATTATATACCTCAAGTGCTGTGGGTATTTTGAGCTTATTTTTCATCAGTTTGTGGTTTTCCCACTATTTTTCTGTAATAACAATATTGTTAGTTTGAGGGGAAAAAAGTGATTATTACTTACTTTGGCTAGTGTCCAGTGTTTGTTCACAAGTTTATCATAACATTTTTGGTATTTTGAATAAAACAATTCATTTTAAGGAAAGTTTCAGATTTATTTATGTGACCCTTAAATAGAGGGCTCTTTATTTGAAAGTAAAAAACATATAAGGTATATGCCAAAAGACCTGGTAGTTTTGTGAATAAAATGAAGGCGCCCCTTCCGGCATTTCATTGTACATTGTGCTACATTTACAACTCAAAAATTTAGAGGCTATAAATATTCACTAAAAATATGGATATAATCTTTATTTTTAAAAGCATGTTTAAGATCCACGCATCCTAAAAAAATACTCTTTTTTAAATGTACATCTTTAGGCTTTGTTTTTAATCCTCATTTCCTATACCCTTTCAGCGTTAATTTTAATTTTACTTTAAGCTTAAGTCAATCGAGTAATCCTTTTAGCGCTATCGAGTTTTTATAATAAATAGTTTTAATTTTTTTTTTACAAAAGTGTTTTAGGAATAAATGTACTCAAAAGGTTTGTAAATAAAAAAAAAAGTTTATTATTTCAAGAATTTGAGATCGGATATACAATAATTACAAATTACCGTAAAAAAAAGCTTTTGTGACTAGTATTAGAATAAATACAAAAAAAAAATGAATCATAGATAAAAGAATGCTATTTATTTCATCACAACGTTGCTTCATAATTGTCTGTTCTATGTTGCCACTTGTGGGAAAATCTATAGCTCGCGTGTCGACCAACGTCTACAGAGTTCTAATAGGATTATTATTTCCCTAGTATGCGTAAATACTCAGCTGTGACGTAGAAAAGTGCAAAAATTTGT
Organism: Dolomedes plantarius; assembly: GCA_907164885.2. Lineage (NCBI taxonomy): Eukaryota > Metazoa > Arthropoda > Arachnida > Araneae > Dolomedidae > Dolomedes > Dolomedes plantarius. The sequence continues at coordinate 82,696,126 of OU015497.1, read as the reverse complement.
TTCGTTTAGTTAAAAATATTAAGTTTGTTACAAACTTTCTACAACAGAACATGAAGAACGCCAAAGCGCATAAAAACAGTGTGCCCCTTTCACCTGCAATATGATATTTTTTATTATAACGAGATTTAAGATTTATTGAATACATACACTACCCTACAATAATGTACTGGACAGCAAGATGTGATGGTATAAGGGAAAGAATACATGCTTTAATAGGGAGATGGTCCCCCACGTGTTGCAATTAAACTAACAGCCCTTCTGGGCATACTTTCAAGAAGGTTTTTATACACTGCTATGGGTAAATATAACTAAAAATAACAGAGCTAGATAATTATAAGAAGAATGTAGACAAAAAAACAAACAGAAATCAAGCATTCAGGCCTCTCCGCACCAGAGGCAAGATTCTGTAGTAGTGCCGGAACTACACCAGAAATCGAGATAACCCACTGGTCTCGTCATCAGGAAGCCTAACCAAATCAGTTACCGCAAGGGGAACTTTCTGAATAGGATGTAGGTGTAACCAAAACACATCCCAAGGCCCCGAGATAACCATAGAAACAATTTATCAAAAGAAAATGAAAAGACACGGACAACTTGCAGTAAGGGCTCAACGCACCATACATGCAAGTACACATACAATCCTAATGAAACGACACAGATGCATACATACCCCGTCACTTACTGGATTAGGTTATGAATTCATCTGTGTCTTTTCATTAGGATTGTATGTGTACTTGCATGTATGGTGCTTTGAGCCCTTACTGGAAGTTGTCCGTGTCTTTTCATTTTCTTTTGACTAATTGTTTCTATGGGGATCTCGGGGTCTTGGGATGTCTTTTGGTTACACCTGAATCCTATTCAGAAAGTTCCCCTTGAGGTAACTGATTTGGTTAGGCTCCCTGATGACGAGACCATTCGGTTATCTCGATTTCTGGTTTAGTTCCGGCACTACTACAGAATCTTGCCTCAAGTGCGGGGAGGCCCGAGTGCTTGATTTCTGCTTGTATTTTGTCTACATTCTTCTTATAATTATCTATCTCTGTTTTAGTTATATTTGCCCTTTTACAATACGAGGATATGAAGCAACCGCGCAATCTTTCATTGAAAAGTTATTTAAGTTTCCAATGCTAGGGTAGGTTTTAAGTTAATTTGTTTGGCAGTCTATGCCCGCCTTTTAATTTTTTTGCTTGTGTTGATTTATTTATATTTTTATACACTGCTATGGGTACTTATGTCCATTTCTGCTATAAGAATGTCGCCAGCTCAGCTGTAGATTTCGGATATATATATATATATATATATATATATATATATATATATATATATGTGTGTGTGTGTGTGTGTGTGTGTGTGTGTATGTATGTATGAGAGAATATCTTCCATTTATGTGTAATTTCTGAAGTAAAGAGGCTCAACTCTTCTAGGACGAATTTCATGTTAGAATGTGTTTCCATCTGAGAGCATGATTAAATTCAGTGGAGATTTAAATTGATGAATTTCGTACAAAGAGGTTTTATACAAAGATGAGTCTTAACTATGAAACTCAGTGCGACCAATGCCCTATCTCCAACAGTTCACCAAATGCTTTATTATACATCATGAATGATAATTCTGGACCTACCTCAACACAAAACTATCTATCAAAAAGAAAAATGTCATTGCTGTACTCTTTTCTACTCACGATGCACTTTTAACGGAGCTTGCTATTCGGAACTTCCTTTCATTATACTGTTTTTTTTAGTAACATGACACGTGATTGCAATAAATGTACCTTTTTATAATATTCTAGAGTTGGGTGGTTGTGCCAAATTCACACTAAATTAATCGTCTCTTTGAATCGCATGACCAACTAAAACGACTTTTACCGATAGCAAGTTCCGTTGTACAGTTGTTATGCATACGGAATACTTGCTCGAAGATTATTTCAGAAAAAAAAGCAGTGGGAACTTCATAGGCCTTAATTGACTCAGATTATTATTTAAGAATATACCTATCACAGTATACTAAGAGGTTTATTACCTGTATGCTCTTATTAATGAGTGAAGTGCAGTCGAAATTAGCTCGCACTGTCTGACTGCTATTAGAATGTATAAACCTAATGTTGATAATTTGGTGTAATTTTACAAGATACGCACGAAGAGGAAGTTGCACGGAAATCGATCTTCAAGTTTAGTTTTAAAGGGCGAAAGAACTCACGAATGTGTCATTAGATAAATGGATTTCGAAGGCTATAAACGGTAGCATACGAATTTTTAGAGTCCAGAGACACATCAGCTGTCTTACATTCTGATTCTAGCGTTTGAATTGATATTCCTCACGAATATGGACCCGCAATTTCCCGGTAAGCTAAGATTATATGATGGCTTTAACCAATAAAAGTCTTTTCTACACATGTTTTTTGGTTTCTAGAGATGTTAAATTATTTGCAAATGATTGTTCCAATATTTTAGGCAGTATTATGTGTTCACTAATAGTAAACTTGTTGAGACAAATCGTTTTCATTTTTCATTTCGTACCACCGGTCCCCAATCAGTGGAAGCAAAAAGTTTGCTTATACAACCGCTTACAGCTTTGTGCTAAAATTGTTTAATTACTGACGACACGAAAAGGTATTCATCCATATATTTTTGCCACCAGTATGTGAATGTGTATTTGTTGTAGCTCCATCCCTTTCATTTTTTAAGCAAAAGGTATCCGTCTTCCCCTACTTATATTTCTTATGTAATGACAAACTTTTTTTAAAAAATCTTCCAGATGACGATATCGATAAAAGTCTTTTTCAATTTTGAAATACGACAATTTTCTTCCTATGCGGCTTCCTTGTTATATTTAGCTGAAATCTATAGCCTTTATCTGGAAACATATCATGCCGAAGCATATGCATTCTGAATTTACCTGTGAGAGAATGAGCATGAAATCTAAAAATGGCTAAGTTTAATATTAAATTAACGCCGAAATACAGAAATAGTAGGGAATTTAGGCAAAAATTAATATTCAAATGTTTAATGATTTGAATATCATGATAAAGGTTACACGGTAAATTCTAATAAAACGTGTATATATATATATATATTCATATATATATGAGGAGCGTAAAATCTCGTACTCCCTCTTAATTCGTTCCCCTCTTACTACTTACTCTAAAATATGCAGTCAGTACAATCGTAGGCCTGTGTAATTAACGACAATTAATTATATCTAAATCCTTTATTCAATAACTATTAATTATCCCGATTCAATCCGACCATTTTCGATCTCTCATCTCGTGACGCGCACTGCCTTCACAGTTTGGAACCCAGAGAAGCTCTGATAAATCTTTTATTAATATCAAGCGGCAAAACTAAGCGCATGCCCTGTGATGTCTATAGAATGTTTGGGCGATTCCATATTATATAATAGTTTCACTCCTCGCAACCCGCGCCTCTTCCAAAAATAGATTCGTTCGCTCGAGTCAAGGCTATCTCTCAAGAAAGGGTATTCCCCTGAAAATCACGTTGCGCTCGTTCTCTGCTGTATTAAACCAACGGCGTTAGCCACGAAATTAATCTATTCTGAAGCCCCGCTTAAGTTTTACGCGATCGCCCCTCCATATTTTAGCCTTACGATTTTCTTTACAACTTCCCCCCCCCGTCCCTCTGAAGGCGTGCACACAAAGAGTAGTTAATTCTCTGCAGCACGTCGTGAGAAGAGAAAAACAACTAAAATTAACTTAATTCATCAACAACTGAAAATTGCTGTGCAGGGCGGTACCTTCCCCACACAACAAAAAATAAATTAAAACTTAACTAAATGAATTTTAACCCTAACCTAAATTTATCCCCTTTACACCCAGCCAGATTGAATCGAGGAGTGGTTGACATAGCACATAAGTCTCCATTTGAGACATCCATGAGTTGACATCATATCAAAATATCAAAATTGTACCAAATACTAAGAAAACATTATTATCAAACTTTTATCAAAATACAAAACACTTAAAAATGAGTAGATGTATAAAATATCGCTTAAACATATCACATTAATTATTACATAAAAGCAATTGTATTATAGGCATGGACTCAACTTTCAAGCTTATTTACACTTATCAAAACAGTTTCCTTCTCAAACATTTTTGTTCATACATTTCAATTGCTAACTAAAAACTCTAACCAATATGGGAATTGAAGGAAGCATGTAAAACTGCTCATGCTTGTTCAAAACTTATAAATCCTTCACTAATTGGTAAAATTTGTTAAAACCTCACATTTTTTTTATACTAACTATACAATCCTACCATTATCAATGTTAAAACTTATCAAAATCCCTCACTTACATCAATGACAAGAAAATACTACTATCCTTAGTTTCCATACCTTATTTAAAAGAAAATCACAATATCAAAAATTTTTACTCAATACTATGAAAATACACTTATAAAAACCGCAAGATCAATGTAAATCAAAATAATATACCTGTGAAGAAATTGTAAATCAAAATAACACTGTATGAGAATCAACATATAAAACACAAAGAATATTTACAAGAAGCAAAACGATCATCGTCAAACCAGGACCAGAATTAGTTGCACAAATTTCAAAATTCTTCTCGTTTACACAAAATTTTAAACGATATCCTGTAACCTTCTTAATTAATAATCACTGAAATCAAATTGTAAGTTAGTCACTCAGAGGATCCAAAATATTAACATCATAGTTTTTTTTATTTTTATTTTTATATATAAATATAATCGCAGAATACGAAGTGAAGTGCGTTAGGCGCTAAAGAAAGAAAATCAAAAAGGAGATGGATCTCTGAGCGAGAAAAGTTCTATGCTTAATAATTTTAATAATTACTGCTTAACTTCATATCTTATACTTTGCTTCCCCCCCCCCTCCCCAAGGAAAAAGATGGATAATCATTTTAATTTCATCACCAAATAATTTTCAAACATTTCATTTTCAAAATATTAGTTACTTTTTCTGTAAACATTATAAAATCTTTCATACTCAAATTTTTTCAAAACCAACAAAACAGTACACAGAAATTTCAAATTTTATTCAGCAGTCTAAACTCCACTGAAAAATAAAAATGTTAACAAACCAATGGGAGTGTCAGAAAAATTAAATGCCCAAACCTCCAAAATATACTAAAGTGAACCTATTCTCCAGTAAACAGGGGTGGGTAACATCAATAAATCTTATGGGCTAAAATTATAACAATATTCAACCACAATAGGCTCAATACTGAAATTTAAATTCACAATGTAAAATTCTTCAAAAAGCTCAAAACTCGAAAATCTCAATAATAATCATCAAAACACATTTCTTAAGGGGACCGGGTAAGTGAATTTTGACGAAAAAATCAATTTTTACTTTTTTCAATCATTAAATAATTTCAAATTTCATCTTTCTAACGATGTATCACACTTGTTCATTAAAAAAACAGAAGTCTTGAAATTTTTCATTCTTTCCGAAGCCACTTCACACCTGATTGGCCATTTAAAGAGCTGGCGAACGTAAACAAACATTTATTCCATATGGTGGCTCAGTTAATGCTCTACATATATTATTATCTCTGTTAAACTTTTCCTATTTTTTTATTTTGGACTGAAGAATTGGCAACAGTAAAGTTAACTGCAACTGTTTTTCGCAGTTTCTAACTGTTTATGTTATTTTTCGCATGTGGTTTATTGATGTTTCTCGTTTATCTTGTGTTATAGATTTAGATTGCAATATATTTACTTCAGTAAGTCGTATTTTATTGATATTACTGAGTGTATTAGATTATTTAGAATGCCACGAAGTAAGCGTGTGTTTAAAAAACGTAAAAATATTGGAAAGCCAACCGTCAATGGTATTAAGTCTGGTATTGAAACAAATGAAACTGTGGTGACTGAAAGTGCCGAATTTGACAATTCATGTCCTCAATATAATGAATATCATGAAAATACAGATTGTGGATACGAAATTATTTCATTGAATGTTTTGCAGAATGTTTTGGATAAATTTGCTGCTTGCAGAAATTGTAATGGGAACATATATGTGCAAGTAAAAAGGCGAATAGGCCTTGCATCAGAATTACAGGTGTTTTGCAAAAATTGTAAAAACTCTTGAATTTTTCAACACTGATAAATTAAAAAATACTGAATCAAAAGCAAATCTGTGTGATTTAAACTTGAGATTTGTGTATGCTCTTCGCAGTATTGGTAAAGGTCGAACAGCTGGTAGAATTCTGTGTGGAGTGATGCACTTACCACCTCCACCCACAAAATTTTCAAAATACATTAATGTTTTGACTGCTGCATCAGAACAAGTTTGTACAGAGCAAATGAAAGCTGCAGCTGAAGAATGTATCTCCATTAATGATAGCAACAGAGATTTATGTGTTGCCTTTGATGGCAGCTGGCAAAGTCTTGGCCATCTATCTCATAATGGTGTTGTAACAGCAACTAGTGTTGATACGGGAAAAGTAATAGATGTAGCAATTATGTCTAAATTTTGTATTTGCCCCCCAAAAAAATCAATCAATTCACTTAGATGCATGCACCGCCAATTACAGTGGAACAAGTGGTGGAATGGAGTTCAGTGGTGTCAAAGAAATTTTCAATAGATCACAAACATTGTATAATGCTCGATATGTCAAATATCTTGGAGATGGGGATTCGAAATCTTTTAAAAATGTAGTGTCATCTAAAATTTATGGTGACACAGATATTGAAAGATTAGAGTGCATTGGGCACATTCAAAAGAGAATGGGAAGTCGGTTAGCTGAACTGAAGAAAAAGTATACTAGTAAAAAACTTAGTGATGGAAAGTCATTAGGGGGTAAAAACAGGCTAACTGACAATATTATTATGAAGATACAGACATTTTGTGGTTTAGCTATTAGAAGAAATGTTGGATCTCTTCAAAAAATGCAGCAAGCTGTTTGGGCTGAATATTTTCATTTGATGTCGAGCAATGAAAATCCAAATCATGGACTCTATCCAGTTGGATCTGAAAGCTGGTGTCGGTTTCATCAAGCCCAAGCAAAAGGCGAAACTTATGACCACACCAAGCATACGCATATTCCTCTTCCAATAATGGAAGTCATCAAGCCTGTATTTAGAGACTTGGCAAATCCTGAGCTGCTAAAAAAATGCCTGCATGGGAAAACTCAAAATCCCAATGAATCGGTAAATAGTGTTATCTGGACTCGTGTGCCAAAAACTGTATTTGTCAACATTGAAACTTTAAAATTTGGTGTTTTTGATGCGGTATCTTGCTTTAATGTAGGAAATATAACAAAGTGCTATACTTTAACCAAGATTGGAATTCGTCCTGTTATTCACTGTGTGAAAAATATGGAGGATTTAGATAAAGAACGTATTATCGACAAAGAGCGGAAACTATCCGAATACCAAAAAAATGCGAGAAAAAGAAATAAATCTGCAAAAAGAAAACTTCAAGAGACTTATGAAATAGAAGAAGGTGATAATCCTTCATACAAAGCAGTATTTTATTAAATTTAACTTCTTAATCACCTTTAAAATTATCAATGAAATCTTTAAATGTGTTTGTCTCAAAACATGGATTTTTCTGGTTCGTGTTCCTTTTTCTGAATATTATGTCATATTACACAATTTAACACAGGGGTTTGTTTATTTGTTCAGAATTATTTATTTTAGGCAGCAAAGTTTTACCAAAAATGCTTATATAAAAGTGATTTTCAATAAATAATTAATAATAATTTTTCATTTTAACTTAGAAGAAAAAATAGCTTGTTAAAGTGTGTAAAACATGTCACTCTAACTGCCGCAAAAATTTCAAAACCATATCTTTTACCAATTCTGAGAAAAAGGTACATAAAGTTGGTGAATTTAACATGGCGGAGATAGGGCTTATCCGGTCCCCTTAAACCCATATATTTTTTTTTATAAAACTCCGACACAACACATCTCAAACACATCATTGTTTCAACAAATCATGTCATTTCAAAAATCAAGCCAAGATTTATATTTAAATCTTTTTTTTAACCTTATAAATTTTTACTTTACACATTGTTCTAATTTAACACATTTTTTTAGCAATCATATTTTTAATATTATTCTTTTCTGAATGAGCTAACGAAGAAGAATTGTTATCGAAATGTACTTTACTTTTCTGCCAATTGGAAGAAACCTGAACAATCTTCTCTGTTTGTGATGGCCGACGTCCATGGCTATGTCATTTCGTCTTTGAAAACATACTTCAAAAGTCTTCTGAACTAACTGGGAAATTGTTCCCAGTCCGAAGAAACTCATAGTTGAATACAACTTGATGTTCCACGGCACCGGAAAAACACTGAAGAGAGACAACGGTGTCCGCGATGAAAACTTTCGTAACACACTGCAGAAAACAAATCACCTAAATTACGTTTTTCCTCTCTGAAATCTCTGAGAAATTTTTATACACATATATGAAGATCGGCATCTCACGGTACTGTAGTGGAACATCTTGTTGTTGAACCAGGAGCAGGAACACAATCCTTAATAATAAAAATGCACACAATGTTGACGACAACTGGTTGGAACTCCCAGCGGGACAAGCACATGCTGGACAAAAATCTTTAGAAGACACACTGCAGCATACAGAATCAACTTCACAAGTGGCGGATAATCCCTTTTGAAGGCGGCGGACAGCAACGCCTCATGCAGCACGCACTCTGGAACTGGGACACGGTAGCACTCGCCGTTTCAAACACCAACGAAAATTTTATACTGCAACTCCAAAACAGAAAAAAATTACTTTCCGCCAACGTTGTCGGGTCGTTACGGAGAATAATAGATCGAAAACTGGACAAATTCAACAAATTTAATAAATTTAATCCTAACTTTATTTAACGGCTATGGGGTGATTTAAGTTTTTCCTTCGCGAAGATTACTGGATCCTGCTCGACTTATGACGAGCTTAAAATCTCGTACTCCCTCTTAATTCGTTCCCCTCTTACTACTTACTCTAAAAATATGCAGTCAGTACAATCGTAGGCCTGTGGAATTAACGACAATAAATTACATCTAAACACTTTATTCAATAACTATTAATTACCCCCATTCAATCCGACCATTTTCGATCTCTCATCTCGTGACGCGCACTACCTTCACAGTTTGGAACCCAGAGACGCTCTGATAAATCTTTTGTTAAAATCAAGCGGCAAAACTACGCGCATGCCCTGTGATGTCTATAGAATGTTCGGGTGATTCCATATTATATAATAGTTTCACTCCTCGCAGCCCGCGCCTGTTCCAAAAATATAGATTCGTTCTCTCGAGTCAAGACTATCTCTCAAGAAAGGGTATTCCCCTGAAAATCACGTTGCGCTCGTTCTCTGCTGTATTAAACCAATGGCGTTCGCCACGAAATTAATCTATCCCGAAGCCCCCCTTAAGTGTTACGCGATCGCCCATCCATATTTTAGCCTTACGTTTTTCCTTACATATATATATCAACAAGTATATATATATATATATATATATATATATATATATATATATCTACAGGTGGTTATCAAAATAATGGAAACAATAAGAAGAATTAAAAAAAGCTTTATTAATACTGCGCAGGATCACCTTTCTCATGTAATAACACCTGATTCACCTTAGAATTGGATTATACAAGGCATGAATAGTGGTTAAGAATATATTATACCATTCTTCGGGGAGATATCATGAAAGTTGCTGTAGAGATGCTGTGGTGGATATCGATACCTTGCTCTATCCGCTTATACAGATCACAGTGGTTGGATGATATATAGTCGGGGGAATTGTACAGGGAAAGATAAGATATTTGACTTCTTTTTCATGCTCTTCAAACCAATACTTCATAGATTTAGCTGTATGTATAGGGGAATTATCATCCTGGATAACGCTATTTCCTGCAAGAAACAATGTTTGCACCATAGGATGGACTAGTGAGCAAAAATTTCGACATAGTCCTTCCCATTTAATCTCCCTTTTAGGGTTACAATAGGTCTGAAGAAAACCCCGAGATGCCATCCAAAACCCTGATAGATCTACCTCCATGACTGAAAGTTGAGATGAGACAGCCAGAATCTTACGCTTGTGTAGGTGTTCTCCAGACATAAGTACGTCCTGTTGCGAGGAACAATGTGAACAATGATTCTTTCGACAAAATACTGTTTTTCGACATATTACTTGACCAGGATTTGCGATCGTGGCATCATTGTGGACGAAATTTTGTATTGGCATCTATTTCAAGTGGCTTGGGAATAGCAACTCTTCCGTAAATGCTTTGTTTGTAAAGTTCCCTTCTACCTGTAATGGCTGATACCGGAACATGCAGATGCAGATTGAGCTTTTCGGTAAATTTGGTTGCAGTTGTTTTCTTTCTTCGTGTCACAATCCGTTTCGATACTTCGTCCATCTCTTTCACTCAGCTCTCCCTTTCTTCCACTATTTTGTTTGGCAAAGGATGTTTTTCCATGCACTCTGTATGCTATCATGACTTTCGATACCATAGCTCGAAAAACACCCATTAGTCTGGGGATTGCAGTAACACATACTCCAATTTAAACTCGCTCCAACAATTTGCCCTTTTCGCAAGATCTGCAAGGTTTGGCATTTTACGCTGTACTCCTCAAAAGCACGATGCCCGTAGCTTCATTACTGCTACCTAACAGTAGAATAATACATACACTATATTAAATAAAAAAAATACCAGTAGCCAGATTTGTTTTTAAGGAATACGAAGCACATTCATAAACACCACTAATATTGATAGACGTTTCCATTATTTTGATAACCACCTGTATATATATATATATATATATATATATATATATATATATATATATATATATATATATATATATATATAAACTTAATAATATCTGTATTATACCTAGCTTGTTATCATTGAGAAAGATGTTAAGATATAAAACACATTTTTTAATGTATTAAAATATTATACTTGTGAATAAAAGACTCCAGGGATTGAAAAGAATCTTTCAAAGAAATGATGAAAGGCGTGAACGAATTTAATATGCACTTGTGTTTGTGTGTGTGTATTTCCACGCATCCATAAGAATTCCTTTGCGAATAATACTAAAACGCAAAGTAGTAGGGCAGGTGAAAAATAACAGATTCTCATAGTTTAGAAAATCCCTAGAGAGTCACTCACACGTGTATCTTCTTTCATTTGAGATCTTTAACAGGAAATTACAAGATATACTGTTATCTTTCAAATAGGAAACAAATTTATCTCAAGCGTGTTTCAGAAATTTGTTTTTCACTTAAGATATTGGTTTTCTCTACGGAGTTACTTCTATATTAATAAGGAGATTTACTACGGTGCTTCTCATAATTAATGAATTTAAAAACTATTGGATGTAATAGTTTGTAAATTTTGTACATTAAAAGTGCGTGGCAGTAATTTGTACATGCTTAGAAATGCTTGGAAATATATATATATATATATATATATATATATATATATATATATATATGTATATATAAATCATTGGGGTAATCATATAAGCATATATATCTAACGTTAAAAGGAGAATAATTAATGTTTTCTGGCTTATATAACATGTATAGTAATTGCTTAACACTCTTTAGCTGTAAAGCTTTTATGCGTTGAAATTCACAACAATACTCCTTTATGAGTTTGCTTTTGAAAAATTCCTCATAACTTTGTTATTCACGCTGCCATAGATATTTTCTTTAATTTTGATTTAATAAACTAAATTTGGTGCATTCATGGTGTTCAAAATATGTAATTACATTGACATTTCAAGAAAGTAACCCATGAATTTGTGGTAAAGGGAGTCTGAATGTGAGGAGATGATGGTGCAAGCATTATAGAAAGCATGGGTTTAGAAGCACAAGTTTGCCTGTTAATTATGCAGTGAGAACGTATTAGTTTTAGGTTTTATTCCTTTGACGGTATTTTAAACCGGACCGTCAGTCCATCGTAGCAGCTGCCTCGCTTTTACAAATACCTACAATTTTATTGCAATATAGATCATTCTGCTGAAAAGTCACTGAAACCTGAAATACATTAGACCCTTTTCATGTTTTTAGACCTTTGGGGCATATTTCTTCCCTTAACTGTTTGTTATTAACAAAACGACAATAAACAATTAGCTGACTATATAAGGATACATCTGTTGCCTCATCACACTATAAGGAAAAAAAGGGATATGGTGTTTATTTTTCTAGTAACTGACGTTTTAAATTCTGAGCCATTTCATCTATCCTACGCTTCTCTGTGTAGTAATATTTTTGGCCAACTTTTGACTGTGAACAACTGTAAATGCAGTAAGTAGGCATGATTTTATGAGTGACTCACCAATCGTGTGGATTCTTCTGCTTAGCAATCGAGAGAAAACTCGTACTAAGTTTCGACCACCCTTTCGTTTTCCAATTGAAAACCTCCAGTTGAATTTAGTTTATTCATTTCAGTGAGTTTTATTTCGTGATGAATAATTCTTTAATTCTGTCTTCCAGTGAAAGGTGTTCGTTGATAAGTATCGTTTTAAACGGGCCGGTCGTATTGCACAATTGCTAAGAACGCAATTGCAAATAGTACACTGCGTTGACTGGATTCCTTTTTTCTCGATAAAAGGAAAACCGTAGTTTAATATATTCATCAATATATAATCTTATATAATTCATAATTATACCATTATGAAGACATGGATTGAGACATCTTTATTTACAGCACAATAATTAACTACTGGTCTACAGAAGCAGTAAAATTACGCACTGGACGGAGCGGAGCACAATGATTACTGTGAGTAGAGAACGGCCAAGGATCATGCGTTAACTGCAAGTTTATGAGCGCGCTGCAGTAGTCACATGGGCGAAACATAGCATCGGATTCTTGTAGCCCCGAATATAAAAGATACGAAGGTAACAATAAACAACACCGCGGATCTACGCTGTTTATATCTCGTTGCGATCATGAAATAATGAATCAAAAAGTAACATAAATAAGATAACTATCATGTATTTAATTTCCGTTTTCCCAAGTCTTGTGAAAATACGACCTGCAAATATTTTATTCTAATCATTCGCGAACTCCCGGAATGTCACCATTCTGATTATCACTCCGTTCTCACCCTGAATATCACTCCCCATGGGGGCGCCCCTCTCCAAGTGAAAAAAAACACTGCTCTAGAGCGTTTTTCTTTCTTTCTAGAAGTGTAAGTAAATTTACTGATAGTTAGAACAGTTTAAAGCGTTGTTAACCTATTCCATTTTAACGCCCCTTGTATTGAGGTAGTCACTAATACAAGTTAACCACTTATGTAACATATTCGTGTTTAACCTCTAAAATAATATCAAACATATTTTGAAAGTACAGTATAAGGAATAACAAGATAGTGATGCTTGTTTAATATCTTAAAAATCAACAATGCAAATATACAGTATTCTAGTTGAAGCACACAACAACTGACTCTGAGTTAAAAGGTGATGAGATTATCGTGTGCCGCACAATTATAAGTACATAATAAGGATGTTGTTGTCTACTGTACTTTAAAAACTGATTTGTTGTACTGCTATGTTACTTCAGTAAGCATGTTTCTTTAATATTTGTTGAATTTGTACATATTTAAAATTTGCTCACGATATTGACTATTAAACGTCTACGAAAAATGCAGTTTTATTTTTGAATAAAACTGCCTTTTAACGTAATTTAGTTTAAAGAAAATTATGATGCATTTAGTTTGAAGATATCAATACAGACGGGCGGCATTTGAATAAACTGAAATAGATATTGGATACAAATAACTTTAATGAAAAATTCTACTTGTTTAATTCAATTTACTCAACATTTTAAGACATTTATTCAAACGAATTCATAAGTTCTAAAACTATTCTCAGAACTGGTTCAACATATGCTTACAAATAGCTTCTTAGCTCCTAGAAAATCGATAGTTCTTTATCGCATTTTATTTGATTCTGAAGGAAATCTATTCACCGTCAAATATTCAATTTCCGCCCTGAAAGAGTGTGATATCAAAAGAATTCGAAAGTTTCTGCTTTCTTTTTTTTTTATCTGAAATTCTCCGGTGTCCAGCAAGCATCTTTTGTAAATTGTCCACAGAGCGCGTTGTCTGTAATTCCTGAATGCATAAAATACTGAACAAAGTAAAATTACATTCTCCGAAAAAGAAAATTCCAAGAGATAACAGCAGTCTACATATATTATTCGCTGAGGAATTTCATCTGGCTTTCTAGTAGCACCTTTATGGGAATGACCCATTCTTAATGGTTTAAGTGACAAATAATCTAATTTCTCTTTACTGTCTAGATAATGATACTATAAAAACGTTAGAAATCAAGAAGTAACTGAAGGCATAAAAGTAAAGGACTAAAAAAAATTGAAGGCAATACATAATTATTTACGAAGAATGTGGATTATTGAGCAACATAGATTACTTTTTTGCCTATTAAAATAGAACGAACTTCCAGAGGTTTACCAAGTGGAGAAATAAAGTTTTATTTTAAATCAATAATTATTAAAGGCTGACCTAAATAAATTAAAATTTCAACCAAAATAAAACTCAGAGCTTCTAATTTGGAAGTGCTATAAAAAATGTCGTAGTAGATCAGGATGAGAGGAAGGTAATTTAAAAAAATGAGAGTTCCTCACATCATCGGGATAGCTTGGCTATAGAATACTGGCCTCTAGGTTAGGAGTCTGGATTTCAACTCCCGTCATAGAGTCATAACGCAAACACCTCATGAAAACGTAACAATAACACCTATCAAAAGTTCCTAAGAACATTTTAAAAGCCATATAGCTCATTCGCCTGGTGTTTGCCTCTCCTTTAGAACTACATCATTCACAGCATAGTTAGCAGCTTGCCTAAAAGCAAAAGCTCTGTCTGCGCTTTAAGAAATTGTCCCTGTGTTCCGATCAGGGGAATAAGACACAACAAAAACAAAGGAAATAACCCAAAACTTCTATATACTTTAATTTTCTGGGAGTTCCCATTTATCTGAAGCCAAGGTATTTCTGAATTCATCAACAATTGACCCATAGCTTTTTCTTACAGACTCAACATCCCTTTATTGACTGTGGTCGCTGTTTCGGGAAGTTTTCAGACTAAGGATTTCGTCCATCACGTCTCTGCTTGCTCTATTAACCAACTAATGTTAATATTAATTCTCTGCTTGCTCTATTAACCAACTAATGTAATATTAATTAATCCTGTGAAGTTCACCTCTTTTCTTTCACCTCTTTTCTTTTACCTTTTAGGTATAGTATATATTAAAACAACGAACTCACTATTAACAAAATGCGACGAGGTTTTCTACACTAAACTCTATTTATTGCAACACAATTAAACTACTTAAATACCGTACTCAATTGCTAGTAGGCAACGGAGAATTATTTATCGCACGTGTTAAATCCGGTAGCTATGTTACTGAAACCCTGCAAGAATTCAGCCACGCCACTACTTGTACATACGCCACACTAACCTTTCTATCTTCACTTTATCACCACGTCGCTGGAACGATAGCTAACTTCAAAAAGCCTTCGGTAAGCTTGATAATGTCCGGCTTCTGTACGGCAAAGAGATCTTCACTTCTTCAATTGTTTTTCTTTCGCCGCTCACCTCCGTCTGTCCTCGCCTCGTGGCGTTTACCCTCTCACTGTCGTGCGTGTCCCCTACCCCCGGGTATTTCCATCTAGTAGAAAAGCACCGCTCATTTGTATTCGCTTGTTTCTTCTTCAAACAGTGACTTATTTAAACCAAAGGGGGGGGGGGTTAATTTTGATTCAATACCTCACAACCCAGTATACGTCATCGGGTGTTATTGGGATTTTTCTAAATTGACTTTTTTCTCTTTCGTAAAAGTTTTGTAACAACACGAGATAATTCTTAATAATTTTTTTTAAATTGTAGCAAGAAAGGAAAGAAACCGAATTGGGACAAAAAGGGGAAAGAATATAATTTCGGTGTCAATACTTTGTTTCCAAACTTATATCAAGTAGTTTATATTAAAGAAACGATATTGTGATTTATTATTAATTTTTTCTACTTTTGATGACCTATTACCTGTACTTATATTATACTTATCAACCTTAAAACAAACTGAATCGCCAGGAAAAACAGTATCTGTATTACGTTTAATCTAGTAACTAGCTGCTCTGATGTGATACATAATACATTTCGTTCCGCTTAAAGTAAATTTATAGATAGCATAATAAACAATTGTGTATATACGGCTCATAAATTCCAATTATTCTAAGGTAAAGCAAATTGTGTTCTTTGAAGAAAATATTATTAATTTAGATGAAGTAGCACACTATATTCACCACAAAAGGATAAAATGCAATAAATAATGAGTATACTTAAAACCTCAATAAATCACACAAGGAATGGGTTAACAAAACGCATGTAACAATATCACCTACGTTATGAGTATACATCAAGATGCCTCTAAATTCTTTTAAAAGAATATAGGAGGTGCAGAACGATATTTTTGGTGTTCAACATCAGTTAAAAGAATTGCGAGTTTTTTACAAACATCTAAATTTCCTCATTGCATTTCTATAATTAAATCTTTCTCTCTGTATATATATATATATATATATATATATATATATGTATGTATGTATGTATGTATGTATATGTATATATTGATTGCTTTTGAATTTGCGTTTTATGGTTTCCTCTTGGGTTATTCCTAATGCGTATCTACAGGCTAGGAAACAGTTATGTGGCGTTAAATAAAAACATTTTGAAATTGAAAATAATAAATCATTGTGAGATTTGCATTGTAATAGTGTAAATGATGAACGACGAAGGAATTTCGAAAAAACAAATTTAATATAATGTATGAACGAAACGATGAGAATGAATAATAATAAAAATAGGGAAGTTTGTTAAAAAATATCTTTCGAATGAAAATACCAGGAAATATTACATAGAAATATACAATTGCAAACTCTCTTTCAAATATCAAACTAAGTGACAAAAAATTTGAACAAGTTTTACCAGTTTATGTTTCTTTCGAGTAAATACCCTTCTAACTAGCTGACATATTTATATTTCAAAATCTCGTTTTTAGTGGTAGGATTTATTGGTTCATAAAACAATATATATACTCGTATATATATATATATATATATATATATATATATATATACATATTTATATCTATATCTCTTTCTCTCTATATATATATTTATTTATTTATCTACTCATTTATTTATATATATACCTACACAAAATTTTTCATAGAAATATTTTTTATAGTTAAAATTTTCTTAATATTAAGTTAAAAATACCCTGTACATTTTTTTTGTCTCATACGAAGTTTCATAAAAATTCTAGTGTCGTATTTTCCTGTGTTGTCGGCCGGGTGG
Organism: Dolomedes plantarius; assembly: GCA_907164885.2. NCBI lineage: Eukaryota > Metazoa > Arthropoda > Arachnida > Araneae > Dolomedidae > Dolomedes > Dolomedes plantarius. The sequence continues at coordinate 82,678,781 of OU015497.1, read as the reverse complement.
TGAAGTGATAATATGGCTCACAGTTGTTCTCTGAGTGCCATCACCGCCAAGTTGTAGATTCAATTCCCATTTGACCTAGGACAAAGATGTGATTAAAGAGCTATGACCTACCTATATGGTGCTCCTATAATAAAGAGGCCAACAAATTCATAGTGCGGATGGGTGAATGTCGTAGCATCTGCACTTTGAAAGTACCTGGAAAAAGTACCTGCCACTTTGAAAAAAAAAAAAAAACTTCCTGTGTTTCTATAGTGTGAATGCGCATGCGTCTGCAGACCAATTAGACTACCAAACGCATTTGCATCGTCGCGTCGTATGCTATGTGGAATGTTTAAGACTTCATTATTGCCTCTCCTTTGTCAAACGGCTTATGTTCCGGTGTTTTTATTTTCACAATTTCTGTTAAAAAGAGAGCTAATTTCTTCCAAACTAGAGCCAGTTTCTTGCCATCTCTTGATTCCCGATTTCTTGTAGAATTTGATGGTTTACAAATTTTTATGGATGACACGATATCCTCTTAGAATTCTTTAAAATTTCGTCTCACAATGATAAAATAGCCTAATTTATGTGATTCTGTTTATATTATTTTGAAATCCTATTGTCAGTATTGTGACATTATACCATCGAATTAAAGATTTCGATGATTAAAAAAATTCTTTTATTATAAAATTAGATTATAGATTTATTACATTCTTGGTCTGTAAGATATTTGTTGTTCGAAAACATTGTGTAATGAAAATGGCATGCGAAAAATTTTGAGTCAATGGGAAAATATTTTTTGAAAAGAATATATCTATGGAGACCTTAGGTGCAGACAATTCCATGGTTTGAAAAGAGAACTAAAAATTTTCCTTCGCCCCAAAAATTTTATCTTCAGAATTCCGGAAGGCATATTTTTCTGCCTTTTATGAAGCTATTTAAGGTGATTTGGTTGGAAATAAAGATAGAATTTGTTGTATTCTAACATTCTTTGAGAATTGGAAAAATTATGAGAATGCTTGCGCGAAGAAAATGCTTGGAAGAAAAAAACAAATGCTTTTATTAATTATTTCATAAATACTAACATTCATGTTTAAATGTTTTATTAAATGTTTCTTAAGAGCCCACCAACACTTTAAGACATAGGAATTTTATATTTGTTGTTTATATTTATGCATATATATAAATAAATAAATAAATAAATAAATAAATAAATATATATATATATATATATATATATATATATATATATATATATATATATATATATATTTAAAACGAACAATATTTGTTTGACAGAATTAAAAATTACGCAGACATTAAAAATTACATAAATTATTTAAATAAATACTTAATTTTCTTTTCTATTGACTTCCTAAATAAGTAAAATATACCAAATTATTCAATAGAAGAGTGAAATTTGTATATTTTTTAAATCTTTTTCTTGAAATGTTCATTTACATTTTAATTTGTTATTGTTTTTTAAAGGATAAATATAAAAATGTATATTCATCTTTTACATGTATCTTTTACATATTTACACAAATGAATTTTTAACCTTCCAGCAGTCACGCTCTCTATTCCAACGTGAAAGGTCGCGTGTGTTTCCCAGATACGTTATTGTACAATATGAATACTTAAGAGTTTAATTAGTGAAATTATGCTGTAATTAGTTAAGAGTTACTAAGTACGCTTTCTTTAAACAAATGTTATTTAAATTACGAGGTTATTCCTTTATTTAAAGAAACAGAAAAACGTAAATTTAAATCATGAAAACAATGTAAAAGGACTAAAGAATTGTTGAAATGACGTGAAAATAAATGAAATTGTGGGTAACCCTACTGAACTATTTACATTTGTAATTTAAAGGTATAATCATAATATAAAAGAAAAATAATTTAAACTTAGATATAAAAAGGAAGAAATTAGACTTTATAGTCATTGAGTCGTAGCGGTGCAGCCTTTGGCAAATGTGTTTCAAGTGTTCCGAATATATAAATTTCTTGCAAATTTCACAACTGAACCTCGTGATCCTAATGCGCTTACCCTTATGGCAAGGATTGCATTTTTTTACCATGTTTTTATTAACTCGCTTTTTTGTTTGTTTGTCTGTTTGGGTGTGTGTTTGTCCAGTACAAATCTTGCAATCGATTTTTAACTAACTTCCCGACTAGCTAGACATTTGAAACTTTTAGAATAGCTCAGAACACGATGACAATGCATTATTTTAATACTTTTAGCCATCTTTAAGCAGTATTGAATTCATTTTCAGTAAATTTTTTTTGTAGAATAGTGCAGCTATCTATCGGCCGGGACGGGAATGATAAGTTAAACGCAAGTTAACTTCCAATTCTTGAGCTAAATGACTGATTAATCATTTGATACCTCTTTATTACGGATTTGATCATTTTCTTTCAAGTTGATGGGATAATTCATCAAAAAAATTTAAAAAATGTATTTATTAATACATAGAATTGTCAAGTTTATGTGATTCAACAGAAAATTCAAAAACATGGTATATAACAAGTTTTTTTTTATCTTGTAATTATTTCCCCTAACGTCGCTTCTTACACTTCTTCAACGCCTAGTTCTGCTTTTCTTTTGAACACTTTAACTTTTAGCTCGCTTTGCAGAGAGGTAGGTGCTCTTCGGTCAACGTTTTCTTTCACAAAGGCACATTGAAATCAATTAAACGCAAAAGTTACAATCATAATGTTTAATAATAAAATAATAAAGGTTTCTTATAAAAAAATAAAAGTACGATATAACGAAAACTTACATGAACAGTCGCGCGTATATCTAAAATACAAATGGCGGATATGCGGCACCCTATTAGCGCCTCAAAATTCAGACGATGACTAAAATTAGGTCAAAGGGAGCAGGTAGAATAGCCAAGTGCTGGTGTTCGTAGCGATTACTGGTCTAAAGTTATAAAACCGAATTCAACTCGAGTATATCTCCCACATACGCCGCAACTTCTGGAAGGTTAAATATACATTTTAACATAGGCAACATTTGAATGAAGAAAAACCTAATAGCTGTACAATTTATTCTTAAAAAGAACTTCTGCTGTAGATATGATTCTTACTGTTGACTATATTTCCCGAATATAAGATTAAATATTTACCCCCTTTTTTCTAACTTTTAGAAAAACGGAAAAACTTTTTTAAGGTACTTAAAAATCATAGAAAAAAATCACAGCTTTCAGTATTGTTTTGTATCGTAGGGTGGATTATGAAATTCCGTTCAAACCAAAAGATAACAAATACTTTTCAAAGGATCACGTTCTGTCAGAAAAAAAAATTACGAACTTGATCTATTTTTATTATTAACAACAATATGGAGAATCCTGCTTTTTTAAAACTTATGAAATGATGACGGCAAGAGAGAAAAATATGTAGAAAGAAACTGACTTCACTGTGCTCGTGGAAGTCATTCTCCAGATTTTTTTCACTTTCTTTCCACATAAAGTGTTTTTTTTTCAAGCAAAGTATTTTTTACTGGAGCAAAGAAGTTTATCAGGTAGAATTCAGAAGCTTTTAGTTTATTTTGTGTATTCCAGTTTTCTAAATTCTTTTCATAGATACTGTACAAAATATTTTCTCCTGTTTGTGCGCGGAAAGCTAGCGTTGCTGCAGCTAAGTATATTTATGCGATTAAATCGGTTTAAAATGGCTTTAAGATCCAAGCAGCGTATATGTGTTGGGATATTATCACGTTGCAGCAAATATATATTTCTGAAGTTACTTTTCGTCTCACTATGGTAAGTTAAAATTTATTTACATTTTTTAACTTTTCACAGAGTAATCTTTATGAATAAAGACTCTTTCTTGAATTTTTTCTCTGCAATCACCACATTTCTTATTTTTTCGATTTAACATAAAAATATTTATCTCTCTTATTAATGTACAGTTTAACATTTGTCTCATTTATATAATGAAATCGCTAATAGGAATATGTTATCATAAAAATAATCTATTTCATTACTTAATTCAAACGTATTAAATATAATATTAATTCAGTTGCAAAATTTACTGTCTCCTTTTAAAGTTTTTTAGTCATATCATACATCATTAGAAATATGAAGAAAATTGAATAATTTAATAAATATTCTCTCTTTTAAAAACTTTCCATTAAACAGCATATTTTAATAGATATTTGGGAATGGATCTACGGAAGAAACGTAAAAACGTAATATAAATTTCAAGTTTGTACATACATACATACATAGTACGTTTGTTATGTGTATATATATATATATACACTGAATGGCCAAATTATAATGACCACTCTCTCAATACAATGTTGGACCACATTTCGCCCTAAATACTGCACGAATTCTTCTTGCCATGGATTTTATGAGATGTTGGTAGGTGATATGAAGATTTTGAGACCATATCCGATGAACTGCACTTTCCAATTCCTTAAGGTTTGATGGTACTGGATCCAGCTGCCTGATGCCCCATTCGATCTCAACCCATAAATTCTCAATTGGATTGAGATCTGGTGATTGTGCAGGCCAACGAAGAAAGGTAAATTTTCCGTCATGCTCTTCGAACCATCTGAGGACAATGGCAGCTTTATGACAAGAAGTATTGTCCTGCTGGTTAGTATCCATCCCCTGCAGAGTCCACCATTAACATAACAGGATGTACTTGATCTGCGATAACACTTTAGCATTCAAACCCTTGAGCATTCAAACGTTGTTTCAAAGGAATCAAAGGACCCATACAATGCCAAGAAAACATCCCCCAAACCATAATATTGCGTCCACCAGCTTGAAGTGTTGGGGCAATACAGCTAGGATCCATGCTTTGTGCTATTTTATCCATATTCGCACTCTGCCATCTGCATGGTGTAGTTGAAAACTCGATTCGTCGGACCGTATGACTATTCTCCAGTCATATACTGTCCAATCCTTGTGCTCCTTTACGAACTGGAGAAGTTTACTCATGTTCAAGGCAGACAGTAGAGGCTTTCGAAAAGGTCGTCGGCTTCCGTAGCCTATACGGTGTAATGTGCGGCGAACAATTCGTTCGGAGACATTCGCAGTTGCTCCTTGTTTAAGATTCCCCACTATCTGACGTACTGTTGGTCTTCTGTGGGACTGGACAACTCTGGCAAGTCTGCTTTCAGACTGAGCATTCAGTAGCCTGTGACGACGACAAGCCTGACGTTGAGACCCGGTTTTCTGCTTGGTAGTCCACTCTCTCGAAACATTAATAGGTGCTGCTCTCGAACACTTCACAAGTGCAGTCGTTTTGCTGATACTGGTTCCGACGCTTCGAGCGCCTACAATCATCCCGCAATCAAACTCAGTTAAATCACGTTTTTTGCCCATATCTTCGCAAGCAATACAGTGCAATTGATGGTTCACTTGTCTTGCATTCCCTTGTTACAGCGATCTCGCCCTCTTGCAGCAACATTGTGACGCAATAGCTCATTTTCATAAAACTGTCAGGTGGTCATAATAAAGTAGCCGCTCAGAGTATATATATATATATATACCGGGTGGCCATAATTAAACTGACAGTGCTCACAGTGTTCTGTAGCGCTATCTATTTGCGAGAATGACGCCACATTTTGTAGGAAGATTAATCAAGACGGGGGACGAAGGATTCCGCGAAAAAATAAATTAGTTCCAAAAGTCACCGCTAGGGGAATATTTGGCGCTGTGTAATAGAAAATAGAGTGTTAACAAATGCAAATTAATACGGAATAAAATTACCTTTTATTATGCACATTTTCTTATTTAGTTCAAGTGCAATATGGCAACACTTTTAAAAAAGCGTAAAATCTACATAAACACCGATAAAGTCTCGTGATCTGCAATATCACGTACGCTGAGCAGAAGAAGAAGTTCTTTATTCAAATATCACGTTATATCCATTGGCCAGCTGCTTGGGTTTTAAAAGGCAATGTGTTACGTTTCGAATCAATCGGATTGAAAGTTTATGTGCAATGTCTCCTTCTTTAGTCGAGCGTGCGTTACTGGTCAAACTCTTTTACCTCAACCAGTGCAACGCGTCAGCCGCTCTTCGTGCTTTTAGAACGCGCAAAAAATGCGTAAAGGTAACGGTCCTGTGTCAGTTAATGGGCTAAAAGCAATGGTTGCGACGTTTGAGAAAACAGGTTCTCTGAAGGTTCAGTCAGGCAGAGGACGAAAACCTGTACCACAGGATACAATCGAAGCAGTTGCCACGGCTATTGTCGACAGAGGACCAGACAATATTGCCAGAAAATCTTATGGGGAGACGAGGCCTACTTTTACCTGCATGGAACTGTGAATACCCAGAACTTCCGAATATGGGATGACAAATCACCACATGCAGTCACAGAAATTCTCTTACATTCACCAAAGGTAACTGTTTCGTGTGGGTTCACAGAGGAATTTGTGGTAGGTTCATTCTTCTATGAGAACATTACCCCGACAGGACCGGAAACCTGTTCTGTTACCGGAAAGGAATATCGCCACATGTTGGACAGCTTTGTCATTCCGGCACTTCAGCAAAGACAATGCCTGGGGGAAATCATTTTCATGCAAGATGGAGCCCCTCCACACGTTGCTGTACGGGTGCAACAGCTGTTACGACAGAAATTCACAACAGAAAAAGTCATTAGCCGCTACTTTCCAACTGCATGGCCACCTCGGTCGCCTGATCTTACCCCATGCGACTTCTGGCTATGGGGTTACCTTAAGTCCAAGGTCTATCAAGGAGTGGTCCAGGACCTGGCTACGTTGAAGGATAACATAAAACGGACTGTACGGGAGATTCCTGCAGACATGTTACTTTCTGCTGTTGTGTATACTGTGCACAGAATGCAATATGTGGTCCACAACAACGGCAGCCACATTGAACCTCATTTGAATGCAAAATAAAAGGTAATTTCCGTATTGATTTGCATTTCTTAACACTCTATTTTCTATTACACAGCGCCAAATATTCCCCTAGCGGTGACTTTTGGAACTAATTTATTTTTTCGCGGAATCCTTCGTCCCCCGTCTTGTTTAATCTTCCTACAAAATGTGGCGTCATTCTCGCAAATAGATCACGCTACAGAACACTGTGAGCACTGTCAGTTTAATTATGGCCACCCGGTATATATATATATATATATACACACACATATTCGTATTTATGCAAAATAGCTTCTTGTTCCCGAATACTTTTCATAATACTGTGTGAAACTGGAGAAGGTCAACAGATTGATCACAAACAAAGGAATTTCATTCTGGGTGCGGCAAAAAGAATGGTGTGATTTGGAACGTCAATAACAAAAATACAAATCAAATTAGAGAAAGAAATCTTTTATACCTGAGAAAAATAGAAAAATAATAATATATTTATTTCTTATTAATTATTACTTTATTATTATTATTTATTTTATTTATTTAATAATTTATTTATTTATACCCTCGGGACGTTCTTTCTGCAGCACCCTGTATTAAAAATTTAGGTGGTACATTCGTTGACATCGCAGTTTTCAGTCTCCCTTGTAAGCTGTGGGTAATTTTACTGAGTAATTTTGTAATCGGAGGTCGATAAATGCATATTATTTAATTTCGCTTTCTGCAATTGAAAATGAATATAAATGGAATTCCTGAGATTGAAAAAAATTATATCTAAATGCCTAGCATCATGTGCAGGAAAACAGATTTCAGAATTATACATTTGCAAGCATGTGATTGAAAGATTACCGAAAAAAATATTTCTCATATCAAAAAAGGGAACTGAAGATCTGCGATGCTGCATAACCTAAGTTCTACAATTTTTTTACACCAAAATTATTTTTTGAAACTTTTGCTTTGATTGATTATTTTTTTAAATTATTTTAGATGCTTTTAAACAAGTAAACAATCTAAATTTAGAATTCAACAGTAAATGCATCTGAGAAAGATGGTTAACTTCTAATTATGTAACGTTATAAAATGCGAGTATATAGGGAAAAAAATGGCTTATGAAATGCTGAAAATCTCATATCATAAAATATTTTTATAAAAGTAATTCCATTTTTGGGAGGAATTTTAATAAGCATTTTTGCTTTAAATTTCACCTTCAGCTTGTTTTGACACGTACACAGTCTTGTTAAATGATTGTAAAGATCGATTGTAATGATGATTGTAAATATGATGATTGTAAAGCATAGAAATTTATAAAAGTCGTAGATATGTTAATTGTGTATAATATATATTATGTATTAAAAATATCACAGCTGTGGAAAACCCAGGCATGAATAGCTAAGAAAAGCAGATTTTTATGTACAACACGAGAATAAATTTATTTAATTGCTACAAAAGTCTTCATAAAATGTATTTCAACGACGGAGAGTTTGAATTGATTGAGGCATAAAGAAAAAACTAGTGAACTTGAAATAAATAATAAAAAATCCTGAATCATTCCTTATTTTGTAGAACGAAATGATTTTTAGCAACTTAAACAATGTACTTTACTTCTCTTTGAATTCTCTATGCTTTGCCATAATTTAATCGAAACTTCTTTGAGTCAAGCACAAAAAAAAAAAAAAAAATAAACACAGTTCCTGAAACCTGATGAATTCTCTCAAGCATTTTATTATGTATCAAACGTTTCAATCACTCTCTCAAAAGACTTTCGAAATAGGTAATTACAGGTCTCCATGACAACCGCTACCTCTAGCATAAAACAAAGACCCGTTCGAATTTTTTGTATCCCGGTTAGTTTCTTCCTTGCTGAATGTGTATTGCCTCACTTTAAAAATAAAGAAACGGAAGTATGTTTGTATGTTTTTCAATATTAAGAGACAGTAGGAAAGTTTGGCAAACAACTTAAACTATTTATACAAATATTTTTTATGCGCAGTAAAAGCCATTCTGGATGATATGAATTCTGAATAGATTGTATTACAAATGTAACTGTCACAAATGTATTCCTGGAATAAGGAATGAAAACGGTCGTTCTCACATCGCCCAGTTAGTTTAGATGGCAGTGTGTCGGCTTTGAGATTGTAAATTCCAGGTCTGGATCCTCGTCTTATCACATGATCATTTCAAGTTTTTTGTACATTTAAGGGGATAAGGGACTTTCGAAATAGCAAAATTCGACCGAATTCACGAATTTTTTTTGTCCCCAAAAAATTCTTTTAAAATTTTTTTCTCAAAGGATTTTTAAGCGTTTTATTTACATTTTTAAAATGTGGGCGTGGCATTTCAAGGGCATTTAAAGAGCATTTTGATGGATTGTTTCGAAATGTTCCATGCGTGTTAAATTTCTTCTGATTTCTTCCAAATTTCTCAGGACAGTCAATTGAAGTGTTTTTCACAAAACGTAGCATAATTCTTTGAATCGACAAAAATTTGCTAAATTTATAGACCATGAAATGAAGTAAAAGCATGAGAAAACTTAAAAATTAAAAGGCATATTTAATTATTATTTTTTATGGGTTTTAATTCATACAAATAAATTTCAATGAACAGTTATGTTTATATATAGATATGGTAAATTCATAAAAAAAAATTGAGGTTTTTAAATGACATGGAATGCGGTGGGAGCATTTTGAAAAATGTTAGCATAAAGCTAAAAATCTTTTATAAAAAGACCTTATTTGGTCACAAAATACTTATTTAGCAATTCTGATAGTCTTCAATGTAATAAAAAAGAATATTAATTATTCTCATTTGGTATATAGAGTTAAAAATTGAAAGTTAAAAATAATGAGGTTGAAAGTCCCTTGTCCCCTTAAGATTGAATTTTAAAGTTATTATAAATGTGATGTTTCAAAATAATCTGTAGACCATATGATGACCCTGTCCCATATGATAAAACGAAAACTTTATTAAAATAATTTCAGTATTTTTATAAGTTATAAAAATAATAATTTTAATAATGTCAACTTATGTAACTCGCTGTACTAATAGCATAAAACGATTACTGTTACGATAAGGAGTTAACATATGGAGACTTTAAATTTTGTTAAGGGGATGGTGGACCTTTCAAAACGATTTTTGAAATTTTTACCACAGAGATATGAAATTTTGTATATATATTCATTAAAGTATAACAATATTAAACACCTTATAAAATGTTATAAATATTTTTAAAAAAATATTTTATAATTAAAAAATTTAAATTAAATTACCCTTTTTTAAAATGCTCCTTGCGACTCAATTTTAAACTTTTCCCCTTAATTTTGCATTTATATTGCTTATAAATATTTTCTGAATAAAGTTATGTATTTTTTTGTACTTTCGTTGAATAGTTAATTTTTAGAAAATATTTTTATGCTTGTACTCTGAATTTTCGTGAAATTTTTGTACTTTTCTACACTAAAGTTAAACTTTTATAACCTAAATTACCTCGAATCCTAAAATGGATACATAACTTTATTTTGATGTATTACAGGAATCTTTATTATAAATTTCATAAAATTTCGACAAAAATTATGACGCGAGGAGCATTTTAAAGACTTGCAAATCTGGAAATTTCTCATTTTGAGAAAAAGTCATTTAAAAGAAAATTTTTTATCTACCTTTAATACTTACTGCTCTAAAGCCACCAATTTTTCATTTTTCTTTTCACTACACATTTTAAATGCATTTCATTCCAATATTTACATGTTTTTAAAATATTAATACACCCCCAAAAAATTCCAATTTTTGCTCGATTTTTGGTAATTTGAAAGTCCACCATCCCCTTAAATGAGCAGAATGGACAATGTTCCATTTTGTTTACACATGAAAAATTTTCTATAACATCGAATGTTTTATTATTTAATGGCTTTGTCAGTTGTAGTCATATCACAATATTCCAAAGCTAACAAGTTTTTTGGGGTATTATATTTGTCAGCTGGTGAAGGCTAAATTATCATTTCAACAATATTATTCGCTTTGTTTCTGCATTAATTACTTATTAATTTTTTAAGGGAAGCCATTTATTACTTTAACTTAAGGCTGCTATGTACTAACCCCATTGGATTCGCTCACCTCAATGTTAACCTATGGAGAAAATTTGTCCACGGATTGCCGACTTGGATTCAAAGATTTTTTTTTAAATGTACTCCGTTATAGAGAAAGAAATTTTACATTTGTGTACATTTTTCGTTTTTTTTAAATGTAATTAATATTTTAAAATTCAAATTACTCTGGGAAAAATCTGGTATAGTGTGTTTTAAACGCTCATAAATTCCTTCGGTGGACGAAATTTATAAAATGAATCCTGTAGCGCTTTTCTGAAAAGTTCAGGCTATATGACAATCCCAATTTTATTTAATTATTAGCATTTATGTATCTGTAAATAGTTGACAAAAATATATTTTTAATAAAAAATTTGGGGGTAGCGCTTAACACCCTATAGAGATAGAGCCATTACAATCCCTCAAAATATCAATCCTAAGGGGGGTGGAATTCTCGAATTGTCAACTGGACTCCTCCCACCACAAGAATCTGCAAGAAGAGGAAAAGGGAAATACGATTTTTTCTTAGTACATAGCAGCCTTAATATGTTTCTGCCGATAATTATTAGTACTTTAAATTAAATCTATTTCAATCATATTCCTAATCAAACTGAAGAGTCTACTATTAATGAAAATCGATGTTATTACAAGTACGAACGCGAAAATTTTACTACTAGTTTAGGCTTCGCTGACCTGATCCTCAGGAATCATTTTAACCGCGAGTTCTGATGTGAACGGGAAATATTCAAAATGCTTGTTATAATTTTAGATGTATTTTATTTAAACACTATTTAGAGACTTTTAAATTGTCACTTCGTTTTTAATATCCTTACTGCAGACAAAATCAAAGCATTTAAAATGAAAAAAAAAAGTTAACGCAACAGATTATCGCAACAGATGTAAGTTAACGCAACAGAGTCAAAATCAAAGCATTTAAAATGAAAAAAAAGTTAACGCAACAGATTATCGCAACAGATGTAAGTTAACGCAACAGAGTCAAAATCAAAGCATTTAAAATGAAAAAAAAAGTTAACGCAACAGATTATCGCAACAGATGTAAGTTAACGCAACAGAGTCAAAATCAAAGCATTTAAAATGAAAAAAAAAGTTAACGCAACAGATGATCGCAACAGATGTAAGTTAACGCAACAGATGATCGCAACAGATGTAAGTTAACGCAACAGAGTCAAAATCAAAGCATTTAAAATGAAAAAAAAAGTTAACGCAACAGATGATCGCAACAGATGTAAGTTAACGCAACAGAGTCAAAATCAAAGCATTTAAAATGAAAAAAAAGTTAACGCAACAGATTATCGCAACAGATGTAAGTTAACGCAACAGAGTCAAATTTGCATGTTATTAATTTTTCTTACTTCCTGATTAAAAGGTTTTTTAAGCTATTGAATTCGCTCTTATTTATCTACTAACAATAAAACAAAAAATAGTACTTACTGTAGAAATTATCTAGAGTAAGATTACATTAAATTCCTTCGATTCATTCTGCTGCACAACATTTCCATGATTTGGTGCCGTAAACTTTAGAAACAAATGCGTTAGATTTCAACCTTAAAAGAATTTGTTGCCTATAATGTTTTTAAGAGTCGAAAATCAGGAGAAAATAACTGTAAAGAATCCATACTTTCGGCTTTAGTTTTACAGAAAAGCCCATCTAGACTCTAAGATACATTTAAGGTAAAATATTTTCTTTTGACACTTCTAGGTATCATTTGTCAAACCAACCCAAATGGATCCATCACGCAAGATAGCGCTGTGAACACTTTTCGGTGGGTGGACATCTATGAGATGTCATCATTTATGCCCTGAAATAAAATGAAAATGTTTTTGTCCCAAACTTGATGGTAAAAGCAAGTAATAGACGGAAAAGAAAAAAATCTCTCTCTCTCTCTCTCTCTCTCTCTCTCTCTCTCTCTCTCTCTCTATATATATATATATATATATATATATATATATATATATATATATATATATATATATATATATATATATATATATATATATATATATATATATATATATATATATATATATATATATATATATACATATATATATATATATATATATATATATACATACATATATACATACATATATATATATATATATATATATATATATATATATATATGTATATATATATATATATATATATACATATATATATATATATATATATATATATATATATATATATATATATATATATATATAGACAGAGAGAGAGAGAGGTATAATTATTTTCTGATATATATTCATTTTTATGAAAAAAATGACAGAAAATATGACAGAAATAGTGAAAAATCAGCGGAAAGTCAAACGTCTTATAAAAATGTTTAAAAAAGTGTTGTAGATCTGTTTAAATTGCTATTTACAAATATCAGTAAAAAAATTATAAATACATATATATATATATATATATATATATATATATATATATATATATATATATATATATATATATATATATATGTGTGTGTGTGTGTGTGTGTGTGTGTGTGTGTGTTTGTTTGTTTGTTTGTTCATAGGTTAGATATGGAAAGTTCAGAGTTAATGTGAATCAACTCCATACGAGCTAGTTCTTAGAAATCTGATCTCAAAGTCGAATGATTGTAATTAAGTAACCATTGACTTTCGTTTGATTTTTCTATTTCAATAACGTATTAAAATGCTTTTTTAAGCTAATTTATGGATATTGTCATACTTTTTGTGTCATACTTTTGTAATTATGGATATTGTCATACTTTAATATCAATAAAATAGATACAGCTATTATTAAGTCACCACATAGTATTTGAGTAGGAGCTAGATATGGTTCCCTTTCTCTCTGAAACTTTATGGTTTGAGAGTTTACCATTAAAATCACTTATATAAGCATATAGGTTCAGTGGTGAATGGGCCATTTTTACATTTCAATTTTGCCCTGTGTACGAGTCTGATCGTTAAATTATGAGTCTGTAAGTTCGTGCATTTTCTTTTAAATGCTCGCAAGCACATGAAGAAAAACCCTGTCACCCGCTTTTCGTTTCAAACATACTTGTAGCTAGTTATAACGAGGAATTTCGCTATAGTCCTTGTGTTTAAATTTTTTAACGTTAAATGTTACTTAAAGAAATTAAGAATAATGTATTTGCTAAGTTTCCGAATTGTAATTGGGTTGCTTAAGCGATTAGCAGGTTTGACTTGAAAAATTGAATGGTTTAATTTTTACTAGTTCCCCAATACTTCTCGGAGGTCTCGGAATCTTATCTCTAAGCCATTTTTGATGTTCTAGGAACAATCTATTTAAAATCGCCACATCTGCTCTTCTGCATGGGAAAAAAGCCTATTAAAATCTGTTCGTTTCTCTGAAACGCTGCCCCGTGGTCAAGTAAAATTGCATTTCTTTGTATGATCTCCTTTTCAAAAGCATCGGATATATCTATCCGGTATTTACTTTCCTTTGGGGGTACTTTAATGGCACCGTAAATTGGCTGTCACTAACATAACTCCAGAAGGTCTGTCTCCATTTTCAGATAATATCTTTCGGCGGGTGTTTGATTCAGCCACGTGGTAGAATCTCGCCTGGCTCTCCTCTGTCTAAACTTCATCCAATTGAATGTTCGCGCATTCCTACGTCACTTTCTGCTTGACCAATGAGGTTTGTGCGCGCCGCTCCCTTCGCCTGCTAGGCGCAAGTTTTCCTTCATTTTTGGCGGTGAATCGCCCTTTCTAATCTCACCGGCTCTCTGCCCAACGCGCGCTTCGTCTGTGCCGTTACTGTACGGCTTCCTCTCGGATATTTCAATATCCTCGCTTCGCTTGGCGGTAATTTTAAAATTATTGTAACCCTCGCTCTCCTAGTTCGCACTTCTGTCCAGAGATGAAAAAAAAAAATATCAGTGAGCCATATTTTTCCTAAGAGAGAAGTTTCTCTTTAAATGGTATACGTTTCAGCACCCCTTCAGTTCTTGGCCACTGGCCTCGACTGTATTGGGGGGCTATTTTTATCATATCATTTTGTTGTTCACTTTTGACCTAAACGGTCAGCCAGCACAGAAGCTCCTGTAAACTTCGACCTTCCCTTTTTTACTTTACGAATGTTGTGAACTGAGATCATCTTACGTTGTAAATACTTGTTACATTCTATTCAAGAACCGGCTCACTTCTTCATCAAAAATAAATTTTTTTTAAAATCTTTACAACGGACTTGCGACTTATTTTAGTCTGTTTCCCAACTTTCCTTTCCCGACCATCAAGATGACGTTGCAGTGAAGAATCCTAAAAATTTGACAACACTAGTTTTGTACTACGCTATACGAATTCGGCCAAACTGAAGTTAATTTTTCAGTAGTTCGTTGAAGTATCTACATTCGCTGACGTTCCGGTAATTTGAAGTCTGCGTATTCTGCTGATTCTTTGATTTTCACCTCCTTCAGATAATTCTTCTAGTATACACACACACACACACACACACATATATATATATATATATGATGAACTGGTATCCCTACATCTCCAGAATTTCTCCGCTTGAGTTCCTTGTAGCTTTAAAATCAACTGTACTGAGACTGTCTCCACATAGTTAACCAACTAGGCTTCTCTCCACGAACTTTCGCGGTTGCGTATAGTGAGACTAAGGAACATTTCTGTCCGCACGTTAGTTCCTTTTAAAACTTCATAAAAATCTTTCCCACGATACTAGTGGATACCAAAATTGTATACATACATATTTCTTTGTTAGTATGCTATAGAGGTTGAAAGTTTTAGAAAAGGCAATGCGTTTTCAAGATCAAATGTGCAACATGTGTCTCATTTGAAGCTGAGTTACTGTCATCTTAAAGGACTTCAATTGCTCTCTCTGTGCAAACTCAATGAAATACCTTTTCTACTTCAAGTGAACTTTTCTCTGAAGGTCCTGTTCAATTTTTATTTTGTGCATAAGCTCATCACACAACCTGCAAGTGTTCTTGATAGGAACCTTGCAATTTGTGTAAATTGAATTTTTTGGAAAACACTTGATAAAAGTATTTTCCTTTTGCGGGTTTTCATCAACACACTTCTTAACATAGAGATCATACTTTTTTTTTCAATGTTAAGACTAGGATGTAGATACTTTTTTATTGACATTATCGCTCAATAAGTAGCGACTCTGGTAGCAAGCAAAGAAAAGAGTTTAAGCGGGCAATGACAGCAGAATCATCAATTTTTTTCCCTTTACCCTCACTGTTAATCATTCCAAAAACACCCTTTCTACTGACGCGTCTATACAGTCTTCTCTAACTTATTCTCAATATTCTTAGGAAAAAATTCTTGAAAACTCTCACATTCTCATTTTTATCTGGGATACAATTATGAAATAATTTACTTTTAACTGAACACTTGTCATGTGCATGATCTCATAGTCTTTGAGCTCTGTACTAAAAAACCATGCAAGAAAACGTACTGCTAAGAATTGTCTGACAATTTCCTAAATCATATAAATAATTTTTCCAAAACTGACTCTAAGGTAAGTTCAGGGAAATGAAGTAAATTAAATCACAAAATACACCTATTAAAGCACGTGCTGTTCGCATTGAAGAAAAGGTACTGGTCCACTATAGCCCTGAGAGGGAATCAGTATATTTTCAGTGGTACATAGAATTCTTGACATCTCAGGGTTAAAATTTATAAGACGAACTGGGTTCACTATGGCATTAAAAGATATAATTTATATATATAAAACAGTTCCGTAACTGACTGACTGACTGACAGACAACGCACAGACCAAACCACTGTACCTAAAGGATTGAAATTTTGCATGGCGATTTTTCTTATAGTGTAGGGGTGCACTAACAAAGATTTTTGAAAAACTCTTCTTAGATTTTTTTAAATTAAAGTTTTAATCTATTTTTGTAACATTCTTTTAAGTTTCAATTAAAAATAATAATCCGAGGGTTATAAAATTTATATCACGAGAAAGAATCATAAAAATTCCTTTAAAGTGAAATATTTTTCGAATCTTTACCCCCATTTTCTTATTTTTGGGGAATTTTTAAAGATTAATTTTTCTGAATTTGATTTATTAAAAGCTGATAACGTGGTTTCTTTTTTTTGTGATACTTTAAATTAATTTTGAGTCACGTGCATAAATACGGAATAAATTTACGAAAAAGTATGTTTTCTTTCTAATGCGGCAGACGATTGAACATTATCCAAAAAATATTAAAATACAGTAAAAGAAATGTTCCTGAAACTGTACTATATGAACTCTACTATATTCTTTAGTATGTTCTATTAGATTTAATTTGAATATTTTATTCTACATTACGTTGTCAATAAAAATATCCTTTACGATTTTTTATAAATAAATACATTTTTTTGGCATTAATTGCATACATTAACCGTTGTATTTAATTTGAATGTACTCCGTAGCGAAGCACGAGTATTCAGCTAGTGTTTTATAAGGACAATGTTAGTACGAAATAACCAAAACGTGGAGTTGGTTCACTTAAATCTGAGCCCACGATGTCTAACATTGAATTTTTCTATTCATTGCAAATAAGTAAGATAAATTCTATCTATATCACGGGAATAGCTAAAACAACACGTAGATTCAGAGCAATAGGTAATAAAACATCCCTAATGAAAAGCTGCATTAACTTTCAAAAGTAAATGTGTTTACACTTCCCTTGTTTTAATTTATTTAATATCTGTTGTCAAGCAACAGCCTAGGTGGGGATCAATTGAATAAAAGAGACAAGAAAATAAATATTGACATTACAATCCCCATGATTCTTAATTTATCATATATAAAGATATTTATTTTTATGCTCGGGTAAAAAAAAGACATAATGTTTGGAAGTCAAGAGATTTGGAAGTCAACGATAACAAAAGGACCTTTCTTTTGAGAGGCAAGTAACAAAAACATCTTTTAAAATGTGAACGAAGAAGAAGGAAAAATTTACTTGAAAGAGAGAAATATTTTATGCGAAGTCCATGTGATTTTCACATAATTTATGGAAATTGATGATAGAGTACGTGCCTCAGCTCTGTTTGTTTAACTTATCTAGTTTGTCTGCCATAGAAACTTTATGCAAATGGATTCATTTACTTTGCAAGTCAGCTCAGCATAAAATTATTGCAGCTTCATTTGAATATTTGATCCGAAGGGAAGGACAAATATTGAGCAAAATATGATTCTTACTTTGTTTATAAATGAAAGATACAAAAAATTTATAATGATGACAAAGTTTCTGTTACTCAAGACGAAAATTAAATACGCGGAATTATGAAGGAAATAATTTTATTTTTTATTATAAATTTAAGTAATTATTTATTACTTCAAATACTTTATAATGGATTCATTAATATTTTTTGGTTCATTAAAAGTTATTACAACTCAGTAAAATATATCAATACTTTACCCTAACTGATTTTACCCGTATCAGTCAAATTTATAAATGCCAGATATTTTTCGAAAAAACTTGATTCTTAATTATAATAAATAGAGGGTATGGAATTTTAACTTAATTTCCAAAAATGAAATCTATATGTTGTTTTATTTTAATAGCATTTCCAAATTTTATTAGTTGTTGTTACATTTCTTTTTCCCACAGATTTGGTTTGTTTTAGCAATGTAAACAATAATCATTAATTTCAGTCTTTTACTCCATAAAAGAGTCAGTTCGAACATTAGAGAAATGTTTTTTAGGTTCAAGTATAATTAATGCCTATAAAATACCATCATTTACCTAAGAAATGAAAGGAAATAATAAAGCATTTGTTCAAATTTAAAATTACAGTAGATACATCTGTATTTAAGGAAATTTAATACATGTACAGATGCGCACACAGTCTAAATTTTATTTATTTTAATTTAATGTAGTTCTCTTATTTGGTATCATTTAGACAAACAATTCTTAGATACTTTCTTCCAATTTAGAGAAAGCTATGACTATTAAAACTAAACTATAACCATTAAAATTATCTGTCCGAGGATTTAGTGTAAATGGAGTAAGTGTCCTTAGTTTAAACGATTATTTTAATTGTTTGTTTTAAGAGCTTATGTTTTCAGGGATTTTAGAGCTTATACTGTAAATATGATGCCTTCTCAATGCATTTTTTATAGCAATGTTCAAGAATGCATTATTCTTTCTCCTAAATTGAGTCGGCATTGGAAATCAAATACAATTGAACATTTTTGAAGATTATATTATGATACCAAACCGCATATAGAAAAGTTAATTCTATTTAATCATTCGTATGTAACACATTAAATAACACACAGAGTGAAGAATATTCTTTTATATTCCCACGTAAGGTCCGTTAACAGATAAAAAGTGGAAGTAAAATTGTCTCATCAAACTTTACTTCAATCGTAATCACTGCTAGTGTCCTAAATCACGGAGTTATTGATTGCTGAATCGTGGGGGTGATATAATACCATTCAAATTAGAATAATACAGATATTCAGATGCTATTTATTATATTGTAACTACGAGCTTGATAAGAATATTTGCTTGGAAATATGTGAGTGGGAATTATTGTATTATGTTTATAAGAAGAGTTTTTGAGTTCGATAGTTTAAGTAGCTTATTTTTTAATGTAAATTTTCAATTTTTGTAGCTTCTCTTTTGACCATTTCTATAGGCGTAATTTGTCGAATGTATGCGGTTAGAATTTTATTTTAATAAAAAATTTATTTTTTCTTGAACGTTTCTATGCAAAAGATGGTAGTAAGTAATATTCATTGACTATATTTTTATTCTATAACAAGTAGAATAAAAATATTTCAATAATTAAGTCTAAATATATTAGTTTTTGCCTCACCCATATACAATACACAGTGAAATTAGCATTTTATTCCCTTTTACACTCTTGCATAAGATTTTAATAAAAAAGGGTTTGATAATATCAGTGATGTCTGGAAGCATGACAAAACGTGCAGTACTATGCGGAACACACGAACATGCCATTTTGATGAACGCAACTCTATAGGCACATACATTTGCTATACCGTATATAGAAAAAGTGGTTTAAGAATATATAATTAAAAAAATTGTCGTAATAAAACATGTCTCCGCGTAAAAAATCCTTATTTGTTTAAAAAAACTACTGACCACCCGTTACAAACTTGGAGGAAAATATTTCTTTTGTAAACCTAAGTCCCTCGAAAATAAATTATGGTTAATTACAAGTTTCACATTTATTTTGACTTAAACTACAGAGCAAAAGAGATCGTTTCTGTTGAAAAGAAAATATTTGAGGTCACACTTCAAGCTCAGGTATAGAGAAATTTTATAGACGTTTGACAAGAGCAACAATAGTTTACATGGTTTCTTTCATACTTTTCTTCGTGTGCGATATATTACAGAACTCCTTTTCCTTATACAAAACGATTTATATATAAGCATTTTTATATGTCGATTCTTTATTAATCTTGCATTTCTATAGTATTTATAAGAATATATAATTAACGCAATCCCGAAATGAGGATTTCATAGTAAAATCAACGTATGAATTTACTTGAAAGGAGAGCATTTTGAAGTAGTAAATATAATAGTAGAAAAAGTCAGTCTGTTACTTATTTTTTAAAATAACCTTCTGCACTTTTCCGTGGTTTTCATGACATTGACTCCATACCGTAAAATCTTGACTGTAATACGCACACGTGCATAATACGTATGCTTGATTTTACACGAAATTTTCTGAAAAAAATTTAAATTCGACTATAATATGCACCCATAACTTTTCAATATTTTATTTAAAAATTGCACAAATACTTATTAATATAAATAAAATTTGTAATAAAAATAAACGAAAACGTCGAGTTCAGTAGAAAAAAAAGCTAAAATTTTTAATTCAAAACAAACAATACTGTTGTATTATCAGTCTTAATAATTTTCACTAGAATACAGCTCATCTGTTGTTTGTCATTTATTCAATGTATATAACTAAGTTTTTTTTGTAAACGAGTATAATACGCACCCTCATTTTTGCGGGCGAAAATAAGAAAAAAATTGTGTATTATACTCAAGATTTTATGGTTCGTATAAATTTGTATTTTAGTAAGTATTTATGTATTGTACTGCTATTTATTGATATCAGAAGCTATTTAGATAAATTTAAGTAAAGGCACAATTAGTTTTAAGCCTTTCATAATCTATTACAAATTAATAAATCATGTTTCAGAAAGTCTATGACCATAGGAAAAAATAAAGGGAAAGAGCTCTCTTAACAACATTTTGAGACACCCTAAGGTATCATAAAACATAAAATTCGTAATGGATGTAAAGGTAGATTTAATTACTATTCATATTATAATTCATTTTTTAGGAAGAAACGCTCACTTAATTTTTATAAATACCATGATTGATGAAGATTAATTTTCTAGACTAGGAAGTTGCTAATTACACTACTGATATATTTTTCAAATACCATATATACTTAAGAAGTGGCTTTCAGGAATAAAATGCATTTTTACTGACACAGATTTTGCAAAATATTTGACATAAAAAATTTAAGCAGATTTATTAATAGCGATTACAATGTTTTGTTGATGTTCATTGCATTAGAATTATAAAAATGCCCTACAGAACGGCATTATTTAAAAACTTATTTTAAACCATAAATTCTCCCTAATTTTTTTTCTTTTATCTTTACATTTAAAATTGAAATAAATTTATGTTTAATATTTGCATACGTATTATAGATCTTATGCAATCTACAATACAGTTCGGAAGCTAAAATGTTGCCTGACTTGAAAAAAAAAAGTTTATAATTTCTTCATTTGTTTGAATATATGTACTGAAAAAATTATAATTTAACATAAGTATTAAGATAATTCTAAAGAATATCACTCTGTTTCCAAAGTTCTTGGATTTCAAATTGTGTAATCCTGTATTAAAGATTGATTTATAAAGACGGGGTAGAAATACCGCAGCGAAGGAATCTCTCAAGTGAATTTTAGAAGTGGCTTTTCTCCAATTTATCTTGGCTCAAAGAGACAAAAGTCATCTTTGTTACAAGAAGAAAATCGATGATAGCAGAGCTTTAAAATCAATTGCTTGTAAACTACATTTTCGTGTTGTATGCAATGCAGTTCCATTGTACACTTTCGAGAATTCTTGATAATTTTCATTTGAACTTCTGATTGATAATACGGATATATTACACTATACAGAATTCTTTTGAAAAATGAATTCAGTTTTGTTCAAAGATGGTAAACGAAAAGTACACCGAAGAAAGCTATTTATCTTTAATTTTGAAAAATATTAATCATGAAGTTATCACAAAAAAAGTTTGTTTAAAGGATCAAAATTTCGTGTTTTCATTCTTGGATAGAATGTCTTGTAGACATTCTATCATTTTTATCTCCCTTACACTGCAAAAATGAAATGCTGTTTTAGGTATATTACAAAAATGGAAGTATAACTAGAATGGTACGAAAGCAGTAGTAGCATTTAAGATACAAAAGTGGGGTACCCAAAACAGGTAAATTCGCTACCCAGAAACATTTTACTCTGAAACAGGTAGCTTTTTTGACCTGAAGTGGCATTTACAGTGAGTGTACGGCTGAGATTCGTCTTTACATGATATGTCAAAAGACCAGGCCTATTAAATTAATTTCGAAAGATGTTGTTGTTGTTGTTGCTTATGCCACTTGACCGAAAGCAACATCAGATCAAGTCCCGAAGGTTATGGGTGATGAAGGTGCGGCTCCTCGAAAGATGTTTTTTAACCAACCTCTTATTTTTCATTTTTTTTACTCCACTTTAAAAACTACCTCCTTATTGCAAAATATTGTTCCAGTTTTTCCTTGCGTACAGACGTTTTACTCAAAAGATTTCGAACAAAGAAACTCGGAAGGTTTGGTTCGGCCTTCCGAGAATTCATCATAAATTGCATAATTAAGGACTTCCTCAAAGTTTGATACACCTTAAGAAATTATGTTTAAATTATCTGAAAGTATTCGGATATTGTAATGTTAAACAATACAGGAAGTGAACATCTGTTTATATTTCAATATTTTAGGAAAGGGACACCACTAAGTTCAAGTAAATATTAACTGTTCATATTAATTAGAAAGCATCTAGATTCATTTCTAGGTAAGAAACACTAATCTGAAACATTTTGGGGGAAATATTTTCGATATTATTCATTTGTTTAGGTATTGGTTTCATTCGATATTGTTTTCAAGAACGTAAAAAAAGGTAATCTCTGTCAAGCCATTTATTTTCCCCCAGTTATAATCCGTTATGTTTAGTGTGTTTCTAAGATACTTCTTTAAATAGTCATGGGTTAGCATCAAAGAATTTAAAACATGCATATTTGACTTTTCTCGTGCTGTGAATTATAAATTTTCTGTAGACTTTTCCTCGAAGATTGCAATTGACAGTGACAACAATTTTTCCTAGAGATAGTCAAAAGGATTTGAGCACATTACTAAGTCTAAACAAATGTATAAGTTAATTTTCCTTGTTTACTTCTGACGTATTTTAAGGACGCCATATCAAGACAAAATGTTAATTGGACTGAATAAAGAACTTTCTCTGGCTTACGGAATGAATTAGCACTTTATTGTATTGTATAATACAAAGTCAAAATGCTTTTACTTATTCGTTTTTTGAAATACCTTTCGGAAAAAACCCAATTACTGATGAATTTTTTTTACCTTATTACCGCGTTTATTGAGGTTTATTTTTTTTAGGAAAAGATTCAAAAGGATACAAATATAAATATATTCGATTTCTAGCGAATATATTTATATTTATATCACAAGAATAAATAATAAAAATTAGATATTATTTATTCTTGTGATATAAATATAAATATATTCCCTTGTATATATTTATATTTATATCACAAGAGTATTCTGTAGGTGACAAAAATACTACCAAATAGAAAATCAATGTATTTTGACCATATTATATTTTAGTAACGAATAAGTATACTAATTGAGGCGTTGCCGGTGAAAAGGAGGTAAGTGCCAAAATTTCCGAAAAGTATGTTTTCGCTGATACAAGGTTTTGTTCTAAGGTTAATGGCGTTTAAAAGGAGGTAAGTGCCTTGTTAGTTTGGTTTAGTTATGAGCTAGGCACTTACCTCCTTTAAAACGCCATTAGCCTTGGAACAAACCCTTGTATCAGTGAAAACATACTTTTCGGAAAATTTGGCACTTGCCTCCTTTTCATCGGCAACGCCTCAATTATTCTTGCCATGTTGAATTGTTAAATAAATAACTACTGGGCTTCTTTTTAAACGTTGCTGGATTATCACTCATGAATCATGCTTTATATAACTCATGAATTTATTTATTTGGGAAATCCTGATTTTTGCAAAATTTAGAGTGGAAAAATGCAAAGAGTGCTGAAACTTTTTTTGCACTCTTTGGAATTCTAACGATTTTTTTAAAAGAGGGATTTTTTTGCATTATTTCAAACTATAAGAACAGCAATGTAGGTATTAAGTGTTTCTTAAAATTCAATAAAAGCCGCTTCATAGTCTTTTTTTTCCAGCGTTGTATGCAAGAAAGAAAAAAAATCATAATGACTTCATTTGCATTTTATAATACTTTTAAATATAAATATATGACTGAGAACATGCGCTCACAAACGGAGTATTTGCACAATACCACATTAGTGGTTAGAAAAGGAGAAAAAGCCTTGTCGTTGTCACGAGGTATGAATTTGTGGAAGTTCAGTTATCGATAAATCCCGCCGACATTTTATTCAGCTTTGTGCGACTGTGTACGGAAGATACCTTTTCTTTTTATCCCACGTAACAAACCTAATGGATTGTTTTTCCTCGGGGATTGCGAACGCATTTCACAAAATAACTCATGCCGCTGTATAGAATTTTAGAGTAGAAGTTTATTTTGCCCGATTGGCAACAACACAGATATTCATTGAAATACTTTTTATACGTACTAAGTGTTTAACTGAAGATTCTAAAAATAAATTTACTTCATTACATAATTTCCTGAGGAATCTCCATTTAACTTTTTTTAACATCAGCATGAATCTTCAATACTTAAATTTATTTCTGAAAAGAGATTTAGGGCCAAACATCTCTTATTTGTTTTCAATACTTAAACGAAACATAAAACATACTTAAAGGATAGCTATAGCACGTCTTTATATCGACAGCTAACTCCAAATGTTGAAGGCCAATATAATGATTTTGGTTTTTTTTTCTACTCATATGTGTTTAAATTTATTATGTTGAATGTAGTCTAAATGAATGCATTTGTGTTGAATGCAGTCTAAATGAATGCATATGTGTTGAATGCAGTCTAAATGTTAAGATCTTTTCACGTGCTTACAAATTTTAAAGCATTTGTATGAGTATGAAGATATTTGTCACAACAAATTAACTTTATCTACATTTAGTAACAAGTTGCGCATTAAACTGCTCCTAGGATAATAATCCCTTTTAAGGTAATTTTCTTCCTCAGATGTAGATTTCGAAACTTTCATAAGTAAGAAAGGAAAACATTTTCTATTTAAATTGTGTTTCTTAGCAGAAAATTAATTACAAAGGAAATTTGAATTTATTTTTACAGAAATCTTAGGATTAAGAAAAAACTTTTTTCGTTGACAATAATTCATTAAATATTTTTTGGTGTTATTGTTTTGTCCAAAAAAATTTACTCTAAACAAAATTAAATAAAATGGCCTATTGAAAGGGATGCTCGTGTGTGTGAATGTACAAACGTAAATTCTGTTTCTTCAACTTGCAAGAATAAATGAAAATAAATATTCTATCTTCCATTTAGTACTGTAAAAACCACAAGAAAAATGTAGTGATATAACTAGTGTGTTCGCACCAAAAGGAAATTTTATGACCTAGTCACATAAACATATGTGCTTTTGTTCCATTTAGATAATATCATTCAGACCTGTACGTTATCCATTGTAATCCCGGTTGGTAATTTAAACAAGGTTCTTTATAAGATAAAACACATAGTTTCTCAAAATGGACCTTAAAAATTCAAATTAGCAATTAGTTTAGAAGTAAGATCTGTAGTCTTTTACCAGGCTCGGGTGCACCATTTCTCTTTACAGAATTCAGAAATGCGAAAATTATTACACTCTTTGGTTTAAACAGAAGAATAAACAAGAATTTTCCACGCAGACGTCATGTCTGTCAGTTGAGTGTTGGGGACTTCAGAAGCTTACGCCTTTCAGGGGGTTGTAGGAGAGGAAATTTATGTGCTCACCCCCGTGCTAAGGGACACATCCGGACACAAAACATATAAATTAAGTAAGGCGGGTAAATAAAATCCAAGAAAAAATAGAATTGAGGAGATGAAATTATGTAATGGAATTAAGGGATGAAGAAATATGATTAAATATTCAGAGGAAGGAAGAAAAGGGGGAGATCAAAAGATGCGGTATGGGCCTGAATTTTTCAAAGTAGTTAGTTTACAAAGGTAAGACGGGTAGGTTATTGAATATATCTGAGGAAACAGTATAGAAATCTAAGATTTCTAAATAACCTAATGAACAGAAAACCTTACTATCGGTGCTGATTCAGTAAGTAATATCGCCGCCGTCCACACCCGAAGGTTATACGGCCCTTCAATAATAAAACTAATTATGCCGACGGCAATCCAGCCCAACCGGGTCCCGAAGTTTTTCTTTTTGTAATTCATTTACCTGTCTTTTTTTTTTAAATCTGAGGGGCTATCCACCTTCCCCTTGTAGGGGGAAGTGTATATTCATAAGTTCCTGCATAATATTCTTGATGTACCTTCTACAATAATAATCCGTAAATAATTTACTAGGGGCCCAATCTTGAAAGCCCAAATGTAGGTTTTTTCGTGTTTCAGCCCATTTGCTACAATTGTATATACAGTGCTCTATAGTTTGTAAATTGCCACACTCACAAAGATCTGTTTTAGCAAAAAATCTGTTTTGATAGACTCCTATACAGCCATGTTCAGTTATTGCTTGATTAACAAGGAAATCTGCCGACAGTCTTTTCGTAGAAACTCTAGGGAATACCTCAAATACTTTCCTTCCTACACTGCTTCTCTCCCAATTTTCTTGCCATATATTTATGTAATAATTCTTAATTTTATTCTTAATCTGTTCTTTAGTTAATTTATAATTTCCTGTGATTTCATTCAGTGTTGTTGCTTGTTTAGCTGCTGCGTCTACCATCTCATTTTCATTAATGCCACAGTGGGCTGCAAATTCAGTAAATGCTGAATTCAGTACCTTTCATTGCTGATTCAGTAAATGAAAATATTAAATTTTTCTAGACACGTAGCTTGGACTTTCAAGTAAAAGGGCATAAGATCAGGATTAACCATATGACAAGATATGCAACTCATTTTTTAAAAACTTTTACCAGTATATTTCTCCTTCATTTTTTATAAGCAATTTTGTAATACCATGGTGTCAAAATCCTCATTGCCGAATTTGTTAATGGTTTATGAAGTTTTAAGAGATATTATGTTCCCGTATCAATAGTTTTGAGGGGGGCTGGGAGACAGAATGACATTCTCTGCGTTCGTAGCCAAGGCATATGGCTGCGGAGGTTTTACCATCTGTAAATTTGATTCATAGGACAATCAGCAAAAACTTGTTGCAGCCCATCAGCTTTTCACTTCTTTTTCATAACTATATGCAAACCAAGTGATTTTGCTTAATAATAAGGTTATTCTCTTTCTTCTTTCATGTTTTTCTATAAGGCAAAATACAAGTGATACAATCACTAAAACTGGATCACTAAACCGGGGTGTAAGAACTTACATGTGGACAATTAAAAACAATGCTTAGGGAAATCTGCATACTTAAATTCAGTTTAAATTATTTCTATGGTGCCTGGTATAAAGGGCTTAAGGAGGCACAGGGCCTTGAAGCTCGATGAAATGACTATAAATAAGGTCTAATTCTAACCACAAAAACTCAAATAATATTAGAAAAAGAAATTTTCTTTCTTTATATATATAAATTACATATCTTTAAATATGTCATATATAAAAATGGAAATTATAAATCTGTAAATCATTTTCAAATTAGCAGTTCAGCATTTTATATGATTAACTGCTAATTTTGAGTTTGTGTACGGCATCAATTCTAAACTATCAATAGGAAACTGATAAAACTACACTCATATGTATATTTCATGGTACTCTATATTTTAAAACCGGAAAAATGTGCAATTCTGGAATACTTTATTTATGTGGGAAAATTGAGAAAATAATTGTGATAACTTTTGAAGTTTTCCAGTTTTATGCTCAATTTTTAATTTAAATACCATTTATTACAATTTTTTTGGTTTTGCATTACAGGTAAATATGTTACAAGTGTATTTTAACAATTAATTATTTTCTGTAAGCATATATCTCAATTTTATGATGCGCACAGCACTTTATGATTTTTAATCATCATTTAAAATTTTAAACTGCTAATTTGAAAATTATTTATAGATGTATAATTTCCATTGTTATATATGACATATTTAAAAATATGTAATTTATATGTATAAAGAAAGAAAATTTCTTTTCCCTAATATTATTTCAGTTTTTGTGGTTAGAATTAGATCACATTTATAGTCATTTGGTCGAGCTTCAAGGTCCTGTGCCCACCTTAAGTCAAAAACAGTGATTTAAATACACCAATAATGTAAATAATTCAACACGAAATAATACATATAAAGAAGGCATAGAAGGACGAAAAAATTAACAGAAAACCTACCCTAGTGTTGAAAAATTTTAACTTTTCAATATAAGATTGCGCAGTTGTAACAAATCCTCATACTGAAAACGAACAAATATAACTAAAAGTAAATAATTCAACTGCGAAAAATAATTACTAACAGGAAAAATGCAGACAAAATAAATATATGTATTTTTTTAAATATACCAAGTTATTGTCTTTTATACTAATCGCAGAACAATAATTTCGACTTGAGTCTTGTACAAAGAAATGTACTTTTTGTATACAAGAATGATAGATTAAGCCTTTTATACAAGTCAAAAGATTTTTGTTTTTTTATTAATACTAACAAATTTCAAAAAATAACTTTTATTGACTTAAGCCTTTTATACCGAGCCCCACAGATTTATAAGTTGTAAAATAAAATAACCAAAAATTCCCTTTTAAAGTTTTTAGCATGGCTTTTTTGAGGACTGTCTATGCTTCGAAAGCTTTCATCACGATTATTCCACGCTCAAAATTACATATTATAAAAACAGTTTGAAAATCATGAATTACAACTGATTTTAATATAAAAACTTTTATATAAAAACAGATATATTAAAATATTTTATTACAATCAGATTCTAAAGTATTGTCTCTTAAAGTATACTCAACTCGAGAAAGAATATTCTTCCTTAATATATTTGTCCGGCGATTTCTCAAGATTTCTGATTTCTCCAGATTAATCCTGAATCAAAGAAGGGTACTGAAGGCATCGTCTTTGTTAGAGGTAGAAAATCAATGGAAGGAAAACTCCAAACCCAATTATCGATAGACCACGTCTTCTTATGGGAAGCAACGGGACTGTATATTTTCGCAGATTGTGTGATTATCTTTTTGTCTCACGTGATCAGTCTAGTGGACATCAATTCTTCATGCATTAGAAAAATATTAAATAACTCACTATTTTTATTTCTTTAATACTAATGTTTTTTGCTTTGATTAATAATTGGTGTTGAAAATTTATGCAGGTTTTGTTTAAAAAATATCTATCGATCCATTACTATCTGCTAAATTTTGATTTTTTTAGGATAATAGGGCATCATAGTATGCAAATACGTAAGCAAAGAACCCTGCTTTGGTCAACATAAAAGAATACCTATAGTTCTTGTTTATTTCATCATTTTTTTTAGATTTTTCTTTTAAAGTCAGGTACGTAATACGGAGCAGTGCATATTAAGGGTATATCCATCTTAAGCATATTTGTTTTCATAATGTTAAAACTTGGCTTTATTTTGGAATGTCCGGATTGTTTTGGTTGGTTATTTTTATTTCAGCATCACATGATGGTCCCATTCGAAAACTTCCCTTTTCCCAAGTGCTCAAAACAACGTTTAAGTTCATTTTTTTAAACTGACATTGCCTCCAAACAAAGAACTTCCACACAAAAGCGGTTATAGCCCTGAGTAACAGTACCTTTATGAATACCCTTGCTATAACATATGTTGATAAAGTTTCTGCTAACTATGCATTTATATGAAAAAACTTTTATTGTGACAAACTATTACAGTGCTATAATGATAATACTGTTTATAAAAAATTAGATTCTATGTCTTGTACTATACAAAATCGTATCAAAGCGTTATATCGCCGTGCAGGTTATGATATTAAAAATCTTAAGTTTCCCTATTTAGTCTTAATCCCTAAATTTCATAAATCACCTGTTAAATTTAGAACTGTAACTGTGGGCTGCAATACGTACTTAAAGCTTGCTAATAATAAACTTTTAAATATACTTAAAATAGTTTATAAAAAAATAAGTAAAGAGGGTGGCTATTTCATAAATAATAGCTTAGAAATAGTTAAACAGATAAAAAGTAAAGGTGATATAACCAATGTTAAAAGCTACGATTTTACGGATCTTTTCAACTCTATCGACCTAAAAGATCTCTATAGTATTATACTTGGATTATACGATCAATATGATTTAAAGACATATATAACTGAAAATAAATATCGTGCGTTATTAGATCTTGTACTTAATGAAACAGTTTTATATAATGGTAGAAACTTCTATAAGCAAATACATGGAATACCAATGGGTGGAAGATGCTCATCTGCTTTAGCAGATATATACCTTCACTTTTACGAAAGAGGAGTAATGATTCTAAATGAACTTATGTTTTTCCGATATGTAGATGATATACTCATATGTTTTAATGAAAACTTAAATGCAATAGATATTAATTTTTACCCTAAAAATCTTAAATTGGTGGAGACTGATAAAGATAACGATGGAAATTTGGTATTTTTAGACTTGAGTTTAAATGTTAATCAAAATCTAATATCATACAGTCTATATGATAAACGCGAGTTTTACAACTTTAAAACCGTTAGGATTATGAATTGGAATAATGCTCTACATTTAAATATTAAACGCAATATAGTTACTAACCAGTTAATACGTTGTCAACGTTTACATTCAAACAAAAAAACTATGGACGTCAGTATAATTAAATTCATAACTATAGCTATTGAACAGGGTTTTCCTGTCAATTTCCTCGTATCAATTCTAACCCAGTTTTTTAATTTAGACAATAAAGATTGTGTGAATCGTTTTAAAATAAGTTGGCAACACTAAAATATCCCTAATACGGCGATATTTACCCTACTATGTCTATAAAAGTGAGTGTGCATGAGTTTCGTGTCTCATTGCTTGGTGGGAGCTAAGTATTTTGTATCTTAATGTGTATAGTGTATATGTTAGTGAGTAATTATTTAGTTAATTAGTATTATTGTATTTCTGTATCTTAGTATTAAGATTTTTTTCTTTTCTTTTTTTTTAATTTTATTTTTTCTTTATTAAAAAGTTAAAACGCTATTCATCTTGTAATTATGTTTTAGTTGACTATATTAGTAAAGACATCTGGTTTAACTTATCTATTTCACCTAAAATATTTTTCCTCTTCATAATTGTTTATTACTGTCTTGGTGTTATAGCCGACCTCCGGGAGTGTTGCCAGGCTTAAAACATGTTTAACCGGGGTTGGGGGGGGGGTTTACAACCCCCCCCAGTCATCAACTATACCACCTCCAATTCCGTTTTTTGCTTATTTATATATGTCTATCTTATTTCAGGTTATAGGAGTATTAAATGGTCACATCTGACCTTTTAGTCATCTTAATTTTAAATATATATATATATATATATATATATATATATATATATATATATATATAAAAGACAAAGTTGAAAGTGAAAAAACAGTATAAGCTCTAAAACTACTTGCAGCCAGGAACAAGAAACATGATAAGATAAGAATTAAATAGGTTTTAAACAGCATCTCTTCATCAGTGGTGCCGATACTGTCTATAAACCAATGGATTGTTTCTGATAAGTATGATCTATCAATAAACATACTTAGACACCGTACAACCCATAAGAAACAGAAGAATTGAATAAATAATTGCTTAATCATCGAACACCAAGCCTGGCGCTAGACAAAGTGGAAATTAAGAGTAGGAAACCGGAAGAAGACTGACGTCACTAACCTTGCAACCATGGAGCTAATGAAATCACAGAAGCAAACTTAGTATGGAGACTGTGTTAAAGGACTAATAACCTAAATTAAATTAGTGTTTTTATTATTACTTAGAGTAATTTATTATTATTTATAATTTAATATTATATTTTCTATAGAATTTAATTATTTTTAATTATTATTAAATTTTAGTTGTTATTTTCACTAATTATTCATATTTTATTGTATTACTAATTAATTGCAACAGAACAAGCTATTCATTAAATCTAAAACAACCCATTATGGACTTGGAAAGACTATCGGGGTAATGATTACGTTTTAGCACAACTAACAAGTCTAAAATATACTTATTCCTGTTGTCTTTAGAACAAAGCCTATTTATACGTACTAACTAGCTGATTTACAATAATGTTATTGAAAACAGATTTATGTAAACAAGTTAGGTAATTCTGAAATTTAACGATATTAAAATCATAATCTGATCTTTTATCTTAAAAGTCAAAAGTAAATTTGCAATGAGAATTTAATTTGATGTTAATATGTCCATTCGCTCATTTATAAGCAAGGCATTGAACCTTTTATTTTGTACGGCTCTAGAGCTTGGGGTATGGCGCTCAAGAAGAAGATTAATTGTAAATATCTCCGACGCATTCAAAGACGTATTCTCTTGCGAGTCATATGTGGATATCGCACCTTAAGCTATGAATCTGTTTATGCAATTTCTGGTTTTCCTCCGATCGACACTGCCATTCTTCATAATATCGCCTTTAGAGAAAATTTCTCTACTTCTTATACTTCTGGTTACGATTATGTTTTACCTCCATCTGATCTTCCTCATCCCACGGAGAGAAAGGCTATCAATGTTATTAATTATTGCAACAAAACTGCAGGTGATTTCCCTGTTACTTGCTATACTGATGGCAGTAAAATTGATGACAAGGTTGGTTTCGCTTTTGTTGCCTTCAAGAATGGCATTGAATTCGAGCATTTTCAATTTAGAATTCGAGATGAATGCACTGTTTTTATAGCTGAACTTTTATGTTTAAACTTTGCCATTAAATGGATCATGAATCGAGATAGTGCTGACAAAGATTATCTCATTTGTACCGATTCACTTTCATCCTTGGAGACCTTAAAATGCATTTCTTCTGCCAATAGCATTATCGTCGAAATTCAATTGCAACTCAAAACCCTTGAAAGTAAAAACGTCTCTGTTTTCTTTGCTTTTGTTCGTGGGCATTCTGGTATCTTTGGTAACGAGCGAGCCGACTTCCTTGCCAAGTCCGTTACAAGGCGTGAAATTGACATTAGTGTCAATATTCCCAAATCTTTTTTTAAGAAGGTCATGTTTGAGAGTATGGTGGAGTCATGGAACCAAGAATACGTCAGCTCAAATAATGGTAGTTTAACCAAGAAATTTTTCCCGTCCATTAGGATGAGACTCTCTTGCCATCACTTCTTTGCTAACTACAAATTGACTCAGTTCCTCACAGGACATGGAAATTTTAAGAGCTATTTGAGTAGATTCAAATTGTGTTCGGTGACCCCCTGTGATTGCAGCGTTGGTGGCGAGGAAAATGCTGAACATGTTCTGTTTTTGTGTTCGAAGTACCGCAGGGAGAGAAATATTTTTAAATTGGCTCTTAAGGACTTAAATATTAACTGGCCTCCCAATTTCTCTCTGCTCGTTTCTGGGAAGTGTGCTTTCGGCTTATTTTGTAAATTTATTGTAAATATTTGTAATTCTTCTTAGTTTCTTTTATTTGTTTTATTTTGTCTGTTTCTTATGTTTTCTTAGTGTTTTATACTTACCTCTGTAAGTCCCGTGTGATACTTTGTGGTACACGGGAATTTTATGTGTATTTTTTAATATATATAAAAAAAAAAATCTAAAAAGTTTACATTAATATTATTTTGGCTACTTTGTATTAGTTCCAGATTATGAGGGTAAAAATTTAAGGCTATATTATTATTACTTTTATCTATTAAAATTATTTCATCAATATATCTAAATATTTTGTATTGCTATTATCAATATTATCAATATTATGAATTTCAAAATAATGTAAGTATAAATTGGCTAGCATACTAGAAGCATTTCCACCTTGTGGTACACCTTTAGTCTGTAAGTATATACTATTATTGTGTATTATATAATTATGTTTAGTAGCAAAATCTAAGAGCTTATTGAAATGAGTAAGATTAAAATCTTTGCTTAAGAATTGAATATTATAATGTACTAACGTTATAATTACTCTATTTAAATAATTTGTATTGATATTATTGAATAAATCTTTAAAATCAAAAGTAACAATTGATTTACAATTATTTAATGTTTGTAGTTTTCTAATCAGACTCAAGATATTATCAATTATACCACTAACACCAGAAATTATTATTTTATAAATTAATTTAAGGTAATTAAATAAAATAACACTTGCTTTAGTAGCATAAGTGTTGTGACCACAGGTTTACTAAATGCAATAGGTGTTTTATGAAACTTAGGAACTAAAGTGATATAGGGAAAGAGATAGTTGTCTGCTTTAATACCTAGAAGTTTATATTTTGCAATAATTTTCTTAATAATAATACATGTAGTTTCTCTTAAAGGCTGAAATAGATCACTATTGTCTAACTGTTTTTTTAAACATATAACAAAATATTTTTTACAAACAATTGCATAATTGTTGGCTGCTTTATCTACATAAGTTATTATAAAATATTCTTGTAAGTTTTTTATAGCTTCTTTTAAGTGTTTATGGGAATTATTAAAGAAATTACTATTATTAGGTAGTTTAGAATGCACTATCTTAAGTAAATTAATTTTCCAATGATTGAAGGCTTCTGTTGGGATAGAATAATTAATAGCTATTTTATATATAAATTTATCCAAATCAGCATTTAAGAAATTTATAATTTTTTTATTGTTAAAAGTACTAGATAATCTATATTTAGTTCCCAAATTCATCAACTCTCGCAGTGCTAAATTATCAACTAGTTCCAAATTGCCTGTTATTATATGACCATATGCTGTGTCTACATAACTATTTTATTTGGCCAGATGGCATAAACAATTTAAATTGATAGATTGAGAAAAATTTTTTGATACCTGATTATAGTTAAATATACGTCTACCCAAAGGCAGTGTATATTTAAAGGCACGTTTAATTTTTATTTCTTTTACAGGAAACATATCATGTAGTTTATCAAAAATACTATTGAAATTTATATTATTTAATTTAGGGTTAGTAAAATTTAATACACAATAAGTATTTGTTGCAATGCTATATTTTTTAAACAAGTTTATTTAAACAAGTTTATTTTTAAATGCTCGTGCTAATATTAAATCATATACCAGATGCTGAAAATGATAATTCTTTAGTTTAGTACTTAAAAATAGTTGATAAAGCTTAATGATATGTTTTTTATTGACAGAAAATACCCAAGCTTTTAATTTTTTATATTGATAATCATTAATAATCCTTTCTTGAAAATTTAATAAAGCATTTTTATAAAAATTGCATTCAAATGTCTTACTTTTATGATTATTTTTACCTCTTTTAGTTCGTTTAGCTGTCTTAGTTTCTTCGATTAGTTGGGGGTAAATAGGAATAGCTGACACATAAGTAAAATTGAACTTAACAATATTTTTTTGTTTATATATTTGATTAAGACCATATGGAAAAATAGTTTTATTATTTTGCATATAGTATATATATATATATGTTCATAAAATAACCTGTCAGAGGGTGATTTAATGATATCTACAATGGAAATAATTATATTTTCAAAATTATGTTTATTGAAATGATCAAATTCAATATTTTGAGGTTGACTATTTTGTGTGTTATATTTTTTAATATTAGAACAGTGTAAATTTATTCTAATATGCAATGGATTAGAGGTTTGTCCAATATATTCCATATCACAACTACTGCAGGGGATTTTATATATGCAATTATAAGTTTTACAGAATTTTTTTTATGTAAATTTACTTGAATTTGTGAATTTTCTGCTAGGAAGCAAGTTTTACATAACTTATTAGAGCACTAGCCGCTGCATGACCAGCATGGTCGCTTTTAGATTTATATTTTCTTTTGCAAAACAACTCAATTGAAAGTAACATATGTAAGGAATGTTACCATTACCTGTCATCATAAATATACGTTGTTAAGGGGTAGCGAAAACTCAGACAAAAAATTTATAATCATTGATAAATTCACTATAAGGCTGATTCTAAAACATCATGATTAAAAAATGTGAATTTCCATTACTTCAGAACAGAGTTAAAGATAAGTCTGAGAAACCCAACACCAATGATTTTAAAAATTATATTTCTCACTGTATGTACTATTTTTCAAAACTAAGATATCTACACTTTATCATTACATCAAATAAGAAATTGTTGGGGAAAATTTTCACTTATAAAATGGAGTGAAAATTCAGCAAATACTAAAATATAGAATAGATTACATTTCTCTCTGTATGTATTATTGTTCGCAATTCAGATATCTCCACTTAATCATATTAAATGAATAAATTAAAATTATTTCGTGTATAAATTAAAATTATTCATGAGTAAAATACAGCAATTAAATTGTACCAAATTACGTGCTATCGTCGAGCCACACGCGGACAGCCGCTAATGTTTACATCCGGTAGTTGCAGCCGTTGCCATTCGGATTGTAGAAATATCGTTGATTTTTGTGCCGCATACCTACGCGTTTTATATATATAGATTTATCAAAAACCAATGTCTTTTGCCTGACTTGATGACATGAAAAGGGCGCGGAGGAAGAGGAAGATTGGTAACAGTTTGACGATCCATTGATACCCCAAAAAGTATCAATTTACCGAGCATTGACATCATTAGTATTACATGTCAAATTGCCAGTAGCTAAATAATGTTTACTAAAACTAATGAAAAGATAAGAGTAAAGTATAAAAGGTCAATTGAACCAACATATTAGGTAAAATATAATAAATATTTAAAAAACCAATACAAATAGAAAGTATAAGAGTAGCATAGTAAAGAGCAATGAGAATATAAAATTAAATATAATAAAATTGTTTGAACCAATTATACAAATCAATAGAATAATATATATATATATATATATATATATATATATATATATATATATATATATATATATATATATATATATATATATATATATATATATATATATTAACAATATGTACTAACAGAGTTTCTGAGGAGTACCGAAAATATATTTTCTGCCTGTAAATGGTTCCTGTAGCTGTAGTATGAATAGGACAACCCATAACAATATATGTTAACGAGTTATAAGGGCGGTGTTAATCGACATTAATTTCTTTTCGAATTGTATAATAAAACTTAAGGTTAATTCATATGAATATGCGTCAAGGAAAAAAAAGCTGAATGCAGTTTGGTAGTTTAAACAATTTTTAGTCATTTTAGGAATAAAATGAAAATTTATAAAAAATAAAGGGCTCTAAAGTCTTACGAAATTTTTAACAAAAAGTTTTTAATTTTATTTTTCTAGAAAACTGCCGGGACTAAAACCGTTAAATGGGAGAAAAATATTACAAATTTTGTATCACAACACTGAACAATCTGCATTATGCGAATACCGTCTCTAGTTTATCATCCTCTTGAAAGGACTTCTCTTCTGAAAGTATCGTCTCCTTTCCCTTATTAAGATAACATCTTTGTAAGATATTCAGTACCTCATTTAATAAGCGTGATTTTCTTATCGTTTTTACCATCTCAGAAAATAAAAATCTCGCTGTCGGGCTTCGTCCGTATTAGAAAGTTAAGTTTAACACTCATCCATTACTCAACTCAAATATCAAGCTGTTGCATTAGTAATGTTGTTTACTCTGAGCTACGACAGAAAATTGGAGTTCCACAACAACTTTCACTATTTTCTCTAAGATTGGCGAAACTACACTATGCAAAATTTTCCTTTTAGAGCAAATTTTTGTTTTTTCGCTCTTGGATGCAACATTTATTAGGGAATTTTGAGTTTTTGAAATTTTCTATTCGAATCAAAACAATTTCTTATCTTTAAAGTATCAAATTCGGTTGAAAACTAAAAATTATTTACATTGCCTCAACCATAACTGTAACAGAAAAAAAAGAGAAAGGATGAAAATTGCATATGCAACAAAACACCAATAGAAGTCGCTATTAAAAAATAACTAAACGAACCTTGGAGATTATTTAGTTGACGAGATCTACTAGTTAGTAGAATAACATTTTTTGCATCGCTTACAGCACAATTCCTAATTTGTACTGGAATTTCGTTGAGACTGAATTATTTCCATCGAAGATTTATATTCCTACGAGGGTAAACTATGCCTCCTAAACACATTTATATTTTAATAGAATAAGAATGTATGTAGAGCTTACGTCAAGCTGAGGATGTAAATTTCATTGAGACCTTGATCTAAAGTTACAGCTAAACGTCACTGATATGCACAAAATACAAGTGTCAAAAGACAATCTTAATCGTGTGATGGCAGTTGAAATACGAAATATAACCATTCCAGAGGTAGGGATTTGGGAAAAAAAGAGGTGGTTTAATTTTAATTGCTTCTACCTTAATACCTTACTTGTGAATCCGAACCTTACATGGGAAGTTTTATTGTATAGTTTTTCCAGTATCATTTCTCGTAGTTCTCAGATAACTCGCTGTACTCTCGTTTGAGTAAAAAGGAAGACCCTTTTGGACAATATGTAATTACAAAGGTGGATATGCGAGTATTGCAAGAAGAATAGAAAAGGAATAGATAAGGTTTCCATATTTTTCTTTTGAGGGAGCGTTTAATAGATAGTGACCAATATACTAATGTACAAGAATCATTTTATAGAAAATCTTATGATGACGTTCAATACAACTGTAATAATAATTTAAAAAGAGCTGGATGCATTTAATATAAAAATAATTTTATTACTACTCCAGAAATACCAGTATAGTAACAAAATGTGACCTTTTATATCCCCATAAACTTCTAAAATACAAATTATTATCCTTAGTAATGTTTTCTAACATTATGAAATGATTAAAGATACTACCAAATTCTTTTTACATTAAAGTCTGAAAACAGCAGATATATCCTTATGCGGAAATGTTGAAGACCCTTTAATGAAAAAAAACAAACTGTAAAATTAGGATAAAGGTAAACATATCCATTAACTTTCTTAAAATTTACAAATTATATTGTACCATTTAGAAATATTACTTAAAGTACCACTAAAACAAAATTTTCACTTACGTTTGCATCTATCTAGTTTATTCAAGACTCAAGACAATGTTTAAGCAATTTATCTTAAATCAAAGGAAAAGAATCTAGAGACTTTGTCTTGAGTAATGGAAGAGAATCGATGAAAGCAAGACTCCAAACCCAATTATCGATAAACCACATCGACGATTTATGAGAAGTCATGCGAATGTTTATTTTCTTAGAGATTTCTTCCTTTTTTAGCTACTATGATCAGACTAATAAACTGATTTCTTTTATTCCAGATAAAGTATTATTGCAAAAATATATTTTTGAATGCTTACATTATAATTTGCTTCATTTAAACACAAATTACGAGTTCATAAACGGAAAATAAACATTGTTTTTTGATACGTTACAGGCTACCTCCATGGAAATTAAATATTTTACCGATAGGAGAATATTTCTTTTATTTAAGTTGTTTATAACTGCGAGATCATAACAGTTTTGAAAACTTTTTAATGTTAGCAGACACAATCAACGAAAACAAATCTGCATTGAGCAGTATTCAGATGTAAGTATATGAATGAACTTTGTACAAATATTACTTAAACAAATTTTTAAATTGCATTTCAAAATGCAATGAATGAAGTTCCTGTGTCTAATATTGCACCGAAACTTTTATACAGTATTAAATACTGAAATTTAATACATATATACTTTATATACAATTAAAATATATATACAGTATTTTCTTACCTTAAATCTTAGTTCTTACTGAACATTTATATTCAGTTTTAATTGACTGAGTTAAATATTATTTGCTTACATATGATTATATAAAAAAATATCTAATATATTTTTACACATAACACTTAATATTCATTAAGCAAAATGAAATGGAAATTTTAGAATTATTTTAATACGTAATAAACCCCACATATTTTTCTTCATTTACTTAGTTAACATATTGAAAATTGGATAAACCTCTACATAACTAAGCTATCTTATTGATTAGTGTCTTCCCTACATCGTGATTTTACAGTAGGTAAATGGAACGTACATCTTCTAGGGGGACTTGAATTTAAGAAAATTCTATTTAACTTTTAAACTTAAGAAACTACTTATAAAAGAATTTTGTAACTTAAAAATTAATTAAATCATCTGCAATCATCTCTTAAGCACCCGAATACCTTTGTAATACATCATATTCGGTCAAAATATCGTGCCTAATTTTTGTAATAGAATTAAGCAACAATTCTTTATGTTTACAATTTGCTTTGACATCTGTATCAATCAAGCATATAGAATTCAAGTCGCGTAGCTTTTTAATATTACTTTACTATCATTTATATTTAATTAACTGTCAGCAATGCTTCACCAGTTTTCATTTTTCATCACGTTACTTATAAAGAATGAACTGATGCTATTTGTTGATTTTCTTTACGCTAAGCATGTCATAAAAAGCAGTTCTTCGAACATCTTAAACATTTAACAAACTCATTGTTCAAATGTTTATAAAAATAACAGATGACGTTCATGATTTTACTTTAACAGTTGTATGGATTATCTGTCATAGAAATCGGATATTATAATAAAGTGTAGGAATTTTCGTTCTTAGTATCGTAATTGTTCCAACGCATCGAATATCTGTAAAATAATATAATTATGAAAATACAATGTATGACTAGAAGTAAGCCCTTCTCGTCATTATTTATTTAACAAAGTATAGCTCTTCCACTTAGTGGAGGGCGAATTATCATACTGCCAAAAACGACTGACTCTGCTTTTAGAGATGGAAAGTATGCTGCAGTGGATTTTAATTACATTACACGGGAATCACTTGATCAAACGTCACGTCGCTTTCTTCCTAGTTTTTTAACAGCCCATTTCTACCTTAAACCGTGTGCTAACCTAATCATGAGCTAACAGCAAAATTACGCATTTCTTTTTGGTTTCGCGGGTTTTTTCATTCATATATTATCAATTTTTCTTCCAAATTTTCTATTAGATTACACCATAGTTTGCTGTAAAAATTATCTTCAAGCTGTATTTGTATCCCAGATTTTCGTGTCTTTATAAAGTTTCAGATCATATGATGCACGTGGGAAAATAAAAGCTATCTTACCAGTAAACCTTTTTTTCAAAGACTATTCTAAGTTTTAGAATTCTTTTTATTTTGCATTTAAACTTTTGCATGGTTTACATATATTCAAGATATGACTGTATAATGTGTAAATGTGAAGCAAAATTCAAACATTTTAAAAACAACATTTTCAAAGATACACACAACAATAATATCTTTAATGTTTGATGTCTGCTAATTTTGAGTTTTGATTAAAGTCACCATGGTTAATTGTCTATTACATTTATTATTTAACTAGCTGAATACCCGTACTTCACTATGGAGTGCATTCAAATTAAATACAAAAAGTCAGTGTGTGCAATTAATACCAATAAATATATATATATATATATATATATATATATACAGTGGAATCTCGATCTATTGTTTTTCAAGGGACCGATTGAAATGAACGATAAATGCGGGAAAACGATAGATGCGGAAACATAACAAAGCAATATGATCATTTGGACTGGATAAAATGAACGACACATGCGGAAAAACGATGGATCCGAAAACGATCGATTGAGATTCCACTGTATATATATATATATATATATATATATATATATATATATATATATATATATATATATATATATATATATATATATATATATATATATATATATATATATAATAGATACAACGATCAATGTATGCAAGTCATAAAAAAACAAAAAAAATATATTTATAAAGAAATCGTAACGGATATTTTTTTTGACAAAATAATGTAGAAAATACTCAAATTAAATCTCATAAAGAATATAGTACAGTTAACATAGTGCAGTTTGAGGAACTTTTACTGTATTTTAATATTTTTTTGGATAATGTCCAATCATCTGCCTTTTAGGTCCAGCGGTTTGGTCTGTGTGTTATATGTCAGTCCGTCAGTTACGGAACTGTTTTATAGATATAGATAAAACGGTTTAATATTGATTATATTACAAAGTAATTAAATTTATTTGATGCTAGAAAGCATAAGCAATCATTAGAGTCATGTGAAGTCATTCACGTACGTATCTTAAAACCAACTCAAGTTTTCTTAGACATATCCAAAATTTAACTTGAAAATCGTTTAAAGTTATTGATTTTCGAAACTAAAAAATGACTTTTTAACTTGACATGAGAAATAATTTTAGGAGAAAAAAAAACTTTTTGAATTTGAAAAACTATTACACCCTACCAAGAATTTAATATCCGCTCCAGTTGTCTTCACAGTAAATGTTTCACGATTCTAAATTTTCCTGCCAATAATTTTCGCCATTGAAAAAGCGAAACACTTTTAAAGCAAAAGATTTTCAGTCATTGTGAAAGAAATGAAGTATTGGTTACCATGGTAACCGGTAACTGCCTACTTTTCAAAAGGTATTGTGATAGAAGTGCTGGATGAGTGATAAAAATTGCACGGGTCAAAAGCGGTCTCATCTCTGTACGTGCCAATTTCATTCTTTTTTTTTATAAATAGAGAGAGAGCCATTGTTTGAAAATTTACTATTTATAATTTTTAATCAATTGCAGATGTGTAATTTCCTATTTTGAAATGAATTAATACTTATAAGTGTTGCTTGACATAAAATGTTTTCAATGGAGTTCAAGATTGATGCAACAAAACTTTGTGTTATTTTTTCTGCATACAAGAAGATAACAACTAAATGATGGATCATGCGTATTAATAGAAATAAAATAAATTTCTAAATGTTTGAAATCTTAAACTGTCAATTTTCTTGTACTTTAGACTGATACATTTAAGTTGGAATTTTCTATCATACATTATTAATTTTGTGTTTTTAAATTAGAGAATAATAAACATGTGGGATTTTTAATACGATAAGTGGGATTCTCATGCATCTAGTTTTTACGTCTGGAATCATATTTGATTTTCAATACAGATAGTTATGACTTGAAATTTCTTTTTTTCGAAATGAGGAGCTATGGAAAGTTTTTTTTTACATTAAAGCCGTCTTTTTCATGGTTGTCGACATAAAAGATATTAATCACCAATTTTTTTAAAGATAGTGTACAAGAAAAAACACAATACTCTGATGTAAAAAAGGAACGCAACGTGAATTTAAACTAGTCAAAGTAATTTATCTATATATACTATAAAACAGTTCCGTAACTGACTGACTCACTGACTAACTGATTGACTGAC
The DNA here is from genome assembly GCA_907164885.2 of Dolomedes plantarius. NCBI lineage: Eukaryota > Metazoa > Arthropoda > Arachnida > Araneae > Dolomedidae > Dolomedes > Dolomedes plantarius. Next base: position 82,635,209 of record OU015497.1, on the reverse strand, counting down.
TGACATACAACGCACAGACCAAACCGCTAGGACCAAAGGGCTGAAATTTTGCATGGCGATTCTTCTTATAGTGTAGGGGTGCACTAAGAAAGATTTTTGAAAAATTCTTCTTAGGTTTTTTTAAATTACATTTTTAAGCTATTTTTGTAACTCTTTTTTAAAGTTTTCCTTTAAAATAATAATTTCAGGGTCATAAAATTTATATGACGAGAAAGATCATAAAAATTTCTTTAAAATGAAATCTTTTTTGAATATTTACCTCTATTTTCTGATTTTTGGTGAGTTTTTAAAGATTAATTTCTAGAATTTAATTTATTAAATGCTGATCACGTAACTTCTCTTTCTGGTACTTTAAATAAATTTATCGTCGCGTGCATAAAAACTAAATACTCAAAAAAAATATTTTTTTTCTTGTTAACGCGGCAGACGATTGGACATTATTCAAAAAAAATATTTAAATACAGTAAAAGAAATGCTCCTCAAACTGTACTATTCTTTAATATGTCCTATTAGATTTAATTTGAATATTTTCTTGTACATTATTTTGTCTATAAAAATATCTCTTATTATTTTTTTATAAATAAATAAATAAATAAATAAATATATATATATATATATTTGGCATTAATTGCATACATTGACCGTTGTATTTAATTTGAAAGTACTCCGTAGCGAAGTGCGGATTTTCAGCTAGTCTACTATATATTTCTTATAAGTAAACTTTTTTTTCTCAAATGCAGAGGCACTTGTCGCTAGACATTCACCGCTATTTTCTTCTACAATATTTTGTCTATAAAAATATCCCTTATGATATATATATATATATATATATATATATATATATATATATATATATATATATATATATATATATATATATATATATATATATATATATATATATATATATATATATATATATATTTATTTATACTTATTTTTTGGCATTAATTGCATACATTGACCGTTGTACTTAATTTGAATGTACTCTGTATCGAAGTCCGGGTTTTCAGCTAGTTTACTATATATTTCTTATAAGTATAGTTTACTTTCTCAAATGCAGAGGCACTTGTTGCTAGACATTCACCCGAATGTGAATTAACGGGCGGGCAACACCTTGCACACACCAGAGCAGTAGTGTTCAACATCGAATGCTGACGTCCGCCCTAACCCCCACCGTAAGACTACTCGCCATTCATTTAAAGGGGCATCATATAGGCGGCCAGCACTACCCCCAAGCCGGTCCCATAATTTAGAACCGGGTCAAGTGACAAGACCGGAACACTTGACATAACATCTCCAGAGGTAAATTTGAGAACTTTGAGGTCATTGCGGGCACTACAGAATTTACGTGCACCAGCCGCCATTAGTGAACATGACGGTGGATTTGCAGCTTCGGGCATCAAACCAGAGATGTTTAGATCACTGGCCCATTGCTCTTGCCAACTGGGCCATCGAGCCCAGTTGGCAAGAGCAATGGGCTATTTGGCAAGAGCATCGAGCAAAGCTGAATTCAGGCATCTCCAAGAAATTTTGCATACAATTCCTTCTTAAACTTCTATTTTCACAAGATGCTTATACTCGGAAAAATAATCTGAATAACACAAGAAAAATAATGATTTAAATTTGAAACAAAACATTGCAAATCCTAATTTCTATGATAAACCATACGAAGTTGTTTAATTCAATAATTTTTAATTTGTCGACACCGAAATTTCACAAAAGTGTGTGCTACATGCATTATAGAGGACGACGAAATATATATTTCAATTAAATGATTTTAGGGTAGATACTCCAAATAAAGTTAATACATTCCTTGTATGGTCAAAGGTGTGAGGACTTTCAAATTTCTTAAAATATCTACCTAGGTCGAAATGGCCACTTTGGTGAAAAATTTTGCAAAATATTTATTGTTTTATTTAAAAAGGCAGCCTTTTAGGAATCTAAAACTGATTTACTTTTATACGTAGGTTTACTGGTTGAGAAGATAGGGCCAATTTGATAATCCTGAAGTGATCTTTTAAAGACAGAAAGAAAATATTTTAAATTAATTTTCTAATAAACTGATTTTTTCAGTTATATTAGTATAGATATACTAGAGTATTATGCATACGAGAAACTTACTCGTAATTACATAAAAAGTTTTAAATATATTTCAATGAAATTTCACAACAATGATTTGTGCATTACTAATTATGTTTTGAAGTAAATGATAAGCTCTATTTGTTAATTTAATAGTTTAGCAGGTACCTCTGAATAAAAATAAAAGATGATTTTTAAAAAAATCTCTGTTTTTCTATATACACTGTCACAAAAATAATATATGCACCCAGAAGAAATCGAGCTACTATCACAAAACTTGGTAGGAATGTAGTCTGGTAAGAGATATGCAAATGATTAATTCCCTAATATAATATTAATATTCGACGCCAATGAGACAAGGGTAAGCGCGCTATGTGCATATGAGATTCGCAGCTGGGAGAGTTTAAAAGCATGATTGCTCATGCCTTAGGATTATTCAAACAAATCTGTCGACTTGAATGGACGGTATTGTGACTAGAGATGCCTCTGAGATGTAACCGGCTACAGTACGAACAATTATCGGACTTTTAGAGGGGGTGTATAGTAAGCCTCAGAGTAGCAGGTTGGTCGAACAGGCGTATCGGCCGCCACCTCAGTCGGAGCGATATGGTAGTTGCTCGGTATTGGCAACAATGGATCACGGAAGGGATAGTCTACCGTCGCTGAGGGTCAGGCGTCCCAGAAACACAAATGCGCGCGAAGATCGCGCAATCATAAGAGCGGCCACGTGCGCACCAACAACGTCGCTTCGCTAGAATCGGTTCGAAGCCATTTATCACCTTCCAGACATTAGGTGGTATCAAGGGAAAGCATTCGGAGACGACTGGTTTCACGGAGGTTTAAGGAGCCGACGTCCTAGACGCCTACCACTGACCCCACATCATAGGCAATGTCGATTAGATTTTTGCCGACCTCGGGCAAGCTGGAGTGTGATCGACTGGAGGCGTGTGATCTTCAGCGATGAATCCTGATTCATTCTCAATGCTGATTGCCAGCGCATACGCATGTGGAGGCGGCCAGGCCACCGGTCCGATCCGGCATTTGTTGTCGAGAGGCATACGGCGATTACACAAGGTGTGACAGTGTGGGGAGCGATTTGTTGGGACACACGATCACCTCTAGTCGTCCTTCAACGCTTTTTGACGGCACGCAGTTTTAACGTCATTTTAACGAGACGAGATTTTAACGTCAGTTGTACTGCCTATGCTATCAAGTGCTATGCTATGCCCAGGTGCCATTTATCAGCAAGACAACGCTCGTCCACATACTGCGCGACTCTCCCAAAAATGACGTACTCCCATGGCCTGCCAGGTTACCAGACCTCTCGCCAATAGAGCACGTCTGGGACGTGCTTGGAAGGCAACTGCAGCCGTCCCAGAATACTGGTGAATTAACTGCCCAGTTGCAAACAGTATGGCAGGATCTTCCGCAGGAGGTCATAGGTGACCTCACTGATTCGATGCCACGCCGTGTTTCGGCTTGTATAGCTGCCAGAGGTGGATTTACTACTTACTGATTTGTAACCTTTTTCATGCCATATCTTCTTAATAAAACGGTCTGTTCTTCTGAATTTGTAATCATTTGCTTATCTCTTCATACACTACATACATGTTAAGTTTCGTGATAGTAGCTCGGTTCCTGCTGGGTACATATATTTTTTTGTGACAGAGTGTATTTTGTATAATATTTTAAAACTTTTAATTCATTACACAGGTAAATGTTGCAGTAGTATATAGAATAAAGTAAATAAAAATCTATATAGTTGAATTGAGTGCAGGACTTCCGGCGTAAGCATTACATTTTGTTAAAAACTTATTAAAATGCTTATTAAAAACTTATTAAAATTTTGTTAAAAATTTTTCAAAATGTTTTAATAATTTTACTGAGTTATATTTGTTTTCATAATTTTATATCACATTTGAACTAAAAATATAAGTATTTAATTGGTTCTGTATATTTAAAAAAAAGTGCTCCAATCGTATGCAGATACTTATAGGGTTATTGAATGATGCATTTACATATCTTCAACACTAACGGAACAACGTTTTATCGAAGTCTAAATTTCTCTATTTACTTTTACGAACCAAACCCTATTTTAAACGCAAATAAGATTCTTCATTTCTGCATAAGAGGCTTTATGCTGATGAAAATACATCCTACACTATCCACTGGTCAGTGGCAAGTATCGGTGTCGTGATAAGTTTTTCAAATACAAAGTTATGAAAATTGGTTGTGTAATGTATTGTGAATTACTAAATAAAATATTATATAGTGGTGAATTACATACATGAGTCATTTTTAATCGCAACTAATACAGGGAAATAAATTTTCCTACATCTAAGAATATGAATCTGACAACATATAAAGCTAATTTATTACTGTTGATACTAAGCAGAAATCAGTATTAAATGAAAAACATGTTTCTCTTCATTACCGCGCTTTTCTAGGATCATTAGAAGAGTTTGTGAAGCTTTAGAAAATAACGTATTCAGCATATTGATTGGGAGCAATTTCGCAAACTATGACTTGATTTTCGAAAAAGATGTTTTTGAACCATGAGTGGTGAAATTACATATTTATCTTCGCTGCGAATGTAATGAAGTGATAAAAAAACTAAAAGAAAGAAAGCAAAACGTTAACCAATTTTGTGATAAGATAATGAACAGCTCAGTTTGAGAGAATTATACTAATAAAGTTGGATAAGTAATAAAGAAAATATAAGACAAGCAAAAATCCGAAAAAAAATTAATGTAATGAATGTAATAATTAAGAAGCATCATTTTTCAAATCCTTCTATTTACCTTTAGCGAATGAAAAAGAAATTTGCTCATTTGGCCCAAACTCAAATTAATATTAATCATATGTTATCCTTTAATGCGCTTATTTAACGCTTGATACTTTGTCGGTTTCTAAATGTAAAATGTGTTAAGATCAGTTACTTCAAATCTTTTTTAACTTCTCCTTTTCGGTTATAGCATGTGGTATTTTTTAAAACTGGTGTTATGGTTTTAGATTTAAATTTGATTTACATTTTGTTTTTCTTAATCAATGCATATAGAAATGCATTAGTAATTCCATTTTTCTAAGGAGTCAAATATGCGTGAGTTTCCAACCATCCATACGGTATCTGTAAAAATATTTTATAGAAACCAGGAACCGGTGTGATTTGGTTTAAAAGAATATTATGGCAAAACATTAATTTATTTTAGACATCAAACGTGTATTATTTTTAAAATTTTATCAATAATAAACTTGAATATTCTCAAAATATGTTAAATCTTTAAAATATTGCAGTTCTGAATCATTGCATATTAAACAGCTTCACTATTACTCCTTTTATTTTAGAATTTATCTAGATCAATTTGCAACAATTGGCAATGGAGAATTACACAAACTTTAGCAAAAAGGGATTTGTGAAAGTTATAGGAACTTATGTGAACAGCTGTGGCCCATTAGTTGGTGTAAAACTATTACAGTCAAATCCTGTTATAGCGAACCCTGTATATAACGAACTCCCAGATATAACGAACGAAAATTTTGGTCCCGAAAAACAAAATAACAATAAGATTTTTATTTTGTGATTTGGGGCATTAATACGAAAGCAAAGTCACAGACGAACAAATATAGCTCAATTTAGCCTTGTTTTAAATAATATTTCAAATAAAATTGAACGATATTTGAAAAATCCAATGTGCATTTTAATGTATTTATCTTGCTTATTGTATCAAAAAGAGAAAAATTGAAATTAAAAACATAAAAATATGAAAATGCTTGAAAATCTTTCTCTAGTGAATTCTTTTTATTACTTTTACGAGCCTGCAAAAACATTTTTAAATCTACAAGTAGAGATGAAATTTTAGTAAATCATCTTTTCTTCGTCTTTTTGAAAGGAAATTCGATATTACATATTCATAGCCAAAATTTGTTATTTAAATATACATTTTCCTTTCTAGCTTCCATTACTGCCTGATGCATTGAATTTTTCTATCCCCAAGATTTATTCCTCAATGAACGGCGTCAGTAACACAATTTCTCTCAGTAATTCTAGACAGAAGTCAATACTGTCTGGGAAATTGTTTTTGTTTGCCAGTATATGTATTTATATGTATTCTTTCCGGGATTGGAAGAGAAACGATATTTTATGGACATTTGACATTTGTATGATGTTTAAAAAGAGAGGCCTTTGAAGAAATTCAGCTATTACTTAAAATCACCGAGGGAAATTAAAGTATAGAAAAAAGGTGAGAAGGTGAAATAGAAAAAAAGGTGAGAAGTGTAAGCAAATTTTGCATGAAATAATAACCGATATTATTGGATTATACTCTAAACTTGATTTCAGTTCTCCTGCCTTTCGGAAAAAAAATGCTTTTCTTCTCGTATAGTTCCTCAGCTACATTTTTGCCTATACATTGTTCCAGCAGCGACACTTTGTTGTTTAACCCTTCAGCGCGCGCGTCACAAAGTGCAACGTCTCTTTCAACCTTAATTATTCCTTTTGTAATAAAATTTTTTTCCAAATTGAAAATAATAATTCTGCGTTTTTGACAAGATATAAAATGTTTATAATATTGAGATATATTTATAATTAAAGGCCAAAGAATGCAGATATAATCACCTTGTTTTAAAACTGTCCGGTTTATTGGATCTAAGGACAACTTGCGAATGGATTACTATTATGTCCCAAAACCTAAAAAAAACAATGAGATTGTCCATCTTCGTGATATGTGGGATACCGTGTAATAGCTGCACATTTGATCGAGTACATCAACTCCTGCTTTTGTCGTATTGTAATCCTGTATAATTGTTGGTTTACCGCGGTTAAATCCCGACTACCAATGATTGGAAAGGAATACAACTGTCAGAAAATCAGACCTGCATCAGAAAGTGTGTAGCTATAAATAGAAACTGCTTAGAACATTCAAATCTTAGATGCAAAAACAAACCATTCAAAATTACGAAAATGTTGCACTCTGTACACGGGCGCACCCGCTGAAGGGCTAAATGAAATTAAAAAGGATGGAAAATTTTAGATTTAATTTTAAGGCAAAACAGAAATAGCAGAATTAACTCATGTTCAAGAAACTATTAACTAAGGTCCTCGTTTTGGTTTGGAGCGTTACGGTCAACGTTTTGCTACACGAGGTTTAATTAGACCGGGACTGACTGCTTAACCCTTTCCGGGGTAACAGCCTTCCACGTTTGCACGGTGTAGATTTTTTTCCCGATTGTTTTTTTTTACCCACAGAATCTTGAAAATTTTTCCAATTTAAGGTTGCAAAATGTTTTTACTTCTTTAAACTGACAACAGATGGCATTACTAGTAATTTTTCTGCTCATTTAAAGGGAATACATTGAATGCAAGTGAAATAAAGACTAGTTTTTGGCACTGAGCAAACGGCGCCCCTCAAATGGTTAAAGGCAATTCCAAACGTCTACAAACAAACGTCCATGCCAAGAGTGGGACTCGGAACTCACAGACTTCGGTGCCGATGCCAGCGCCCTAGCCATTCGGCCATCGTCCAGCACGTTTAATTAAGAAAACGTGTTTTACACGAAAACTCTTTATATATGTGTTCTATTATTCAAAATTTTAATATATCTTCAATGTCGAAATGTGGGTTATTTTGTACATTACTGACGAAAATATAAGTGTACGAGCTATATGGATAAGACAGCTCTTTATGTTAATAGCATTTGACAATAGCAATATGTCCTTGTTATTTTAACAAATGCTTATATAAGTTTGTAAATGTATTGTTGGAAATATATTTCAGTCATAAATCTGTGGCATTATGGCAGTTGTTGATATGCCATTTCTTCATGTTTTCGGCAAATTAAAAAATTTACTTTTATTGTGAAATATAAAATAGCTCAATTAAGTTTTTCAATCCAAATATTCTTTAGTTTCTACTCATATTCAACCTCAAGCATATGGCTAGTCTTCAATGAAAATGTTCAATTAGGGACCAAGTATTACCTTTTTTATACATAGCAGCCCTTGCCAATATGAATAAATTTGTATTACATCATAATTCCACTATTAGCTTGTGCCATATTAAAGAACCAATTTTAAGCGTGACATATCAACTTAAACACATAAAATTGAATTTTTCGGACATATCAAAATCTCCCATAACGCCACAGGAATATATATTTATTATGAATAAAAGGAATGAAATAAATGGATTCCTAACCAAACACCATGTTAATAAAAAATTTTAATTAGAGTTTTCCTCAAGCGTAATATCATATTCCTTTATAAACCATAATTTAATACTTAGGTATGGTTTTGTTTTGTTTGGAGAGCTACTGTCGATTTTTGCTACACGAGGGCTGATTCGACCGGGACCTACTGCTTTTAGACGATTCCAAACGACTATAGATGTCCAAACTAACAGTGGGACTTGAACCCACAGACTCTAATACAGAGGGCCTAGCCATTCGGTCATCTTCCAGCAATATACATCATACCGTTGTTCTAGGTAGAGGAATATATTAGTACGATGTAAATGCATTCAGAATTCGTAATAATCAATGATTGCATGTGATTATTAAATTTTTTTATTTCTTTTTCGTAATTCTGAGTTATACGAGTTTTTGAAGTAATTTATGAGATTTGATTTAAACCAAACATTAAACCAAACAGTATTGATTGAATGTATTATCGCTGAATATGTAGCCCAGCACCTCACTGTTTTCCAATCCTCTTGATTCACTATCTGTGGAAGCGTATTAAAAGCCCCTTCATCCAACCCTTAATGCGCTGTCTTCCTAGAGATGTTCGAATGACTTAATATGGCAATAGTCTTCTCTTTTCAAGTTTTATTTCATTTCGGAATCATTCATTGCCTCGCGCTGTGTTCTAAATAGTTAAAAGACAATTCTTGCGAGTACCGAATATGGAATAAATTGTCTTCGAATCGTTAACCTCTGGTGAATAAACATTTCATTCAGATTTGAGTAATATTAAATCGAATATTCTGAATGATCGAATATTCTGAATCAAAAATTCTGATTGAATGAGGAAAATGTATTTTTTTATCTGTCGTATGGGACACATCTATAATCGAAATTTTTTTAAACTTTAGCCGTGGGTATTTATGTTAAATTTTCTGAAATTCTGAAGAAGCTCATGCGGGATATCTGCGGGATATCGGGGCAGAAGCGTTATCCCAGGTAAAGCATTTAATAAGGTGTGTTTTTTGTTTATGTTCACGTGTTTGAAAAGGGCAGTCCTCTTTTACATCTGTGATAATCTGTTAAGATGTACAATTTAAGTTTCTTAGTTGTTATTATGTCATATTCTTCCTTATTTACACTTAAGTAGAATGTAAGTCTTCGGAGTAACATCTAATTTCTTTTCTAAAACTGTCAGGTGGTCATAATAAAGTGACCATTCAGTGTATATACAGAGGCTGTTCGCACATTTTTCAGACGATTTTGGTAAGCGGTAATAAAAAATCGTATGCTGCAAAAGAAATAATTGCAATTGAACTATGTTTTTAAAAGTCAAAATTATCCTCTGCGGCTTGAAAGTTTTGTTTTTATTCAAAATGGCGTTTTTAACAAAGCAGTGGTTCGAAGGCTCTTTTCGAAGAGAAATATTGTAAGGTATACACAAGATACGATTCCCAAGAATCGAACTTTTGAGTGAAGGAATTTAAGAAGCTGCTTCAGATATGCTAATTTTGGCATACGCGCTTAGTATAAATACCATGCAGCGTCATTAATAAAAAGGGGAGGTTGTTAAGGTTGAAAAGGTGTTATCCTGCGCTAGTGCTTAGCGGGCCAGAAGTTTACATGGCAGTACTGCTGGTTTGACTTACTGTTCGTGAGTATAAAAATATATTGTTCTTGAAAGCTGTGTTTATACATTCCGTACAAGTAGTACGTATGCTTATTGCTGTAAAAGCCAATTATATGTGCAACGAATTCAATAAACATTGTTTCATGTATAAACTGCGTTTGTATAAAATTCAAATAGAGTGCCACTTCAAATTATATACACCCAAGTCTGGGTAGAAGTGAGCAAAGATACTCTATACTGGCGCCCGAGAAAATATATATACCCTGGTAGCGTTACATTTGTAACGAACAACATAATTGAAATTAAAAACTGTGTACTGTGTACTTATATTGATAAAATTGTTGCAAGTACTTATATTCTATTTAAAAAATGAGTGTTGTAGAACAAAATCCTGTAGAGCAAATTGCGCCATTCGAAGCCACATTCAATGGCGGCCCCTCAAGCCAATTCCTAAAGAAAATTGAGCATTACTTTCAGCAACAATGCACCCCAGAGGGGGATAAACTTAAAATTGCTCTAGCCGCTGTAAGAGGTAGTGCATTTCAGTGGTACACATGCATGCAAAGCAGTAATCTGATTTTTGACTATTTGTCATTCAAGCAACAGTTTCTTAGTGTTTTTCCAAAGACCTTTAATCAAAGTGAAATTGAAGCGGAAATTTATTCGCTAAGGCAACGTGAAGGTCAGTCTGCGTTAGATTTTGCTACAGAAAAGATTTCCAAGTGTGAGGAATATTTAGAAGGGGTAACGGAAGCGGTAATCTTAAAAATAGTTATCCAACGTTTGAAGCCAAGTGTTCAAGATTTTTTAAATAATCAAACAATTACAAGCAAGGTTACCCTCCTTCAAGCTTTAGCTAAACATTACAATAGGCATTTCTTCGCTACCCCCTATCCTAATTCAGGTACGAGAGATTTTATACACCCCAGCCAAAATTTTTCGCGAGTTTCAAATCGACATCGTGGACGGCATGATAGTAAAGCCCAACGTTATAATGAAATTAGTGCACTTAAAGAAAATAATATGCAAGCACCTTACTTGCACTGGCAAGTTGATTCACATGATATGGTTCAACCTGTTGAAACTGTGTGGTCAAATGTATTGTTTTTTCCGAGTAGTAATCATTATTTTGAGAATAGTGAAAGTCAGGGTATTTTTGTGGCTTACAAAGAAAGTGAGTCTAGCTGGAATGATGAGGTAATTCCAGTACAAATTTCTGAAAATAGTGCCGATACTAATGCTAGTGGTTTAGAAAATAAATCATCTGACACTTCTATTAATGCTATACCTGATATTTTAGATGATATTCACACATCTGTTAATGAAGGAAATTTAGTAGATGACGAAGTATGCGTTACGGAAGTTAGTGAATACTTATTAGTTGACGATAATAAAAATTCTTTAAACGATATTAGGAACTCGCTAGGTAATGATGATATTATTTCAAGTTTCCATCCGAATGAGGATGCTGTAGGCCAGGTTGATAATATGGTTTTAAATAAAGTACATGAAAACCAGACTGAGAGTCAGGATGAAAAGTTGACACAGAGTTATACTGTAAGTAGTTTAGCTGATGCTTCGGAAGTTATAGACGCAGGTTGCATTAAAACGCACCAGTACGAAAAGCTTAATCTTCCTAAAACTGAAGCAGTGTTAAAGAATTTAAATGATAACGATTCTGATATCGCAAGTTTCAAAGAGACTTTTTCGTCAAAAGAGGATAAAACTAAAGTTAAGGGGGATAAAAAACGTGAAAAAGCGCCTTCAGGTTCCAGCATTAAAACTGCAAATACTGAAGTAATTAAGGCGGTAAACAAGAAGTTGCATAAGCACCAATACCAAAAACAGAGTCAGTTTGTTGAAAAACATGACACAAGTAGAGAGATAAAGCCAGTAACTAAACACGTTGGTGCGGCGTATAAATTGGACAAAATAGAATCTGCATTAAAATCTAATACCGATACAAGCAAAAGTACGAAGAAAGGTAAAGTGTGCATTACAAAAACTCCATCAAAGGATGAATGCGTCGCTGATAAGGTACACAAGGTTATCAAAAGGAAGAATGACAATTTTAAAGTTCCTTTGCATAAGTACAGGAAACGGAAGATTTCTGCCGCCCAGCAAGGTTGGCCTCCTCCCAAGAGACCTCCTGTCCATCGTCAAGCCGGACCAACGCCTCAGGACCTACGACCTGCTGCACGAAGGATGTCCACAAGGTCAACAAACCCCTTTACTAGGACTGCGACCATCAAGAGAGGTTCCACGGATTAGACAGACTGGTGCAAGGAAGTTGCTGCATTCATGAACAAGTCTTGTATCAATTATCTTTTTCTAACTCCCACCCTTTAATAAAACCGAACCAAATTGGTTTGCAGTTCCCCCAGTGTATATACTGTAAACATTTTGAGGGGAAGTGGTGAGGCACTGAAAAAAAAAAACGGCATACTGTTGTTTCATAAATTTTTGAAGGGGACATGTAGTGACTAGGAAAAAATACATACTGCACAATATACCAATTAACCACTAATGTACTAACTTCACAAAAAAATAACACATGTACATTATAAATTGGGGGAGAGCAGATACAGTCAAGAAATGTCATGATGTGCAATTGTGTTGTCACTTTTAATTAAAATAGATATTTTAGGGCGCAGTTGGCATCCCAGTATCCGCAACTCTGCAAATCCACTGTTTGATGGTGTCACCTGGACCCTTCGGGGTTAGTTTTGTAAAATGGTAGTGGCGTTTTTCCTCCACACAACGTGTGGAAGGTTATTTTGGCTTTGCCACCCATTATGTAAAAAGTCAGACCAGCACGCGTTTTCAATTAGTTAACTGAAGCCGTTCAGACCTCAGTTACCTAATTTTTTTTTTCGAGGGAGGCCAGTGTAAGGTATACACAAGATTCGATTCCCAAGAATCGAACTTTTGAGTGAAGGAATTAAAGAAGCTGCTTCAGATATGCTAATTTTGGCATACGCGCTTAGTATAAATACCATGCAGCGTCATTAATAAAATGGGGAGGTTGTTAAGGTTGAAAAGGTGTTATCCTGCGCTAGTGCTTAGCGGGCCAGAAGTTTACATGGCAGTACTGCTGGTTTGACTTACTGTTCGTGAGTATAAAAATATATTGTTCTTGAAAGCTGTGTTTATACATTCCGTACAAGTAGTACGTATGCTTATTGCTGTAAAAGCCAATTATATGTGCAACGAATTCAATAAACATTGTTTCATGTATAAACTGCGTTTGTATAAAATTCAAATAGAGTGCCACTTCAAATTATATACACCCAAGTCTGGGTAGAAGTGAGCATAGAAACTCTATAATATGCATACTCCGTTATCCAAAAACGATGTCAGAGTCATGGTTTTGTGATATCTAAAGCGTCGATAGGTAATATCGTCAACAAGAAAGGGGAAAAAACGTCAAATTGGAGCCTCAAGTGGGACAAAAATTCCAAACAAGTATCCAAGGAAAAAACGGGCATCTACGACTATTGCAAAGGTACGTTGTTTAATGTTAAAAGAAAATCCCCCTAGTCAAAGGACAGTTGCAAAATCATTAAAATGCTCGATGTCCACTGTAAACAAAATGATAAACGTTGATTTAAATCTTAAGAAAGCGAAAAAACGCAATGTGCATCGTCTTCTTCCAAATCATATCGCTGAACGCAGGACACGCTGCAGAATTCTATATGAGAAACACTTATCCAAAGAAAAATGGAAAACAATTGTCACAATAGATGAATCATGGGTGTATTTAAATGATTGCAACAAAAAAAGAGCCATTTATTATCATAAAAGGGGAGAAAAAAATTTAAGCACATGGTTCAAAGAATCGAAAGAAAGTTTTTCTGAGGGATTCATGATTGTTGCTGGTTTTTCTTATAATGGCAAGTTAAAAATAATGAGAGTGGAAAAAAATGTCAAGATTAACTCCAAATACTATCAGGAACATATTTTATCACCAATTTTTCTGAATGAAATACCATCGCTTTACCCACAGTGCCATCAATCTCTGAGACTCCATCAGGACAAAGCTAGCAGTCACACATCAATATCCACTGTAAATTTCCTAAAAGAAATGGAACAAAAACTGGTATCAAGGCCATACCCTTCACTGATATCCCTACTAAATCTCCCGATGTATCACCTATGGATTTTTGTGCTTTCAGACTTTTAAAATTTGCATTATCCAAACGTCGTCCCAAAACCCTTACAGGACTCTGGAAAGCTGTTCAGAAGGAATCGCATAGAATACCTTTTCTGACACTTCAAAAGGCATTATTATCCTGGAAATTGTGGTGTCGAAAGATAGTTCAGAATAAGGGATGTCAAATAGAACATTTAAAACACAAGAATTTTATGTAATTTAGTTTTGTGAATACAATATATATCGTCTAAAAAATGTGTGAACAGCCTCTGTATAATAAATACAACGATTAATGTATGCAATGTATGTAAAAAAACAAAAATTTATATATATATATATAAAAAAATCGTAAGGGATATTTTTATAGACAAAATAATGTAGAAGAAAATATTCAAATTAAATCTAATTGAACAAACTAAAAAGTATAGTACAGTTAATATAGTACAGATTGAGGAACTTATCTTTTACTATATTTTAATATTTTTGTCCAATCGTCTGCCGCATTAGCAAGGACAAAAAATTATTTTTTTGTCTTTTTCGTTGTCATGCACGTGACGATAAATTTATTTAAAGTACCAGAAAGGAAATCACGTGATCAGAATTTAATAAATTAAATTCTAAAAATTATTTTTAAAAATTCACCAAAAATCAGAAAATGGAGATAAAGATTCGAAAAAGATTTCATTTTAAAGGAATTTTTATGGTTTTTCTTGTGATATAAATTTTATATTCCTCAATTTATTATTTTACATGCAAACTGAAAAATAGTTACTAAAACAGCTTAAAAATTTAATTTAAAAAATCTAGAAGAATTTTTCAAAAATATTTCTTAGTGCACCCCTACACTATAAGAAGAATCGCCATGCAAAATTTCAGCCCTTTAGGTCCAGCGGTTTGGTCTGTGCGTTGTATGTCAGTCAGTCAGTCAGTTATGGAACTGTTTTATACATATACAGGGTGTAACGAAACTCTTGGGCAATACTTTAAGGGATAATAGTACACATCAAGACAAACAATATTATATAGGAAATTTAGGGTCCCAAACGTCTTCCAAAGGAGATAGACGCCATTAAAGTTTAGGGTCCAAAATTTCAAATGATCATAAAAAACGAGAAAATTTGTCGATTCGTTTGCTGTTTTCGCTTAAATTATTCTTTATGTCAAGATTTTCTGGAAAATAAATTTTAAAGATAAAGTTAAAAAAATGCCGATAGAGGGCGCTTTAGACTTTGGAGTAACAAACAACTATTTTTTACTGTTATTTTTTGTATCAGA
Source organism: Dolomedes plantarius (assembly GCA_907164885.2). NCBI lineage: Eukaryota > Metazoa > Arthropoda > Arachnida > Araneae > Dolomedidae > Dolomedes > Dolomedes plantarius. The sequence goes on along the minus strand of OU015497.1, from coordinate 82,619,892 downwards.
TTAAATGCTTTCAAAAGCTTAGACTTAAACTTAAATTTTGAGCTCAAAATCTGAATCGTTGGGGGTGGTTATGTCGCGAAATCTCAACAGTGTTCAGGAGGTGAAATTTGAACCCCCTCCTCCCCTGTACGCAGTTGTTATTGACGATTTTGGATGCTCGGTCGTAGACCAGGCAGCAACTATTACCCACTAAACGTAAAATAAACGAGAGAGGGATGACAAAAAATAAAAAAAAGTTATTCATAACAGACGATCATTTGATCGGGCCATATCTTCTGCCAAGGCGCCTGGACGGCGGAACGTATCTGGTATTCCTAAAAGAGGTGCTTCCAGTTGTGCTGCAAAGTGTTCCAGCCAACATAAAGGCTCGTATGTGGTTCCAACATGATGGAGCGCCTGCACATTTCAGCGCAAATGTGAGAAGTGCATTGGATACAGCATATCCAGGACGATGGATTGGACGGGGTGGTCCGGTAAATTGGCCGGCACGCTCGCCTGACCTCTCCTGTCTAGACTTCTTCCTCTGGGGCCATATGAAGAGTCTTGTTTACGCAAGCCCTGTCGACTCCAACGAGGAACTGGTTGCGAGAATTGCCGTCGTAGCAGACGATATCCGGGAGATGCCCGGGGTATTTGCTAATGTTCGAAAGTCCCTCCGCCGGCGGTGTGAGGCCTGCATCCTTGCTGGTGGGCGCTCTTTCGAGCAGTTTTTCTGATTCCACAAGAAAATCATGCGTGTACCATTTTCTACGTGTCATCATTCATTCAACCTTCATTCATGCGCACGACGTGCGTACATAAAATTGTTTTTTTTTTTATTTCGAGAGGAGAAATTGCTCATGTCTAGTATTATGAATAATTTTTTTAATTTTGTCATCCCTCTCTAGTTTATTTTACGTCTAGGAGGTAGTAGTTGCTGCCTGGTCTACGACACAAAGTCCTACGACACCAAGATCGGGAATACCTGAACTCTGTTCAGGAGGGAGGGAGTTTCAAATTTCAACTCCTGAACATAATTCCGTTTGCGCTACTTAACCACCCCCAACGAATCAGATTTTGAGCTCAAAATTTAAGTTTAAGGCTAAGATTTTGAAAGCATTTAATGTGATAAAAAAAATAACGGTAAAAAATAGTTGTTCGTTACTCCAAAGTCTAAAGCGCCCTCTATCGACATTTTTTTTTACTTTATCTTCAAATTTATTTTTCAAGAAAAAACTGACAAAAAGAATAATTTTAGCTAAAACCGCTAACGAATTGACCCATTTTTCCATTTTTTATAATCATTTGAAATTTCGGATCCTAAACTTTAATGGCGTCTATCTCCTTTGGAAGACGTTTGGGACCCTAAGTTTCTTATATAATATTGTTTGTCTTGATGTGTACTATCACCCCTTAAAGTTTTGCCCAAGAGTTTCGTTACACCCTGTAGATAATGTGATACTCACTAAGCAAAACTAATATTTTAAAAACACTTAAAATTCCCTTGATTTAAAGGTTATAAATCATTTACAATATAAAAATATTTTTGAAACATTTAATACAACATTAAGCCATCTAAAAAGCGCAGACTCCTAAATAAGTAATCTGAATATTTCTTAAAGGTTTTTTATTCCATCGATGTTTCCGTAGAATAAATACATAACATACCGTAAAATAAATATATTCTCATTTTTAGATAAATAACAAAAGTGAGCTTTGAAATCTAACAGCTGTGCCTTACAGACGGGCTGCAATGAAGATTTATGATTCTTAAGGAAGGTTTTAGTTTTTATTTATATATGCTTGAAAAATACAAATTCCTCATTATGCAACTCTTATCGATGTCAAAATGAATAGCTTCAGGCGGTACATAAAGCATTTCTTTTTATCCCAGTCACAAACAATTCATCTCTATCTTATACATATACCCTAATCAATATCATAATGAGGAAAATTCAAAGCCCGTACTAATGTATCCTGTGATCAAAGAAAAAACATTAGTCTTCTCAAATGCATTGAATCGTGTTATTGAAGTTTTACTCGCAACCATGATTTTTGAAATGTAAAGTTAGCTAATTAAATGAAAAACGGAATTATTCAAATGCAGTTTTAGTGGACTTCAACTAATTTCTATTTTAAAGATTAATTAGCGTTCCGAGTTTCTTGCCTTAGTTCTTCTTGCATTATGATTTTGATTAAATTAATAATTTACTTCACTAAGTTTGAAGTTGCGTTGGAAATAATTGCCGAGCTGATAAGATAAATTTATGGAGCGCAGACTGACTTGCAATACTCTGCCAATTAGAATATTTAATTATACTGTAATTTATGTGATTGATAAAAGTTTCAAACTAATTTAAAATTACCTTTTCGATTATTGGCACAAAGCAAATGAAAATCCACAAATATTTTTATAGTTATTTTATGTTTTAAAACAGAAAAAGCTTAATTTTCTTTAGATGGATTTAATGTACAAACTCTTAAGATTAAGCTGCTACGAAGGTCGCTTGATAAGTCCGTCCAATATCCTAATGATTACGCCATTGCAGTGAAATTGTTGGCTCTCTCACATTTAGCATGATTCAAAGGCGTGCATGTCAAATTCTAAACAGATTCGACGCCTAGTCATGACTGACCACCATTTTAATCGGTTAATTCTTGTTACTGCTCACAAGCAAAAATAACTAGATCTGTGTATTGATGAAACGTTATTTTTTAAGATGCAAAACGGTGGCAGAAACTAAATTCAGGTATGATAAATATTATTAATCTACGCCTTCGCTTAGAATGAATTATAAGTGATTTGTAGATTTTCCTTGTAGCCCATTGAGATCAAGTGACGCTAAACGCGCTGGTTGTCCTGCTCAGGTCACTACGCCAAAAAGTATTGAAAAAATTCATGATATGGTGATGATGGACAGAAGATTAATAGTGCGGTAGATTTCTGAGGTTGCTGGTATCTCATCAACGCTCATACGTAATATTTTGTATGAATATTTTGATAAGAATACAGTCGTTACTAACATTCCATTAATTATTGGAAAGAAAAAGACTTCGAAGCGGAATTTAGAGCTGTTTTAAAGCTGTTGAAATCCAGATCACCCTTTGTGTCGTTTTGTAACTGTCGGGAAAATATTGAAAAATTGATATGACGTGAGACGGCACGGTAAGAGATAGGTCGGAAAACATGCATAAGAAAAGAAAGTAATTGCAAGAGATAGAACATTTTATTTCCAATGGCACATTAAAAGGCAATTGAACATCAAAAAGACAACAATAAATCTATAAATGAAAGCGAGCTATCCAGTAGCGTTCCCAGATTGAAGTCCGAGGAAGAGCAGGACATCTGGACAGGTGAGGCAAGTCCATTTCCTCGTGAAGATCACACAAGGTACAAGGAGGGTCAGGAACCACGTTGATGCGACATAGATGTTTATGCAGGCAGTCGTGGCCAGATATCAGACGAAACATGGCGACAGATTTCATCCTAGGCCACTGAGGGACATCAAGAATCTCATTAAGCCATGATTTATTAAGGTTGCGATTTTTGAGTTCTTCGCGAAAAGAATCCCTGAAGATGTTCTTTATGAGACATTTGATACTATTAAAAGGAAGTCAGGGATTAGTTCTCTGAAGGACAGAGGCCCCCTTCTTTGCCAAGAAGTCGGACGCCTCATTCCCCTGGATTCCACAGTGGTCCGGAATCCACTGGAGAACTACTATCTTATTATTACTGGCAAGCCAGTTGAGGAGATTTACGCAATTAACGATGGTTAAATTTCGAGAGTGGCTTGGTGCGCCAATTGCTTGAAGTGCGGCCTTTGAATTCTATAATAACACAACTTTTGAAAATGAGTCCAGACGAGGCCGGAGTTGTGACAGGGCCTGGCAGATGGCCGCGATCTCACCATCGAAAGCTGATCTTTGGATGCCAACTAGAGTATAAAGGCAAAAAAGTTCACAGTAGACACCAGCACAGGCGTTAACACAACCGCTCACTCTGGAACGGTCAGTATATATTCTTAACCATTCCTCCTCAGGGTAAAATGATTCCATTGTCTCGAGAGCGAGAGTTCTTAACACTATGTCACTAGTCTTCGCTTTAGAGACATCCTTGATCAGTTCTAGGCTGATAGAAAATCTCTTATCAACAATGGGGCTGATGGGGGGAGAGAAATGTTCAACCTCGTAATTCAAATCTAGCTTAGATCTAATATCAGCAACTCCCTGGCTAAAACTATTTTGTGATTTCAAGTTTCTCTCACAGCCTAGAGAGTCCTAGTTCCATAGGGACAAACACCCAGGGATTCTAAGTATTCTCTCCCAAAGGAGAAGGGCTTTTTCTTGAATAATCATCTTGAACGGCCTGTTATCAGTGCTGATCAGCATACAGTCTATGGGTGTTGTCTTCACTGCCCCCGTAATCAATCTCAGAGCCTGATTTTGAAAAATCTCACAAAGGTGAAAAACTTGCTCTGATCCTGTAATCAGCGGCTTGCAACAGTAAACAAGAATATGTAAAATATACATTTTGTATGTAAAATTCAAAGTGGCTCTTGAACAGCCCCATTTAGAACTCGCTAATATTTTTAAGAGCGTAAGTATTTTCATAGCACGTCGGATGATGTCCTCCACATGAGACCTCCATGTAAGTTTTCTATCGAAAATTACACCTAAGTATTTAAAGTTATCAGACGATGGAATCTGACGACCTTTGTAGTAAATTTGTAGGTGAAAAGGTTGATGCGTGAGGGAAAAAGACTCTACAAATGTCTTATCGAGGTTAACTTTCATATTATTAAAGAACATTCAATGATCACATTAGCTTTGTTCTTGGGGGAAGTAGTCCAGATGACTAAGTCATCAGCATATAGCAGGCACCGTAAACCGTCAATCTTTTTCAATTCACTACCAGATCATTAATGTAGATGTTAAAAAGTGTGCAACTAGAGACTGCACCCTGCGGTAAGCCAGTTTTGAGTGCTCTGTATCTTGAAAAGCAATAGTTGTACCGGACTCTACATAATCCGTTAAACCATCCAAGCATATTAGAGTGTATACCGATGTTTGATAACTTCGCAAGTAGGCCGTCTCTCCATACAAGATCGTAAGCAGACTTTAGGTCAATGAAGACAGCGGAGAGAATTTGCCTCTATAAAAGCATCCTTTATATTTTGACTAAGTAATGAAACATACTGGCTGGTAGACCTAAATTTTCTAAAGCCAGCCTGTTCATCTCAAGTATCCCTTCGGATTCCAGATACCAGTTCAATCTACTCATGATGATTCTCTCCATGGCCTTGCAAAGAATGCTTGTTAGGGAAATAGGTCTATAATTACTCAGAAGGCTGGGATCTGAATATTTTTCAAGTATAGGAATAATAGTAGATTTACTCCATTGAGAGGGAAATTTTCCCATGTACCAGATTAAATTGAATAGCTTTAAGATGGTTTCACAGGCACGAGGGCCCAAATGTAAAAAAAATTCTGCAAAAATACCATCCTCGCCCGGAGACTTTCGTAGTTTCAAACACTTCGGTGCTGACAGCAATTCACTTTGGCTTAAAGGGGCATTGAAAAGATCCAAATCGATGGGAAGAGCGCCCTCTTCTTTCATTTTGCATTTAAGATTTTTTGTGAGAGTTCTTGAAAGCTGTCTCGCGTATTTGCTTTTCTGTTGTAGACTAGAGAAGTGTTGAACAAAAGAATTAGCGTCCCTGACATCAGAGGTAATTACCTTATATCTACCCGGAAAGTCCGTTTTGGACCTGCCGTATTAACACCACTGTTATTGATGCTTGAAACAAATTTATAAGCTTTTTGCCGTCCTTACGGAAGTCAAGGCTTGGGAGAAAGTCATTATAGGTGGTACATTTCTCTTACAGAATAGTTTTCTTAAAAAGCGCAGCCTGTTTTCTCCAATTTTGTACATCAGAGGGGCGACCGGTTAATTCAGCCTTTCGCCTGAGTCTGTCACGTTTCTTTTTAAGGTACCTCAAATTCTCTGACCAGAAACATCTATAGTTCTTTATTTTGCCCCTGGGGATGCTTTTCCCAGCACACCAAACAAATTTTTCTCGTATAAATCTATATAGAAGCTCAATATTTTGATTAAAATCAATGACATTAGGCTCCAGTTCTATATCCAAAAGAGACTCAAAAAGTCTCCAGTTTCCCTTCGGAAGTTCCAGGAGATCTTTGATTTTGGTCTACAGATCAGCAAAACAGAGAAATCAAATATGGCCAGAATCTGTCGATGACCTGAGCCAGGACCATCAAACACTCTTCGTCTACACATATGGCCAATATCAGCGGATACCAAAAGTAGGTCTGGCATTGTACCTGTACCATTATAGTGCAGGTACGCATGAGGGTAATTTTTGTCATAAATCAAGTTAAAAGAAGTAGAATTGAGTAGATCTTCAACTGCCTCACCGGCTCGGTTCCTGTCACCATATTCCCAAATAGTGGAGTGCGCATTAAAATCACCAAGGAAAATTGATCTTCTAGACACATTGAGGAAGGAAAAGTCTCGATTATTCCCGGGCGGCGAATAAATGGAAAAGATCTTAAAGTGTTTGTCAAACTTCCAGACATCAAGGAGAGCTATCTCACTTTTGTCTTGGCCGGTACCCATTTCTCTAATAATTTTAAATTCCGCCGTGAGGTCAAATCTAACACCAATCAAAAGGCCGCTTTCAATTTGTCTAGACTTGGGTAAAATATATGTCACATAGCCTGTGAAAGGATAGTACTTTAGAACATTAGATTACAGAATAATAAGAGGGTCAAAAAGGAAAAGGTAGATTGGAGAGGAATTTATTGAGGGCAATAAAGAACCTCAACGAGCAGGAAATAAGAGCCCCAGGGTTAGGTCATAAAAAGAGGGTAGATCCGAGGGGAGAGCGAAGACTCTTGGAAAAATGTAAAATAGAATACATACTAAGGAGATACGCCCATGACTCTGAATGGCTGGAAATAAGTATAAGATAGAAACCACAAGTGAAAGAGACGAAGGGGGCAAAATGGAAATAGCCAATAGAAATGGAAGTACGAGGAACACAAAAATAAAATAAATGAATATATAGGGAAGAAAAGAAGAAAACATAGAGATGGCCAGATAACTAAAAAGTTTGATTCCAGTTGACTCGCGTGATAAAGTAAAGTGTATATTGCGATCAGAAGTCGACGCAAGAAAAAAGTCCATAAGATGTGGAATAGAGGCTGAGACCTGTATAGACGAAGGTGACTCTACAACGTCGTTCACAAAGCCCTGGCCAAGTGTTAAATAAATAAGATACAGATGAAAGGAAATGATGACAAGAACTGCAGACCTGTATGAGTATACGAATACGACTGATTCCGCTATAGACGAAGGGTATGCCACTGAATACGACAACCCTGCCTGACGAGTCTTATACGATAGATCCCGCCACAGATGACAGTCCCCGAGAAGCAAGTTTCAAGAAGCCAACGGCGAGTGATGACCAGATGTCAGCAGTAACCAGAGAATCTGTCGGTTGAAGGTACTGTATTTCACTTCCCAATTTGTCACTGTCAATGCTTCATTAGTAGAAATTAATTGAATATGAGAATAAGAATTGGGGTGTAGATAACTGTTGAGATAATATTGCGTATTGAATTTAAGTTAGGATGATAAAATTAATATGATTTATTAAATGTAGTTTTTTAGTTGATTGTTAATTAGTTGGAATTGTATGTGAGTGATAAGCATAACGATAAGGGAATAATTAATATTATTAAGTAATTTAACATCTCTAGTGTATTTTTGTGACCAATATTAATATCAACGAAGTAATATTATTATTAGTATTATAAGTGTATATTTATGTGATCAAACCAATAAACCAATTTATTATCTTAAACCAGAGAAACGTTTGCTTTAATAACAATATTCCAAAATATACTAATATACGATTCCAGTCTATTACATGATGCATTGCTCCTTTTCAGAATCGAAAGACCAATTAGAACCTTAATTCATTTTTAATTTTCGTGAAGGTGCACTTAAGGTACAAACTCTTATGGTTAAGCTCACACGAGGCTCGTTTGTAAAGTCCGTTCAAAATCCGAATGATATCGGCATTTTACCGAAATTCTGCATGAAACAGGCTTAACTGCACCAAAGAAATTGCAAATGGTTCCATATGGTGGAAAGCTTATGACCACTATTTTTTGAGAGCCCGTAGTATAAGCTTTATTGAATACTTTGATGAGGCTTAATAATCACCGGCTTCTTTACGTGATCGTTTAAGTAGTGAAATTAAGGCAAAAAGGCTACATTTAGGAAAAAAAACTTTTCCGTCATAACAAAGCCCCGGCTCATTAATCTGCGATTATGGCTGTAAAACTGTTAGAATTACCCTACAAAATGTTCCCCACTCTTCATATAGTCGGGATTTGGCCCCTCTGGGGCAACTACTTTTATGTGAAAAAAAAATCAGGGTAGGAATTTCCATCAAATACTGAAAGGTATGAAAGTTAATAGAACAGAGGAAACCTATGGCTGAGTTTGCAGGTTTTGCTAATCAGGTTCTGGTCTTCTGGCTAAACATTGTTTATGGACCGACCGTCCGGGAAGCTTAATTTGTGGATTAAGTGATATTACAGTGATAGGACATTTTTAAAATCATATAATGTGCCTGTAAAGTTTTCTCATACATATTGTTTGAGCTAAAATTGACTTTTTCTTTCTATTCTACAAATATCAATTATATTCAAGGTTCAACAGATTAAATATTTTAGGGAGTACTCTAGTATAAAACAGCAACAAATTACATAAAAAAGGAAACCCCGTTTGAAAATAATGAAATAAGAGTACAATCTAGATGATAGAGAATAATTATAGTATAAGGTCTGAAAAAAAGTTAGAAATCCATCAACAAACATCATTAATTAGTAAGGCAAAATGGTACTCAATCTGGTCGAGATGATTCAGAAAGGATTATACACGCTTTGAGAAAACTCCATTACTTATCAACACAAGAACTTTGTACAGACTTAAGTGAGTCCTCATTCTTTTTTTCTTTGAATCACAGTTGTTCTTTACACATATTTTACTCTGAAAATTTCGTAAATGCAAACCGGTAACACTTTATTGGAATAAAATCAATAACTATGAAAACCGAACTTTTGAATCAGATACTTAAATTAATTTTACCACAGAATATTAGTAAAGGAATTCAAATTTTAAGAAGAAAAGCTGACAAACGTAATGTCGATTTCTATCGATATTGCTTTGATAACATGCTACGAGGTTTTATGAGCGGCTCAGCTAGTTTGAAAACAGTACATATTGTACCTTGTAGTAAACGGTTAAATATCGTTTTTTAATGTTGCTACATAACAATGCTACAAAGATACATTTTATTAACCTAAATTTTATATTCATAACGTAAGTACAAAAAGTTTACGAAATCTAAAAATAAAATGTGAAATACTCACGTTTCAATACTGTCCTGATATTCGTTTTACTCATCTTTTCGTAAAAAAATTTTCCTATGCTTCGATTTTGAAAACAGAAGAGAATGTGTGGGTCAAAAATAAAGTTTAGTTGGCTCTCTGACCTATACTTTTAGACATTAATACCTAAGTGATAAAATTTGGAATCCTTAAGTAATTAACCTATGTAATGTTAAGAGTGAACCATATGTTAATGGAAGTGAAAATTTCCTATGTTAACACGAAATTTTTAGCATTTAACAAACTGATACAGGTTGAATTGCATTTTATAATCATGTTTTTCTAATCTTGAAACAAGTAAACTGGGAACAAAAAAAAATGGCAGTTTTAAATAGCTTTTATTTCACACGAAAACATTTATATGTCTAATAAAAAGTTTGATTACTTGTTTTGAATTTTTTTAAGGTAAAGAGTAAATTTATTTTGAGCATATTAATATGCTAGAAAAATTACTTTCTTTTAGAAGTAACGTGTCCTTTTAAATTTCAATGAATGAGGTTTATAAAATATAAGGAAATAACCAATATCTGAGAGCCATTTTGCAGCCAACTTAATTTTGAACATGGTAATACTGCTTAAAATTTCCTCAGACTTATAATAGATTACATATTTTGAATTTTTTTAAGTTAAAGAATAAATTTATTTTGCGCATGTTAATATGCTAGAAAAAATTACTTTTTTTGAGATGTAACGGAAATGCATGGAAATTTAAACGTCTCCTTTTAAATTTCCATGAATGAAGTTTATAAAATATTAGGAAATTATCAATATCTGAGAGCTATATTTTAACCAACTTATATTTGAACGTGGTAACACAGCTTAAAATTACCCCAGACATATAGAATAGGACATTTTTACTTCCCCCTAAAAGCTAATTAGCATTTGAATCTTCAATGATGTAGAATCCAGTCTTTCTCCTATCGTCACCCGCTTTGATTTGGCATCTCTCATAGAGTGTTCATTAAAGATTAAGCGATAACAGAGCTGGACATACTGCACTGATATGTTCACTTGACTGCAACATTGGCAGTTACGTCACTCAGGTAGGTCGATACTATTCAGAGTAGCGAAGAACTCAGACACTGCGATCGAATTCCCAGCATGTGTCAGCATCTGGTTTCCTGGCAAAGCCCTAGACATTTTATATATTAGGCGCACCGGCTCTGAAAATTATTATTACGGAAATGCATGGTAATATTAAAATAACGTATTTGGAATGTATTTGATATATATAGTAAAAACTCGAATATCTTGTGCATGAGAAAGAGCGAAAAACTATGTATTAGCCGCAGTGGATCCTAGATGTCTAGAACACCAGACCTAATTTTGAAACACTCATTCACTATCACAAGTGTATATTCAAGTTTTATGTTTATGATCCTAATGAAACGTCAGACAAATAAAAGTCACATATTTGAGCTATTAGACATCAAACACATTCTTTGTTCCGTAAAAAAAATTTCAGAAGGTTTATTTTTTCTTGGTGACAAACAAGTTTTTCGCACTACCATTTCTTACCACCGATAATAAATGTCCTCAATATTTATCTAAAAATAATCAATTTAATGTTATGACTAAAAATTTAAGAACGCTTTTCTTTTCAAATAAAACAAGCAAAATAATTAATCAGAAGAATTTCAATGGAAACGAAAAGGTTGAAATAGATATTATATCTAGTGAAATTGTAAGCTTCACAAAAACTTTATACAAATCTTCGGCACTTTTGTTGCTTTGAATTTGATTATTTATCCCAAAAGTCTGCCCAATATGAAGCTTGTACATTATTATCTTTAACAATCATAAAAGAAAAATCTATTAAATACTTGTTGGTCAACATATGGTACATTAGAAAATTACAACCCTTTTAAAGGAGCATACACTTTTAAAAGGTGTAAAAATGGGCTAAAATCATTATGTCTTTTCGTTGTTAATAATTATGTAATTATGAAAGCAATGCAAGGGAATTGCTTTTTGAAAATAATTAATACATTTCTTTGAATTTGCATCTTAAGAAGAATGCTGTTGAAATAAAATAGGTGTCTATGATAATACTCTCTGTAAATGTCTATATTAAATACCACAAGTTAATTTTAATCCATTAGTTACTTATATATAAATATCTGCTATATTTGATATTATTTTTGTACTAATTGGAAAGAAGGAAAGAAAAAATATCCTTTAAAATACTGAGCTTCAATATCTACTTCATTTATTTAGCATAACCTATTTAGCCATTCTTTAACAGTATCAATTGTTATTTCTTTCTCAAAAAATTTAATTATTTGCAAAGTATCTGTGAAAATTTCTAAATTAGATCATAACCAGGAGCGAGACCTCACCAATTGAGACAACTTAGCGTCTTAGTTCAATCGCTAGTTAGATTAGATAAAGCTGATTTAATACGGATGTCCTATTTTCAATTGTAAAGCCATGCAATAGGGACCAAAAGATATTTAATTGGTCTGGAATCAAAATTTCACATATTCCTGCCTCTCCAAACTCTTGACAGTTTCAATCGATTTCTGTCCTCTCTATCAAACTAAAATAAGCAATATACAAAGCGAAATTACTTTATGAAATAAATTCTTTAATATTTTAATGTGCCTTTAAGAAGGTTTCTTTAACAAAAGATTAATTCTATTTTTGTGATCCTTGAAATAAATTTTACTTTATGACGAATCATTAAATTAATTATTCATGCATTTAATTTTTAATTATGTAAAAGATTTTATCAGAAACTCGAACTTTAGATGTATATAATATGCGTGGAGAGAGAGATAGTGTATTTTAATATGAATTAATTTCTAAGAGTAATTAAGGATTTTAGAAAGGAATATTAAGTGTATCAAAACAAGCTTCAAAACGTAAATAATCTCTAAAGAAAGAAATTTGGAAAGATACTTTTTATCTCATGAAAGCTTCTCTTGTCGAATCTTGTTTTCTAATCAGACCTCCTATTTTCATTATATATATATATATATATATATATATATATATATACACAGAGCGGCCACTTTATTATGATCACCTGACAGTTTTATCCAAATGAGCTATTGCGTCACAGTGTTGCCGCAAGAGGGCGAGAGCGCTATAAAAAGGGAATGCAGGACAAGTGAACCATCAATTGCACTGTGTTGCTTGCGAAGATAGGGCAAAAAACATGATTTAACTAAGTTTGAACGCGGGATGATTGTAGGCGCTCGAAACGTCGGAACCAGTATCAGCAAAACGGCTGCACTTGTGAAGTGTTCGAGAGCAGCAGTTATTAATGTTTACAGAGAGTGGACTACCAAGCAGAAAACCGGGTCTCAACGTCAGGCTTGTCGTCGTCACAGGCTACTGAATGCTCAGTCTGAAAGGAGACTTGCCAGAGTTGTCCAGTCCAACAGAAGAGCAACAGTACGTCAGATAGAGGGGAATCTTAATCAAGGACCAACAGCGAAATTCTATGAACGAATTGTTCGTCGCAGATTACCTCGTATAGGCTACGGAAGCCGACGATCTGTTTGAAAGCCTCCACTGTCTGCCTTGAACAAGAGCAGACGTCTCCAGTTAGCAAAGGAACACAAGGATTGGGCAATCGATGGCTGGAAAAGGGTCATGTGGTCCGATTAATCGAGTTTTCAACGACATCATACAGATAGAAGGGTGCGAATATGGAGAAAACAGCACGAAAACAGGGATCTCAAATGCATTGCCACAACACTTCATGCTGGTGGAAGCAATATTCTGGTTTGAGTGATGTTTTCTTGGCATTCAATGGGTCCTTTGTTTCCTGTGATACAACGTCTGAATGCCCAAGGGTATTTAAGTGTTATCGCAGATCACGTACATCCTGTTATGTCAATGGTGTTATGTTAATGGTCCCCTTCCAGGGATGGATACTTTCAGCAGGACAATGCTCCTTGTCATAAAGCTGGCATTGTCCTCAGATGGTTAAGAGCATGACGGAGAATTTACCTTGATTCTAAGGCCTGCACAATCACCAGATCTCAATCCAGTTGAGGATTTGTGGGATAAGATCGGGGCATCAGGCAGCTGGATCCAGTACCATCAAATCTTAAGGAATTGGAAAGTGCAGTTCATTGGAAATGGTCTCAAAATCCTCATATCACCTACCAACATCTCATAGAATCCATACAAGAAAAATTCATGCCGTATTAACGGCAAAAGGTGGTCCAACATTGTATTGAGGGGTTGGTCATAATAATTTGACCACTCAGTGTATATATATGTGGGTCGATAAAATGAGGACCAAGCATGCTTGGGAACTAAACTCTAGGGGTCCCACGTCAGGTTGACCACCTGACTGAAACATATGCTGCATGGCACCCCAAGCCCACGGTTACGAAAGCGGAGCTGGGTACCGCCGGCCCTGGTCCACATCGGACTGTTGCGCCGTGAGTTTAAGTGTATATACACATATATATATATATATATATATATATATATATATATATATATATATATATATATATATATATATATATATATATATAGTGTCTTTGTTTGGGTGACAGACTTCTTCGTAAGGGCACCTTTTTGGCCTAACTATATTCCCACTCAACCCAAATTAAAGTCACAAAACACCTTCGTCACTCGTCCTTTGCTAGATACTCGTCACACTTGCTATAAAATATGCACGAGGCAATCCCGTCTCTCTGAACTAAACCATGACCGACGCGTTAGTTTCGCGCTGATAGTAGAACCCCACATATTTCACCATTTTTTTTTCATTTCGAGCTTCTTTTTTTGCTCATATAAGCCATCGTGAATTCAAAGAAGGTTAGCGATACCACTCAACAGAAATTAGTGAGATACACGACGAGACAGTAGCCAAGCATTAGCGTGGTAGCTGCGTGTCATATCTCACTGCAGAACATAGATGAGGGTAACTCAGAGGGACTTCTTTGAATCTGTACCTTTAGTAGAGGTCATCGTGTTTGTGGGAAAGTACAAGGGTGTCTAAATCAGGTATGAAGACATCGAAGAGTTAGTAAAATAACACAAACAAGATCTCAGCACTTAGGAGTTGCAGGAACTCCAAAAAGAGAAGCAACAGATAGAGGATGGAGAACTTTCATCAAGTGAGCAGGAAATAATTGGCAGGGAATAAAGTGGAAGTCCCTTCTGCACTGCTACAAGACATGTATCCTAAATGGGTTGAATAACAAAATTTTGTTGAGAGGTGTCCCCTGAATATGCTCCAGCATGTCAAATGTGAACCTTAAAATCATTTTGTAACGGAAGCAGATCAAAGGATCTCTTTATAGGTTTGTAGTGAAACTTCCTGTATATGAGTGTACTAAAGGATTAGGTGTAAGCAGAAAGACTAAGAACTCCTGTTCGGGTTCCTGTTGTTTTATTGGAAGGGAATTCCCCTTCCAAGCAAGAATATTTCACCAATATCACATTAGTCCAGGAACTCCTCTCAGTACAGGTTTAATGAAGTTAAATTTTATTTTATTTTATCTAATTCAAAAACAATAATTATTGATTTTTGTTTATGTCTCTCTCGTATTGAGGTTGTGTAACAAAAAACAAACCCCATAAATTTATAAATTGCCAAGTAAAATGTGAAACTTTTGTGGTTCAGTAATGTTAGGAAAAACTATGGAATTGAATAGACCAGGTTTTTACCCTGACAACTTCACTCAATATACTCGATCTATCGATTGCTTTACGGCATTTAAAGTTTGCGGTGTTTCAGTTTGAACTTGAATTCGCATTAATCGTACGAGATTTATGAAGGCAGGCTAAGCTACCTACTAGCCTCACTATAATTTAAATATAGTTTATTTTCTAAGATAACTTTTGAACTTTCGTTTTTTACTGATCACTGAATTTTTATGCATTACTATATCATCCTACAGTGGAGGGCCCGGCCCATTTACTGCAGTTACCACTACTCTTCCTGAAGCTGTGTTCAGTCAGCGAGATAGGAGTGAGGATGGGGGTTGCTAGTTAGCTAGTTAGCAGTTAGCGTTTAACTTTAGCTTTTGTTAGAAGTTCACTGCCTTGTTATCAGAGTTTATTTGTTTTTGTATATCGAAAGTTTCGATGTTTTTTTAAATAAACGTTTAGATATTTTTTAACGACGCAGTTGTCTTTTCCTTTCTCTTGTTGTCTTATCTACTTTCATTTAATCAATTTTTATTTTAGATTCAACTTTTATTTTATTAGCCAAGATACTTTTTTTGTAGGAAAGTTGAAACAATTGGTTACGGATCTTTGGCCGTTTGGGAGTAGGTTTTTTTTTTTTTTTTTGATAATTGTTCAAACTTATTAAGAAGGGTTCCTGTGATGGGGGGCCTTACTGTTCGCTCAAACTGAGAAACAACTTAAGCAACTGCGTTAATTAACTTTAGGCTTTAATTATGGCAGCTCAGCAACAGCCTATTGAGATGTTGCATCGTGACAATTATATCACTTGGTGCGAGAACATCAAGGGAGTCTTTATGGATCATCACTGCTGGAAAATTATTAAGGGTACAGAAACGGCTCCACCCAAAGAGAATTTAAAACTTGTTAGAGATTTTAATAGTAGGGAAGAATTGGCTTACACGACCATCTTTCTCAACGTATTCCCCGAATACAGGTCCTTAATAACTAATATCGAAGATTGGAAAAAGGTTTGGGAACTTCTCCGCGAGCATTTTAAACCCGTGTATGTATGTATGTATGAAACTTCTTACACGTATTTTCCATGGTTCTTTGAAGTAGTATCGTCAAAGGTAGTTAAAATTGCACACTCGTTTACAGGGCCGCCCAGAGACTTTACGGGGCCTGGGGCAAACTTCTGTTGGGGGCCCCAAGACTATTTTTCAGAAGACTACTTTGTAGTAAGAGAAATCTGATTAATCGAATAATTTTTTTTTATTTTTGGAGGGGCCCCTTTTTTCAGGAGATTATTTTGAATTTTGAAGTACGGTACAAGTTTCAGAATTTCTTTCGGAGAAAATCTAATAAATTATTTTTTAAGAATTTTTTGGGGCCCCTCCGGCAGTTGGGGGCTCCCCCCCTCTGGGCGGCCCTGCTCATCTATGTAGGTTTTTTCCCCTCGTTTCCCAGAAAAATCATTGCAAAGTGTTTAAATTAATATTTCATTGACAGAACTCATGCAAGGGGAAGTTTTCTTTCGTGTATAATCCAAAAAGAAATCGATGCCATTAAACAGCATTTATTTATAAAGGAAGTATGTGCAATAAATACTGACAAACATAAATATCATAATAAATTAATCAGAAAAAAATAAAGCATTAGTTGTAACAACATAGCCTAAAGGACGAAGAAAACTCTTCAATACTGTTCCAGGAAAGTATATAAAATGCGTCTCTACGGATTTCGTAACTCAGTAGGAAGCATTTCTGATAATTTAGGAGGAGTTTTATTTCTTAGTCCATTTATTCTAAATGCAGAGTAAGGGCTTTTACTTATGATAATGACGCAGGTTTTATCACCATTTTTTTTCCTTATCTTGTATTTTTTATGTTATAGTTCTCTTATGTTTAAATAAAACTACAGACTATAAAAAATAATAAAACATAAAAAAATTTAGTATTAAGATGTTGAGTTTAAATCAGATGCAGTTATAAAACGACTAAGATTATTTTCTTGCTGAAAGTGTTATCCTATACTACAGTGGGAAAAAAACAAAAAAAAAATAGAATGGAAAATTTTAATATTTCTTTGCGTAGTAAAAAATGAGCAGTCACATGATAATCCCTTAAGGTACAATGAAAGCATTAATTTTTAATTCTTTAAAATTCTTCGTATTCTCTTTTAGTCTGTAATATTTTCCATAGACTTCTTTAGTCTTTTAACTCATCAAGCATTATAATGGCTTTTAAAAAACAAACAAGGTAACCCGTTACCCTTTGAGACAGCCACTTTTTAAAACTCTAAAGCCTTTTCAGGTTGATCCAATATTGCACCGACTGAATGAATATTCTGACAGTTTAATGAATTATTACAATCCATTCAAAAATACTTGAATAAGAAATTCATCTTCGTTATTTTCGGAAATACAACTTCTGAACTGACAGAGAATATTTTTGATGAAAAGATTCATGGTTGTATTTTATCTCATTTTCGAGCCATAAAATACCGAGTTAAGAACTATAACGAAGAATTTCGTTATATTCCTTTTAGGTTACTAAATTAACGTTAAATCTTAGTTAAATTAATTAAATACCTCAATTTGCTAGTTTTCCTAATAGTCACTTGCCTACTTTAACTTGGTAAAAGTGTTTGAAAAATAGCACAGTTTATTTTTTTGCTCCTCCCGTACGAACAGCCGGTAGAACAGGGTAGAGCGATTTATCGCCAAAAACGGAACAAGACAAACGCCAACGGCGAAGAGCGCGAATGGTGCAAACACCCTATTGGTCAAGCCTTCAAGTGACGTAGAAGGCGCAATTTTTAATTGGAAGACAGAAGGAGAGAACTAGCAAGCGTCTTCTCTTACCCACGTGGCCAGATTCCCACGGCTAGCAAGTGTCCGGAAGCTTTTTAACAGATGTATAAGGCTGTCGGTGATTTAACAAGGTGACAGTCGATCGGCAAATTTAAATTAATGAACGGCTTTAAATTAACGGCGGCTTTAAATAGCAATAACAGTGCAATTTAAGCGTACTTCCGGAAGTCTAAGTTATCTAAAACTAGACTTTTTATCTAAAACTTTTCTGACAAAACGGTCCTACACCAGTCTATGTATAGCAGCAACGAAATGACGTTTGATCCGCTGCTTTTTGCTGTAAAATAATGAAATATAATTAAAAATATCTATGCTCTCGATGTAGCTAGTGGTAGCACGTAGGCATTCGGTACTGAGGGTGGTTGGATCGAATCTCGACAAGCACCATAAGTTAAACACTCTTTCTTCTTTATAAATATGGCTCTCAGTTTTTTTTTCTAGCTCGAAGAGAAACTTTTTAATTGTTTAAAATTTTAACCATCGTTTTTTCATTGTTATGTCATTTCACACATATCACCAAAACAGCTGGCTAGAATACCATGAAATTTTATACACGGGCAATATAGAGTAGCATCATTAAAGTGACTTACTATTATGTCATTTCTGTCATAAAAATTTTAATTATAGTAAAATTTATCAAAATTTTTTTCGAAATTTTAAATTTTTTTCAAGAAATCTTTTTTTTTTCTATGAAGAACTAAGAATTTTTATGTCAAAGTAGTTCATTTTAAAGATATATCATACAACATAATTTTAAAACGAAAAAAATATTTATATTCATTAATATACGGACTCAAGTCTGGGCGCATTGCCATAGCAATGAAGAAAACATTGGTTGAAATTTTAAGAAAATTAAAATATTTATCTTCAACGTAGAAAAAATTTAGAGCCATATTTATAAAAGAGAAAAATATGCTTAACTCACAGTAAAATTTTCATATTTCTGAATAAATTAATTTAGTAATTACTGATGAATGAAAATAGGGATATGTTTGTCGAGTCTCTTGGTCTTAAAAAGGTACGTGTCCCCTTAAATACCTCCGTGTCTAGGCAGGTTATGGGCACGTTAAATCCGTAGATCGGAAAATCCCTATATGAGGTGAGACAGGGTGGAAGAAGTTATGATCCCTATGACCCCCCCCCCCTGGGGATTGCTCGGCCAAATTGAAGTGGTGTCATTATAAACCAGAACCACAGCCAGTCCATATGGATCTGGTCTGGATATATTATGGCCTGGGGGAATTAGAAGCAACAACAAAAATATCTATGACTGGAATCCTCTGAAACTCTTTTAATAAAACTTGTTTTATTTTATATTTTTTTTTATCTCAGGGGCGCTTTATTCGAAGTGACATGGGAGGGGGATTAATGTGCACCAGTTTTGCAGCGTCGAGTTGCAAAACAACTTATTCAAAATTTAAGAAATGAGTAGAAAAATTTTGCTTTTATGATTAATAATTCTAAAATGTAAAGTCTAAGTTACTGACGAGTTGCCAGTGTTTTCTAGACTTTTAGGCGTACAGAATATCCAAACTAAAATAAAAGACGTTGGAAAATAAGTATACGCATACTTATATTCCATATTCAATTACATGATGGGTATTATGATAAAATTTAAAATTAGATATGAAGCTACCATTAAAAAAAGATTAATACATAAAATGTTTTTGATAATAACAGTAAGAATATAATAAAATAATTTAGAGCTTATTGATTTAAAACTTTGAAAAAAACTTTGAATGGGTACTAGAATGGAAGCCCAGCAAA
Source organism: Dolomedes plantarius (assembly GCA_907164885.2). Lineage (NCBI taxonomy): Eukaryota > Metazoa > Arthropoda > Arachnida > Araneae > Dolomedidae > Dolomedes > Dolomedes plantarius. The sequence continues at coordinate 82,600,187 of OU015497.1, read as the reverse complement.
TTTGTTTTTGTTCACTGAGTCAAATACTGCTTGAAGTGACTCAGACTTTTTTCTAGTGTGAAGGCACTCGTCCTGAGACATTCGCATAGAACCGCGGAAATTATTGCCTATTTTTTATCTGGGATTACCATACAGGTTAGTCATCATTGCTCCCTTGGTGGCACCTTAATTTTGATCGGTTTCCCCAGGATATCTGTAGAGCTAGCACCTTCCCCTACCCACAGAACTCGTGGTAGGATTTTCTGTCTACGGATTCAATGTGTCCTAGATACGAAGGTACTGAATGGGAACTGAGCATCCCTAGTCCGATCCCAACTCGCTATTACTATGCTACCTCGACTTGCCCTAAGACTTGGAGTAGATCCCGTATTTGTTTAATTTTGTGTACTATGGAATTTTGAAATCTGATTAAGAAATCTTTTAATCTTTGAGCTGTGTAACTCATATATCTATGGTGCCCGGTATAAAGGGCTTACATAAAAAAAATCATTTTTTGATATTTGTTAGTATTGATAAAAGAAATCAAAAGTATTTTGACTTGTATAAAAGGCTTAAGTCTATCAATTTTGTATATAAAAGTACATTTCTTTATACAAAAGACTCAAGTAGAAATTATTGTTCTGCGAATAAATTATAAAAGCCAATAACATGGTAAATTTAAATCACTGTTTTAGACTTAAGCCCTTTATACCGGGCACCATAGATATATTAACTTTTAATTTAAACTACTATCTGTTTTTATATGTTTTCATCATTTCAAAACACTCAAAAGTACATGCCTCTGATGATTTGATTATTGATATACTTATTCTGGAGTGTGTTTTAGTTCCTTTCTTTTTTTCTAAGAACTGGTTTTGCTGAAATTTAACATTATTTTCAGTTCAGATAGAGAAATAAAGGGTAACGATCAAAAGTACCTCTCTATGTTGAGTTAGCTTTGAAATTAAAAAAAGGTTACGTAGACCAGAAATTTATGTCTATGATCCCGAATCACGGGCCACAATAAGACATTAATTGATGTATCTGGTTCCGAAAAAAATGAAAATATATTTAAATATTTTCAGATTTGATGCATTAACAATTTTATTCAGGAAACACCTGAGAAAAATCACATTGGTATTTTTTTTTAAAATGCTAGGTTTAGATCCAAGATATACGAAGTCATTGGTCAGTAAAATTAAATTAGGTATCGTTATATTAATAAGGTCTCGTGTTTGGTATCACAACCAATCAAACACTGGCTGTAGAATTCACGAGAGCTTAGTTATTAAGTTCTTACGAGTGAAACTCTACTTAATAAAAAATAAGGTATCGAGTCCTATGAATGCTTTTAAAGATAGTTAATTAAATTTCCAAATTTAGAAAAAAATTGGATTTGTTATTTTAACAATCTTTAAAGAATATATAAATAATTTCGACCAAAATATTAGTGCAACCATATAAAAAAGATTGAAATTTTGAAAGTTTCTGAACGTAATTTAAATTATGATTTTTTTTAACAATTTAAAACATACGGAAAATTTAGACATAATTTACACATGCTAAAATGTCTAAAGGGCTAGGAGAAAATTTTACGATAGGTAAGGAATTTTTTATTATTAAATGCTCAATTTTAATTATATTTTGCTTGTTGACAATAAAATAATAATATTTATAATTGATATTTTTAACTAACATAAAAATAATTCATTTTATAGTTTATTAACAATGAGGACTTTTATATTACATTTATTTTACTTACAGTTAAACAAACGAAATTTCTTTGAGAATGAGAAAAAAGGTGAAAGGGAAGCAGCTTCTTACCTGAAAAAAAGAAACATTCTATTAATGTCAAGCACAAAAAAAATTAAAAACGAAGGAGAAAAGAGACAAAGCATAATAAAGAAATTACAGGACAAGCTATGTTCTGACTTTTTGTGAGATTCTACGTAACTTAATCTATGTTATTTTACGGAAGACATTTTTCATTTCTCTATTTTAACATGAATAGTTCTGTCACAGAGTGATGGTTTCTCAAAACGAATTCTGTAGTTTCAATTACGTTTTATAGTTTTTTTAATCATTAATAATTTTCTTCCGCATTATATTGGAAAATTTTCCTGTTCTAGAGCTTCATCCTTATTTTACTACTTTCATGAATTTTTATTTAAGATTCTTGCATACGTACTAATTCATTCTTTCATATGAACTAATGGTGGTTTATTTACTTTCACATTCTCTTTGATTTTAAGCAGAGCATATTGAGTCTAACTTTTTTAACAGTTTTTCATAAGAACATTTTTTTTGTAATTCGAATTTATAGCATTAAGAAAGGTGGTGTGAAATATACATTTACAATAAATGGTAATTTAACAAAAATACACAAGACAAAAATAATCAATAAATATAGTATGTTCTGTTAATGTCTGTAACAAGAGCCTGTGTGGTTTTGAATTATACTTTTTTTTCCTTCTAACCAGCATTTTTTTAAAAATTCACTTCGCAGTTTCTGATAAAAATTTATCCAAAAAAACCTTACTCAACACTCTGAAGGGTGCATCAGCCGAAGAAATAATAAGAATCTATGATAATTAAAGAATAATACTCTAACTGTGAAAGAGTTCCTGAATATGTGGAGAAAGTGCGCGAAAGTTTTTGCAATTGGGCAGTGTATGAACCTGAAGTCGTTTACCTAAAGGAAGAAAAAATATCATCCAGACCAGTGGATTTGGCAAGGAAGCAAAATTAAACTAAGAAAGTTAAGCACCTGTATGCAGAAATTACGTATCAAACTCTCCTAAATTGGAAAGAGAAATGTTTATGTTAAAATTTATGTTGAACGTTATAAATTTATCTCCAGTTACAAATCCTGAGATGTTTCTTTTTGTAAATTGGATATTTTCTCGTACGATCTTTATTTATTTACGACCGATTTGAGGGATGATAAACCTTCTGTTACTTTACATCTGTAACCACTATACTCATTTTTTACGTCTACTATTTGATGGTAATAGCTTATCACATAGTCTTTGAATATCTCCAAACAACCTAGGTAGCCTTGCTTAAAAATAAGTGTCTGGTTTGAAGGGTATATCATATACAAATATCAATTGCAAAATTTACTTTTTTATTCCTATTAACAAATCAAAATTTAACAAATAAAATCAATAAAGATTATGCCAGTTGTGTGTTCATCATCTGAAAATACACGATACAAGTTTCATTACTTCAAAAATATCATCCACTGGATATTTCTTGTATTTCTTCCTGAACCACTCCATAAGCATGACATTTTATAATTTCCAACGCATGTAAATCATCGACATTCGTATTAAATGCTATTTATTGATACGATTATCTGATTTTCTTAGTGTGGGGTACAACGTCCGTGGGGTACGACGCATACTCAATTTTAGTTAAATTGCGCATTCAAGAGCGTTTTGTGATTAATAGCGGCATTGGGACTGACACTATTTAAAATGCATGCATGAGAATTTACACGATACGTTAAAATGAAATCATGGGAAACTCGCTGGAAAAGAGAACTTTTAGAGTATTTATGTAGATCAGGCTTGAGATGTCTACGAGTGATCCAAAAATGTCCAAAGAAGTGGAAAAACGAAAAATTAATCAGCCTATTACGAAATTGATCCGAATTTGTTTTTATAATGTACAATAAAGATACATTACATACTATAAGGGGGGGGTGGGGATAGTTAGATGTGCAAAAGATTGGCACGATTAAAATGCAGAAGAGGTTACAAATGTTTTGATGGGACCCAGCGATAAGAGGCCGATGCGAAGGAAGGGGGGGGGGGGGGTTGCTTGTCTAGGAATTGTAGAATTCAGCAACAAGTAATAATGAAACAGATAAGAAGTACTATTGCTACAATGTCCAATGCCTGACTGCTGTTTAACTCTGGCGACTTTTTGCTGGACTTTCGATTTCTTTGAATAATGCTCAAAGAGACTGATGACTTCTAACTTTCGTAAAGTACTTCGTAGCAAGCTTTCCGCATCTATAACGATTATCTGAAAGATATTTCTATATACTACCTGCAGAGAAAAAAAGATACATCGTTTAAACATTTTCAGTGATGCCTTAGTAGGCGATAAATAGATTGAACGAACGGTTTTACAACTACTGCCAACGGATGATGTGTAATGCAAAAATTGTTACTGGTTCTTTCGAAAAGTGAAAGTGTATTACGGAAGTGCAAAATTAACTGTATTGTTCTTCCTAATATGTAGGCTTAACCAGTTCCCCTAAATAAAAATTTGAAAGCAACAAAAGTGTAACAAGAAATTGAATGAAAATATAATGCGGTAATTTTCGTAAATTACGAAAATAATTCGGTAGTGGTAATTGCAGCCATGTTAATAGATATACCTAATATAATTCACACAGATTCTCTCAATTTATTTGTGACTATACGCATTTTCGTTTAAGAAAACGAAGAACCAATATATAATTATGAATTAATTAAGGATGTACTAACCATTATTTTGTTATAAAATTTGTTTAAATTGGGCATACCAGCCATTAATCATCTGTTTTCCTGACAGTCAACCCTCAATTTATATTTTAATTTTTTTTTATTTACTATTATCTTATTACCACGCAGACTGTTCGAACACTTATAACGTAGGATTACGTTCCTCCATAACGGTCCTCTGGAAAGCAAAATTTCAGATATCCTGCATCGAGAGTTATAATTTTCTCAGCGCGCCAAACCCAGTCTGTATCACTTGGGCAATCAGCAAACAGTTAAACAGAAAAGTACCAAAATGCGCCAAAATTTTGACATACATACATACATACATACATACATAAATACATACATACATATATATATATATATATATATGTGTGTGTGTGTGTGTGTGTGTGTGTGTGTATATATATATATATATATATATGAATATAATATATATATATATATATATGTGTATATATATATATATATATATATACGTACATATATACATAACACATACATACATAATATACATACAAAAGTACAAAAGAGGGAAGCAACGATAAGTAATCCTACCTTAATAACCCGCGGTATTTTCGTTAGAAGAGACTACCTGGAATTTTTTGTACCAGTCTTTGAAAATCCTGTCTTTGTACTTTGTGTCGAATTATGTGCAATTTTGCTAGAATTCACGGAAATTCAAAATGAATTTACGATGAAATCTGTTCTCTTTCAAATCTTATTTAAACATGTTTAATCCAGGATTATTGTAAGCATGTACGTATTTTAATCCGGACCAGAATATTATCCTATTAAATTAAAATAATTATTTCATCCCTCTTTGAGAAATCGAGGTGAATAAGCACCAAGTTTTCGTCTTTAATTCAAAATTAATTTTCAGCTTTTATTCTTTATCTATCAAACAGAGAGAGACCATCCGTCCCTCATTGGATGTCGCAATACTCGCAGGGTAAGAAGATTTCAAGCTAATTTTAACATTGCATAGTTATTTTGAGAAAAATAAAATCTCCGCTAAGATTGTTCATAGTTGAAGAAATTGAATTAAATGTAACACGTTATTTTCAGGTGCATTATCTCCACGGATGTCAAAGAATAATATTAATGAAAATATTTTCATTTGATTTAGTGTCCCCATTTCCAAACCCTCAAGATTTTTATTTCTTTTTTTCTCCTCTTAAGCGACGCAGAGCCCCAATAACGAATTTTCCCCGCATTTGGAAAAAAGAAAGAAAAAAATACCCTTAAAGAAAATATTTTTCTTTCATCTGACGAATGAGTGTAATGAAACGTTAAAAAAATCTCACAATCTTCCTTTTAAATTTAACACTATTTAAAATTATAAAAATTTATAAATGCTTTAACTTAAAATTTATACTTCACATTTTAGCTATTTAGAATAAATTATATTGTACTTTTAACTTGACTTTTTCTTTTACTGTATTTTGCAGAGTTAATTTTGAGTTCAAACCGTTTTACAAACATAGTGCAATTGTAGACCCCTTTTAACCGTATTCTAATTACATCTAACCGTATTCTAATTCATTATTATCTTAAATAACCGTATTTAATGTATTCTAAATAACTTTGATTTTAGTTATTTAGAATACATTATATTGTACTTTTAACTTGACTTTTTCTTTTACTGTATTTTGCAGAATTAATTTTGAATTCGAACCGTGTTACAAACATGGTGCAATTGTAGACCCCTTTTAACCGTTTAAGACAAATAAAGGAAAATTTTAGAACTAAAACCGTTTAGGAATTCCGAAGATCTGGAATCTTTTATCATATCTCCAGAAATTTGTTCTGGGACACCCCTTCATAAGATTAGTGTGCACTTAGAAAATAATCATAATTTGGTTGTATGATTATTTTTACTAGTACAAGTCAGTTAAATTACTCATCAGTTAGATTTGTTTTCTGTTTGTAGTCAGTTTATATTACTAAGTGCTGTGAAGTACTAATTATTTTTATAAAGAGATTCAGGTCATAAAATTTTACTTATTTCTATGTATTGGGGGGAGTGGGGGGGCTAATGTCCCTGGGGCTGACGACATTACACCCCAGTCCGGTGTACATATGAATACAAGGAAATAGAAGCACACAAATCACACAAGAATTTTATTAACAAATGATGACACTGGCGATGGACGATGGGTTGCAGATCCCCTTTTTAGACGGGACTCCTATTGCAGGCGGAAGACTGGCCGGTCGTGGGCACCACGGGCGTGGCAGGCTTATGCCCTAACCACTTAGCCACTGGGGGACTCTACGTACTTGCATATCTTAATGATTTCCTTCCGAAAAATATGTGTTTATAGAGAAATTATCATACGTGTAAGAAATACTCAAACAGTTTGAAATTTTGATACAAAATTGAAAAAAAATCCAAATTTGGAAGGATTGCTATTATTTTATGTATCTGGTCAACAAATAGCCAAAATTGATTTTTTTCCCCTTTCATACATAGGAAAGTTTCAAAAGGTATGAAAAAGATTTCGTTGGGATTTATAGTAATTTTAAATATTAAATATTTACTCAGTTTTAAGGACAAAAAGCAAATTTTTTGGTAATTAATTTTCACTGAGGGAAAATATTCTCAAACATTTAATTGTAAATTAAACATTCTGAAGCTTATTTCAGGGAAATAGATCAAAGAAACGCTGTGCAAAATTTCAAGGGATACTTTTAAAGAAAATTTAGATGTCCTTTGAAACATGAAAAGAAAAGAAATTTTCATTTCGAGGTAAATATATTTAAAATACAGATGCAATATTGTACAAAAGGGCGTAGGTAGTATAGCATAATACATGTTATCGTAGAAATCCACAATTAGTGTTAACTCAAAAAGCTCTATAGTGGGTTTTAAGACATGAAAATTAAAGTTTTTTTTAGTATTTTGTATTTTGTTTCTCATAGTATATATTGCCTAATAAACAATGCAAACAAGTGATATTTGCCCATAATTTCCCTGCTTATTACGTATCTGGGATATCAGTGAAATATTCTCTGTCTCGTATAAACATCTATGATAAACATAATAAAAGTGCTCAAGTTCGAAACACTCTGATTGCAGTACAGTCTCTATTGGTTTATTTAAAATTATTCTCTACTAAAAGAATTTTTTTTTTTGTGTGTAACTCATAAATAATAGGATAAACGAACACCATCAAATTCAGCTTGATTTTTTTTTTTGCAGAAATATTTTGTCATGAAAATATTATGTGAGTTTTATCCAAAACATTTTACATTATTTTTTAGCAAAGAAACATTTTACAAAAAGTATTAAAAAGAGTAAAAAAAAGAAGCCTTTGAAATTCTTATTAATTTAAGAAACATTATCTTTTAATCTTTAAACAAAGTATCTCCTATCTAAAACAGTAGAGAGTATCCTCTCAATTTAAAAAGAAAATCCGTCTATGCCAGTTAAGAAGTAAAAACTTGGTAAAATGTTTGTCGAGGTACTCTGTCCCTAGTATTTACCATAAACCGTGCACAACATGGTCTACAAACAAAAGTGAAGAACTCCCCAAACAACCTAAACCCCGCGTCGTAAGAAGCTAAATTAGTAATAAAAGAAAGAGGGATCCTCTTTTTAAGAAGAAATTGGAAGAATTTCTTCCGTTTTTGCAGTCAGTAACTTTTTTTATCCCTAAGTAAATTCGGGAGAAAGAGAATTCTTTTCTTACAGAATAGCTTTGTTATTCGAGATATATTGATATTGTATGTTTAGTAACGAATAGCCTGATTTGTATGTAAGAAAAAATGGTTTATTTTGGAAAATTATATTGATGTTTGATTCAAATAAATTTTACGGTAGTAGGCAATATAGATGGAAATATATTAAAATAAGAAGTTAAAGCTGATCCCATACCCGGAAATAAAATACTAGAACTTGTTTAGCTTAAAAAGAAATGAAAATTACAAGAATTTGTAAATAATTTTTGAAAGTAAAGCAATATTAAAAATTCACTATTATAAGTTGATAATGATCTCTGGTCAAATTGCGGATATATAAAGCAAACGCACTTTCGGAAGGCATGTAACAATATGGGCAAAAGGTAAATAAGGCTACCACAAAGCTCACAGTGTTAACATTGCCTGTGAGCTTTGTAGTAGCTCACAGGCAATGTTATTAAAAAGGCACCGCATATATGCCTTTTTAAAAACATATATGCGGTGAAGAGTGGAAATCTAGAAACAGATCAGATAAGAGAAAACAAAAGGAATGATAAAATGAAGGGTAAGGACAAATTTCTCCGAACTACATGTTTACCTCTTTTTTTCTTGGTTTCTCTGTACAATAATTCCCAATCAGCTTTTTTTTCTATTAAGGTTATGACAATGGCCTCCTCATCAATCGTATTGTCATCATTACTGGCTCATTGAGCAATTAATCATACGCAACGTATTAGTGTATCACGTTTTGATATGCTGATACTCTACAGAGCGGTAATATCACTTCTCCGACCATGGTACAAATGTTGAAGCGAAGAAAAATGAATTAAAACCAAAATATTTCTTCGAATGCTTAATTTAGTATGTCAAATATTTAAAGTATTTTTGTGAAAAAGCAAAAATTATTGTCGTAAATAATCCCTTCTCAGTGAAAATATAAAATTTCCCTGCACTTCAAAGTATTTTATGTCATATTTTTCTAAAATCCTTTTTAAAATGAAATTAATGCTCTAGTCTCAGATAGAATGCAATACTGAAGGTGTAATGCCTGCTGTCTCTGATTGTACTCTTAAAAAGAGTCGTTAAAAAGAATCCAGTTTGTTAAAGGTTTGAAAATAATTATTTCACCAAGAATTTTATTTTTGATGGGTTTGAAGCAAATGTTCATTTTTTGCCCACTTTTGATAGTTCGAGTACAATTAAGCTCCTTAAACACAGATAGGTTTCATCCAAAATAGGAAAAAATCCCGAAGAAAAGTATTAATGCAAAAGGAATGGTACAGGCACCACACAACAGCTTTATACTAACAGATATTTTTCTATAATATTTCTCTTCATAAAGCACGATATTGTCGTAGAAATATATATAACAATGCTGAAAATAAAGATTTAAAACATCAAAATATGAAATTGGGGAGTAAAAAAGAAAAAGATTAAAAGAATTTTGGGTCTATAACTAAATTCATATATTCGTGACATATCTTTTGAAACTGAGACCGCTAAATTTCCAGTTTAAGAAAAAATATCATTAACATCTTATTAAAATTGCATTGACATGTATAAATATTTTTTATTTAAGAAGAATGAAATGACACAAATTTTATTTAAAATTGTAATAAAAGAAAAATTTAAAGAAAAATATCAATATTTTTATAATTCTTTCTGTAAAACTTCAAGTAAAAATATTTAGAAAAGCGAAATGTCAAATTAAGATAATTAATAAATTCAAAAGTTTTGTAATTCTAAAGTAATATCAACGAATATCAGAAGCAAAACAAAATATCATTGAATATTTTAATATAAATTTTTACTGACTAATTTCTTATAATTTTTTATAGAAATAACGAATTTATCTTTTTTGTTTAATTTCGACAACAGAGGGACCAGATTATATTTTCAATATTACTTCGTATTTATGTTCAGTTTCATATTAAAAAGTAGATCCTGACATGCACACCATTACTTTTTATGCTATATAAAAACATGAATATAAAAACATGAAAATTATTATTTCTTAGAATTTATCATCAAATACCCTTACGTTATTAAATTTTTAAATTGGATGAAGAAGTTCTCTTTAAACTAGTCATTCTTTGAAAACGCATCTGTAAATCAGCAAAATAAAAGTTAATAACTTTATTTCTACATCATTCTAAATTAAAACCATTTTTTATTCTTTAAACATAAATGTTTGTTTAATTACAGGAAAGCAGTTATTTTCAAAACAGTTTTATAAATTAGTAGAAATTTTCAATAAAACAACATTTAATAAAGCTTTTCTCTGAAAACTCATTTTATTAAATAAAACAAGCCCGATTGTTTTTGATAAAAAATAATAGAACTAAAGACACGAGATTCCTGTAAACGCTTGAAATTTTTAGGCACTTTATATTCATTATGTACGCAATTAAAAAAAATTAATTACAGAATATCATTTTTTGAAAATAACACAGATGTTGTTTCAATATTTCTTTTTTGTTGAAATAAAACAATTATTGAATGTGTCGAAAGAAACGATACTTTGTGCAAACAAAGACATATTTCTCAAGAAAACCCTTCGATTTTTACTACGAAGTCTGAAGGTAAATGTTCTTTCAAAAATTCGGATTAAGTTAAGAAATAATTTTTTTTATTAATATATATGTAGAATACCCTCTCATAAGTGTGAAGCACCACTCCTTCGTATAATAATCTCCATCCATTTCACGGGTTATTTAAAGAATTCTGAAGGGCTTTCCCATTTGCTTACAGAAACGTTAATAAAAGTTTTATTGCAGAAAGAGAGAGCGACAGGGAGAAGAGGTGAGGGGAAGGCTAGAACCGTGTAAGAATGAAGCCTAGAGACTAAAGTGGAGAACTGCGTCATTAATTAAGAAATGTTTTTGTGCGACTTAGAACAGCTTGGCAGGAAAAGTTATCGTCTTTAATGGATACTATAATAATGCTGGAAGTTTATACGCTTGTGGAGATTCATTATGTTGAAATTTTTAATTAACTTGGATGGTTTGAACTACCTTATTACCAATAGAACATAAAAATGGATCCCAATTGCATGGATTTTGTATACCTCTGATATTCTATGTTTGTTAAATAAAAATTATCGAGTTTGTAAAGTAACTGAACAGTACATCAAATCTTCTCTAACTTCTAATAAATATTATAAAATATAAAGATATATTTATTTCAAGATATTTTAATTAATTTCAATGGCACAAGCTAATCTTTCTTGCATTTTAAAGTTCAAATCAACCCACAAGTCTTATTTCTTTTTTTTCTTTAATGAATAAATTTTTCACTCAAGCAAAGATTGATTCTTGAAACAGGAATATTAAACTGTAAATGAATATTTTACGAGTTATCTTTAAAGCAATATTATACCTTACAATTAATTTCATCATAATTTCAAGAAAATTCAAAAACAGTTAGAAAATGATAGAAACGAGTATCCCCTTTATATTATTATCATTCCCTATTTAAGTCAACCTAAATTTTAGTTGAAAAATTATGTGAAATAAAAATAAAAATAAAAATTCGTTTATGAATACGTTACTGCAGACTCTACTATATAACATATATATATATATATATATATATATATATATATATATATATATATATATATAGAGAGAGAGAGAGAGAGAGAGAGTTACATTTCCCCTCATTATTCACAATCTATTCGCCCTTGACGTCATGCTGATGGGAAGCTTTCGCTCCATTTAAGACTGAGCTTTATTCGTGACGAGACACAGGAGAAGAAGCGGTGGCGAGAAGAAGAAGTAGTGGCAAGCAGGGGCGGTGGAAAACGAAAGTAGATCGTGAGCAGAGCGAGCCGAACGGCCAGAGCCAGCGGACTGAGTGCAGAACGAGTGCTGATGGAACGAGTGCTGTCAGGTGCAGGTTTAAACGACTGGTTTTACTGTTTTAAAGGGAACAAGCTTCCATACGTAATGCTATATTGATCTATTTTTAAATGTGTACATGTGTCGTCCAAGTATTTTAAATAAATGTTGTGGTTTTATATTATCCTGTTCAGCCAGCTGATTCCTGACCTACAATTATATCAGAAGCGGGATCGACTTGAAGCCCTACAATTATATTAGAAGACGGATGGATTTGTACTTCCACAATTATATCAGAAACGAGATAGATTTGTAGTCCTGCAATTGCTTTCAAGTGTTTAAATGCGTTCGAAGAAGTTGAATGAAGATTGATTTTATAATTCAGCGTTGTGTTCCATAGGATTATTGTGCTCCCAAATTTGCTGATTTTAAACGTGAGTAACTATGTTTTATTAACTAATTTTTACTTGTGATTTTAAGATGGCTACGTTCGGCGAAGTGCCGCGTATGAAGAACAATTTAACTTTATTTTCTGCCAACGCCATAAAATTATTGCATAGAATTGTTTTGGAGAATGATCCATGTGACAGAAAAAATAGGGAAAGCCTTAGAAAATTCCCAGGATTTAATTACAAGGTTAATTCAAAAGAGTATAAAGATAAAATTAAATATGTAACTGATAATTTTACTGTGAATAACCTTATTACTGTTTGTAATTTACTAAATTTAAAGGATGAAGGCAAACCAAAAGAACTTGTTGAGTGTATTGTTACAAATTTAAATGGTTTGGGACTGCTAAGCTCTAGTTCTGTTGACATTGACGAAACTGACGAAGAAGCCACTGGTAAAACAGAAATTACTAGTGAATTAAATTTTTCAAACGTTGGGTTAGTTCCAAACTTTAAAGAAGTAATGGTTAGTTTCCGTGATGTAGAAGGTACAATTAAACATTTTGGTGCTGATGATAATTACTCCGTAGAAAATTGGATTTCTGATTTTGAGGAAACCGCTACATTATTATCTTGGAATGATATTCAGAAACTCATTTTTGCTAAAAAATCTTTAAGTGGCATTACAAAATTATTTTTACAGAGTGAACGTAATGTTAACTCATGGGATAAATTAAAAGTACTGTTAATAGAAGAGTTTGGAAATAAACATAATAGTGCGGATATAGATATGATGTTAAATAACAGAAAGATGAAATTTAATGAATCGTTTCAAGAATATTTTTATGTTATGAAAGAAATCGCTATTAAAGGTAACGTCGAAGATGCAGCTTTAATTCATTATATAATAAATGGTATTCAGGATTCACCAACAAATAAGTACGTGCTCTATAAATCTAGAAATTTAGCTGAACTTAAAGAAAGTGTATCAGAAAGTGTGTGAGGATAGACAACGAATTAAAAGCCGCTCAGAATTTAATGAAAGAACAAGGACGAATGTTGGTTTTATGCAAAATAGAGGTAATTTTGAAAAAAACGAGAACAAAATTTGATAAACACCATGTTATTTCCACTTTTAGGTCTGATTTTGAAGGAGTTAAGCCGAAATATGGTAATGTTAAAGAAGTGAAATTTAATTCTGATCATCCTCAATTTCGCAAGAGTAAAACTTGTTTTAACTGTGGATCTGGAAACCATATAGCAAAGTTTTGTGAACACAGATTTAAGGAGCTACAGTGCTTTCGGTGTTTTCTGTTTGGACATCGGGAGTCAGAATGCACATCATAAATTAAACCCAGAAACGAAATCGCATCAGAAACTAAACCCGAAGTAAACTCTTTATGTGTCTTTTCGAACATAGACAAAACGGTTGAAATCAATAATACAAAAGTAGTTGGCCTGATTGACACTGGAAGTCAAGTTACACTAATTCGAAAGTCGATTTACGAAGAATTAAAAGTTAAGAAATTATATCCGGTAAATTCAACTTTAACTGGTCTTGGGAAAGGCTTAGTTAAACCATTGGGATCTTTTTCTGGTGAAATAGTTATTGATGATTTTACGTGTACAGCTGATATATGTGTAGTAAACGATTATTGTCTACCTTATGATGTAATAATTGGTTTAAATGTGCTCATGCAGGGTGAAGTTTTAATTAATGAAAATGGAGTTATAGTTCAAAATAGACCTCAAGATAATGTACCTGTAAATATCATATCTGTTCTACCAATCTTAAATGATGATGTTTTTGAAATTTGTATTGAACCAAAAGTTCCTATAGCCTTCAGGGATACGGTACGCAAATTAGTTCTCAATTATGTGCCAAGTAAAACTAAATCAACGAATATTGACCTGAAAATTTTAGTTAAGAATCAAGAGCCCGTATTCCATCACCCACATAGACTCCCTTTTTCGGAAAAGAAGGTAGTTGAAACACAAGTGGCCGAGTGGTTGGCGCAGGGAATAATAGAACCAAGTTCCTCGGAATATGCTAGTCCAATAGTTATTGTCAAGAAGGATGGATCGCCTCGTATTTGTATAGACTATCGGAAATTAAATAAAGTTGTTGTTAAGGACAGAGTCCCTCTACTGTTGATCGAGAACGTCCTAGACCGCTTGCAGGAAGCCCGTGTGTTCAGTACTATCGATCTGAAGAACGGATTTTTCACGTTGACGTGCATCGGGATAGTAAAAGGTACACATCATTTGTGACCCACGAGGGTCAGTATCAATTCTTAAACGTACCCTTTGGCTTTTTTAACTCACCAGTAGTATTTCAAAGATTTATTAACACTATTTTCCAACCCTTAGTTAATGACAGCATTGTTTTACCTTACATGGATGACGTGATCATTCTATTTGCCAACGAAGAAGGAACTGAACGGTTGAAACAGGTTTTGGATTTGGCTAAAGAATACGGTTTAGAGATAAACTTCAAGAAGTCTCAGTTTTTAAAACTACGGATTGAGTTCCTGGGCCATGTGATAGAGGGAGGTATAATTTCCCCATCTCCTGCGAAAACCAAAGCTGCCATAAATTTTCCTGAGCCTAGAAACTTGAAACAAATTCAGAGCTTCCTCGGGCTCACAGGATACTTTAGAAAATATATAAACAAATACTCCATAATAGCTAGACCGCTAAGCGACCTTTTAAGAAAGGACGGTAAATTTAGATTTAATAAAGACGAACGAAACGCTTTCAATCAACTTAAAATTGTATTATCGGAGAAGCCTGTCTTAAGAATTTATAACCCCAATTATGAAACAGAAGTCCATACGGACGCTAGCCTTGAGGGGTACGGCGCAATTCTGCTGCAAAAGGCACCGGACGATAAACATTTTCTTCCGACGTATTACATGAGCCGCAAAACTACCGAAGCAGGAAAAAAATACTCCAGTTATGAGCTCGAAGTCCTTGCCGTGATTGAAGCATTGAAGAGATTCCGAATTTACTTCCCTTCAAAGTCCCTTCAAGATCGTCACCGATTGCTCATCATTTCAGAAAACGATGGACAAGCGCGACCTTTGCACGCGAGTATCTCGATGGGTACTATTGCTAGACGAATTTAATTATGTTGTGGAACACCGTGCAGGATCTAAAATGCCTAACGTGGACGCCTTGAGTAGAGCTCCGATAAGCTCGATGTGCGTTTTATCTGAAAGTGTATCCCCAAGGTTGAAATCAGAACAAGACAATGACACCGAAATCAAAGCAATAAAGGAAATACTTAAAACTTCTAATTGCGAGGACTACATTCAGCGAAACGGAATTCTGTATAAATTTATTGACGGAAAGGAAGTTATTGTAGTACCTGAAAGTATGCAGACAGAAATAATCAGAGCTGCACATGAGAAAGGCCACAAAGGAGTGAACTACATAGAGAAATACCTAGAGGAATACTATTTCATTCCAAGAGTGAAGCAGAAAGTCGAGAAAATTATAGCTAATTGTGTCCATTGCATTCTCGTTAACCGTAAAGAAGGAAAGAAAGAGAGGTTCCTACCCCCGTTGAGTAAAGACGACCTTCCGCTATATATATATCATATAGATCTCCTAGGACCTTTAGAAAGCACGCCAAAAAACAGATCTTTAAAATTCAGGAAGAAAAAGTCTACCACCTGTGTTGACTTCATCAAACCATGGCCACCTGGAGACAATGAAAAGTTTTAATTTGGTTTGACCTTAAAGACAGAAGAGAGAAAGAAAAAAATGTACCAGCTGCGTTTTGGGATCATCAAAAACTGTCTATGATTATAGTGGCATTCATTTGTGTTCTTTGTTTGCTTTGCTTTGTTTCTTTTTTTTTTAGATATTTTCTTGTCAGGAGGATCTGCCGAGAAGTAGGAATGGCCCAGTGTAGAGTGAGCTACATTTCCCCTCATTATTCACTATCTATTCGCCCGTGACGTCATGCTGATGGGAAGCTTTCGCTCCATTTAAGACTGAGCTTAAATTCGTGACGAGACACAGAAGAAGAAGCGGCGGCGAGAAGAAGAAGTAGTGACAAGCAGGGGCGGCGGAACGAAGGTAGATCGTGAGCAGAGCGAGCCGAACGGCCAGAGCCAGCGGACTGAGTGCAGAACGAGTGCTGATGGGACAGACGTAAGTGAAATGTCAGGTGCAGGTGATCTGTACAAATTTATTGACGGAAATTTTACGACGGGTTTTACTGTTTTAAAGGGAACAAGCTTCCATACGTAATGCTATATTGATCTATTTTTACATGTGTACATGTGTCGTCCAAGAATTTTAATTAAATGTTGTGGTTTTATATTATCCTGTTCAGCCAGCTGATTCCTGACCTACACACACACACACACACACACACACATATATATATATATATATATATATATATATATATATATATATATATATATATTTTATATATATATATATATATATATATATATATATATATATATATATATATATATATATATATACGCCGAATGAAATGTATACGACAGTCTAATGGTAGTTGTCAATATCAATTATTTCTTAAATTTTCTACCATAGTAGTCTTCCGCAAGTGCTTCTTAAAACTCTCGCTTCATGTTGTGAATTTATTTTTAATGATTGTGAAGTTTTCAATTATACGGTATTTCCTTTCAAGATCTCTCCTTTTCCTATTTTCACCAAAAAATTTTCAGAACTTTTAGTGGGTATCCTGTGTCATAAGCATGTGCGAAGTTTCTAAAATATTACGTTATTATTTTCTGTTTCTCAACCCGATTTTTAACTTCTTTTTTCTTCTTTTTTTTCAAATTCTAAAAGCGCAGTTCTGCAATATGCTTTACTGTCTGCTTTTGAAATGCGAAGAAACTGCACGCGATATACCAATTAGGGAGAAAGACGTTTGCAACGTTCAATTTTCTTATACGAGAAACTGGCGTAATTGTTCCATTCTGTAAGCAAGCAGGTGGAATTAAAATTTTGAGCGAAGATGTTGACTATTTACAGTAGGTCTCTGATGACGGAATTCAATACAACGAAGAAGTTGAATTAGTGAAAAGAAAGGCAGGACAAGCAGTAGTGTTGGGA
Organism: Dolomedes plantarius; assembly: GCA_907164885.2. Classification (NCBI taxonomy): domain Eukaryota; kingdom Metazoa; phylum Arthropoda; class Arachnida; order Araneae; family Dolomedidae; genus Dolomedes; species Dolomedes plantarius. The sequence goes on along the minus strand of OU015497.1, from coordinate 82,582,700 downwards.
AGCGAACTAACAGTAGGATCCATTTGGTTAACCCTATTGAGTTTGCCGTATTTTGTTCTCCATTATTAGCTTTAAGTGTAAGTCAAAAAGTAAAATTAAGTGTTGGGGGCTACATAATTATCGTTTTACCGGTATTGTTTTTTAACCTTGGGTATCCACAAGTCAGAGTGGTTAATGAGATGAACAATTCTTTAAAAGTTTTTCTCTCGTATCTCTAAAATAGTAATTTTTCTAATTTTTATTGTAATTTAATAGAATACATTGTTCACCATAATAGAAATCATAAAACTCTTAAACCTCTTGCAATGTTAATCTTTTGATAAAAGTCAGATTCATTTTGGTCAAATTTTATAGCAATTATAAATCGGTAAAAAAGACCTTAAAACTTACCAGATGTTATGCGAAAGACGTCTAGCTTTTACGCGAAATTAAAATAGTTGACTTCCTAAAAATTACGGAGTTAAAATTGATAATGCCTTTATATCTACGAATAAATTTCATGGAAAACACAATTACATGTCTAAATATAAAAAGGATCAACACACTACCACATCTATCTTTCATTGATTTTAATAGCTTTAACTACCCCTCAAAACTGGTTGTTTTTGTAATAGACTTTGAACCGAAGTTCGAAATTATGTATTTGAATTTTTATTTACTTATTCATTTTTACATGCACATTTTACTTCTTTTAAGGACAATAGATTTATATCTAGGTAATATATTTTCTCAACTTACCAAAACAATTTTGTGTCTGTTTTTGGTCTAGCTTATCCAAATGTAACATAGAGATTCCCCTATGCCCACGATTTCTAATTTAATGTCGAAATATAGACATAAATTTCGGTATACTTTACGCCCAAAAAGAAAAATTTCATCCCGTCCATTAAGATCATAAACAACCTAAGAAACCAATAAAATTTGACCTTGTTTCACAGACAGGTTTTTTGAGAACCATAACAATTTTTCGCAGGAGGATATATATTTCAGTATATTAATTTTGCACGCGTAGCAGAAGAAAATAAAATTAATCAAGAGCAATTATTCATAAAATTTAACATAGATTTCAAACTGCATCTCCTGTTATTACAATTTAAATTTTATCTATTTTAAAACTGGCACTTTTAATGATAATTGGCTTTTATATTCATGATCGCTTTGAGTTTAATTTAAATGTAATCACACTAAATACATACAAGGATTTAAATATAGATGAAAAATTTGCTTAATCTTCAGAAAAATAATTAATTTTTAGGACTAAAATACTTTTAAAGATTTTTTTCTGAGGAAATAATAATCTTTATTTTATTGGTTATATTTTCTCAAACTTTTGTAAAAAATGTTCAGAGACATCGAAACGACTAGAGCATGGTATCCTAACATTGTAGAATTAAAAAATAAATTTATTAAAAGTGCTACAGAGGCTGTTCGCACATTTTTTAGACGATTTTGGTAAGCGGTAATAAAAAAGCGTTTTCTGCAAAAGAAATAATTGCAATTGTACTATGTTTTTAAAAGTCAAAATTATCATCTACGGCTTGAAAGTTTTGTTTTTATTCAAAATGGCGTTTTTAACAACGCAGTGGTTCGAAGGCTACATTTATGCTCTTTCCGAAGAGAAATATGCATACTCCGTTATCCAAAAACGATGTGAGAGTCATGGTTTTGTGATATCTAAAGCGTCGATAGGTAATATCGTCAACAAGAAAGAAAAAAACGTCAAATTGGAGCCTCAAGTGGGACAAAAATTCCAAACAAGTATCCAAGGAAAAAACGGACATCTTCGACTATTGCAAAGGTACGTTGTTTAATGTTAAAAGAAAATCCTCCTAGTCAAAGGACAGTTGCAAAATCATTAAAATGCTCGGTGTCCACTGTAAACAAAATGATAAACGTTGATTTAAATCTTAAGAAAGCGAAAAAACGCAATGTGCATCGTCTTCTTCCAAATCATATCGCTCAACGCAGGACACGCTGCAGAATTCTATATGAGAAACACTTATCCAAAGAAAAATGGAAAATAATTGTCACAATAGATGAATCATGGGTGTATTTAAATGATTGCAACAAAAAAAGAGCCGTATATTATCATAAAAGGGGAGAAAAAAATTTAAGAACATGGTTCAAAGAATCGGAAGAAAGTTTTTCTAAGGGATTCATGATTGTTGCTGGTTTTTCTTATAATGGCAAGTTAAAAATAAAGAGAGTGGAAAAAAATGTCAAGATTAACTCCAAATACTATGAGGAACATATTTTATTGCAAATTTTTCTGAATGAAATACCATCGCTTTACCCACAGTGCCATCAATCTGTGAGACTCCATCAGGACAAAGCTAGCAGTCACACATCAAAATCCACAGTAAATTTCCTAAAAGAAATGGAACAAAAAACTGGTATCAAGGCCATACCCTTCACTGATATCCCTACTAAATCTCCCGATGTATCACCTATGGATTTTTGTGCTTTCGGACTTTTAAAATCTGCATTATCCATACGTCGTCCCAAAACCCATACAAGACTCTGGAAAGCTGTTCAGGAGGAATGGGATAGAATACCTCTTCTGACATTTCAAAAGGCATTATTATCCTGGAAATTGCTGTGTCGAAAGATAGTTCAGAATACGGGGTGTCAAATAGAACATTTAAAACACAAGAATTTTATGTAATTTAGTTTTGTGAATACAATATACATCGTCTAAAAAATGTGTGAACAGCCTCTGTATATTGACTGGATGTATTTTTATGTATTGCTTCTGAATTGACTTCTTTGGGAAGAAAATGTTTTAAACAAATTTATTTCTTGATTTGCATTTTTAAATAAACCCTTAACATTTCTTTACATTGATATTGAGTTATTTTCTATGAATTGCTGTAGCAATGGAGTATTGGAAAGGTAATGTTTTCACAGAAATTTTTTACTTTATATTGTGTCCTTAAGTATACTATTTAGCATTTCCATATATTCATCTGTTGTAGTGTTTTGTGCATTATTGAAGAAAGAATGCACCGGAAACGATCATCATAAGTTTAATGAAATCCAAGAGTCCATTCTCATTACTTTGCTGTTTTAAATTTTTGAAGCATTGTAGAATTGCCTGCTGGAATGAGAATATTGAATTTGCATGTTACTCTCGAGTTCTTATACTTTTTTTTCCAGTTCAACAATTGGGACTTTACAGCTAGGCCTCTGTATTTACACCGTGTTTCTAAGACTCTAGTCATTCATAAGCTGAATGAAGACTTTAAAATTTGGCAACGCCTGCAGGAATTTTGACAGTTAGCGCACTGTTTTCTTCGAGATGTGGCTTAAATTTCAACTAGCAATCAGATGCCAATTTCTGATGCGAAATTTACTTCTAGCTTAAAAATGACACTATGGATATTTACAAATATTAATTACCTCTTAAAGAGGGTATAGTATGAGATTTGATTAGCATTCGTCATATTGAGCAGTTTATCTTTTCTTCAGCACCGAAAAATGAGTAATGCAAGACTGAAATTTTAATCACAACTATAACGGCATTTAAAGTTTACAACAGGTAAAAGAGTACAACAGGTAAAAGCATGAGGTAAAAATCTCAGAATTGCAATACATATTAGAGCGTGCCACCCGTACCATTTATTAGACAGAACCGAAATATTTCTTTTCTATATTCGGCAATCGCTTAGTTGTCATAAGAGGGATGGAACTTTAATAGTAGCAAAACTGTTGTAGAGCTCCCACGCAGCAGAACCCATAAAAACAGCTTATACCACATGTACGTCACATACCTACCTAACCTCATAGCGAATGAGCTCTCCCACAAACACCACACGCCTGCACAGTGACAGGATGAACACAGCCATGTTTTAGTTACCGGTATATCGTACGAAATAATTTGTTGCATCGTACTGATGGAAGGAAAATGCTTGTGCGCAGAGTGTGGCTGATGTGTTTGCTCTCTGGGGCTGAGAAGTGCTCTAAAATTCCCCATATTTCCCTTGCTTAAGTCTCTGTGACTTTGATCTCATCCCCAAGATGATGGAATTTCTCCGTGGATTCCACCAGAGATTCTGCCGGCTGTAAACCTCTCCATTCGAAGGATCAACAAACTAGGTGCTGCCATCGCCATCCTGCAGCTTCCAGGACGTTAGCAACAGGTTCTGAATAGTTCTGGTTGTTACTTTGAAGGGCTATAAAAACTTCCCCCCGTATCCCTTCTGTATAATTTGTACCTACATAGTTGACACTATTAAAGTTACATCCTATGTATTTGTTTTATTTCAGATATTTTTTTCCCACGAATAACAGTATTTTTCTATGCCGGAGGTAGCCTAGTGGTAGCGTGTTGGCTTTCTGTAGTGAGGGTGCTCGAATCGAATGCTGACATGTGACATTATATACCTTCCTGTCTAGGACGTATATGGGCACTTTAAATCCGTATACTGGGAAGTTCTTGTTTGAAGTCAGTGGAAGGAGAAGGTACGATACCCCCAGTTGTCACCCCTGGGGCTGCCGGATCAAAATTGAGGGAGAACTTGGCTAAGTCGGGCTCCGACCCTAGTGGTGACATTATAAACCGGAGCAGCACCGCTCGGCCCTCAAGCCTATAGGGACCTGGTCTGGAATACATTCCAGCTAGATGGCATAAGTTACAACAACAACAACAACAATATAATTTTTCTATCGGAGGTATAATGCGAAATTTGAAATTAAAACTTCTAAATTTTGTACTAAAGTTTGAAAGATCTCAAGATGCTTTATATTTTTAGTTAGTATTGTTTACTAATTAAAAAACCCTCTACCATTTAAATGATTTTAAATTTTACATATGAAAGAAGTTCAATATTCACCAGTTAATTAATGGTGAATTTAGTACTGATAAAAAATGTGCACAATTTTTATGTACACTTCTACAGCCATAAACTTATATCTAAATACGATACATCTACGCTTTCTCATATTTCAAGAAATTAAAACAGGTATGTTGTAGACAAAAAGTTACTAGGACAATATTGAATCCACTATATAAATATCATTTAATCTTAATTTTAGAAATTATTGCTCTGCATTCAATATTCTCTCAGGATTTCTTTATTATTTTTTTGTGAGAAATGATTTCACACAATGTAATCGATTCCTTAAAATTCACCACAAGGGAACAAAACCACTTCAAATATTGAAAAGGGGAAAAACTGTTTGAGCGAATCGTTTTCTAAATGAATCCATCTATTTAGGAACTTACACTCACTTTTTATGATTGAATGAAGAAGAAATAGTCTTTCTGGGAAAGGAATGTTTTACTATGGAATAAAGGAAAAATTATTTCCATGGAAACAATTTTTTTTTTTTACTATTACTTCAGATGGAGATTGAGAGCTAAATTTATCCTCCGATAAAATAAAACCACTTTATCATTTGAAAAAAAAATTTTTTAACTTATATACTATTGCTTTATATGGAAAACTTTACGGATTACTGAATTTAAGTACACCGATCGGTTTTATATAATTTTTTTCCTTTTACAGAGCTCAAAGAATCTGGCTATTCATATTTTTTGCTTCGGGCATTAAGGATATTTTAACTTAATAATATTAAAACCAAGACGATTATTCCTAAAATTAAATAGATCAGTTTTATTAATTTGTAATATTCAAGTTCAGAATAATTTTTTAAAAAGTATTTGTCATAATTTTAAAAATTAAACGTATTTGGGGACGGAAAATACAACCGAAATTTATGTTTTATTTATAAAAATGGCAGCTATTTTCACTTATTAAAAGTCATGTGAACAGAAGTGAGTTCAGCGATAAAATTAGACGTGAAGTTAACTTCTAAAAAATTTAAATCATCAGTCTAGCGTAATTAAAAATCTGAAGAATAATTTCACAATTAAAAGTAAAATAGTAATTAATTTTACATAACAGAAAGAGAAAATTGATCTTCCCAAACACAAAGGTCTTATTTACTAATTTTTACTGACATATTCACTAATTCCTTTTATTCTTCTCTTTTCACTCCCTCCCTATTAGACATTAAACATTTATCCTTAAAACTGTTGCTGATATGCAATGCAAAAATTACATGTAATCAGTCCTTATTTTCACTTGAGTGTTTACGAGGTTGAATGTTTGAATATTCAACTGTGAGGGTATTTTTCATTTGAGGATGTTCTCACTTAATGTAGCTCTTAATGTGTGTCATCAAAGTTGTATGTTGTTATTTTTCAAATTCCTTTTGTACCTTGTAAAAATTAAATGCTGTTTTAGTTTTATTGCAAAAATGGAAGTATAACTCGAATGGTACGAAAGCATGTTTAAGATGCAAAAGTGGGATACCCAAAACAGGTGAATTCGTTAGCAAAAAATAGTACATCCTGAAACAGGTAGCTTTCTTGACCTGAAACAGCATTTCCTTTTAATAGTGTACTTGTATTTTCACAACAGAATCGCGTTATAAAAAATATTTTGCGTGTAGCTCTTAATATATGTCATCAAAGTAGTATGGTAGTACTTTTCTAATTTCTTTTGTACCCTGTAAAAATGAAATGCTGTTTTAGGTACATTACAAAAAGGGAAGTATAACAAGAATGTTACGAAAGGATGTTTAAGAGGCAAAAGTGGGATACCCCAAACAGGTGAATGCGCTACAAAGAAACATTACACCCTGAAACAGGTAGCTATCTTGATCTGGAATAGCATTTCTCTTTTACAGTGTACTAGTATTTTCAAAATAGAATCGCCTTATAAAAATATTTTGCGCAATTTTATTGAACAGATATAGCTGTTAAGATTGCAGAATGATTCTGCACAATACGAATGCAAAGAAAAATACAGCAGTGCAAAACTCAAGTCATTAATATCAACAACTAAACTTTGAAAATAAATAAATAAATCATTTTTAAAAAATCAGTGAAAACCAAAGTCACAATTCTGTCAAAAGTACCATATTATTCTAAATGCAATTTGCAGGAGTGGTAAAAGAACTCGCGTACACTGTTTACATTTAATTGCCTTTATCGTTAAATGTATGATGGGGCAGTCAAATGAGGTGCTCAAGCTTGAGTTTACAGAAAAAAAAAACATTGTATACATAATCATTAAGTTAAAAATTATTCAGTCAAATGAGATGGCAGGCTTCAATCCTATTTTACTAAAGTGAGGAATCTTTGAATGTAAGAAAGCAACCAGATGAAATATGAGCAATTATAAAGAGACGGATGCTTTCAGTTTAACGTAACTATAGAATTATGAAAATGTCAAGTTATTAATAAACAAGCTAAAAACTTTTAGTTTATATAAAAATGTAGGGCAACTTAAGAAAAAGACTCGCAATCTATTATAGGGTTCATAAGACCTTTTAGATATGAGTTAAGCTGATCATCTAATAATCTATTAATATGTTAGTATAATTTTTCTTATTTCCTCACACATAATATATATAAATATATTTGAAGTTTATTAGGATATTTAGAAGACAAATTTGAACTGGTTATTGTGTAAAGTCCAAATACGTTTGAGGTGCAGCAAATTTATTAATAGAAAAACACTTCATACTTTGCATACGTGTTTTAGATTACTCTTTTTTTAGTAAAAATATGCAGTGTTCTTTCAGTGTTTGGCACAAAAGTTGTTGAGGTAAGAGAATTTAACATATTTAAATATGACCCTAAAATTTCCCATAATTTATGTAACTCTTCACCTAGAAAGTAATTTTTAATAAAAAAATATTATTTTAATATAAAAACAATTAAGTTCAGGCAACACCTTGTCTTGAGATATTGCCATATTTAGGGGTTCAGTGATTTCCGAATATTTCATACTTATTTTAGATATCAAGATTAAAATAATATAACACTTACAACTTAGTTTGATAGAATATATTTGTGAGATTCATTCACGTTATTTTTTAGAAGATTTTATTTATTTAATTAAATTAAATAATCTCTTAGTGAAAGAATGTTTCTTCTATCATATCTATTCGGAACTAAATTATGAAACAAAGAGTTCAAAAGTCTGCTGGTTTTAGTTTGTACATTTTTTACCTAGATAAAACATCAATTCGATCCATTTAGGAGAATCCAAAATCCTATTCAGAGGAGAAAAAAGACCCTGAATATGCAATAAAATATTCTCCGAGATGAAAAAGGAAAGTCTTGCAATGCAGATGTTGTTTATGTCAGTGTCTTTGAAGACTTCCTGACAGTGCGGAAAATAAACAGCCATTTCTTTCAAATTGACTTTTTCCATTCTTAGCATAGTAATAACAATAATTATGACTAAATAAATTATATATATATATATATATATATATATATATATATATATATATGTGTGTGTGTGTGTGTGTGTATGTGTGCCCGTTTCAAAACGCCACTGCCGACATAATTTATTGCGTTAAAGGAAAATTTATTCTAATTCCTATACTTTTTAGTACATTTTTAAATTAACCGTATTTACTATACGACTTTCAATTGACCTATTCTATTTAAGAAATTATTATGAATAAAGTCCCATAAAGGTTTCAATTTAAAATGGTTTTTCTCGTCACACAGACACCAAAGATTATATGACGACATTACATAATCCAGAAATAATTGTTTTAGGTTCCTAATATAATTATTTAATAAAATTTGATCAAAAGTTTATTTGATAAAGTTGAACTTTAGGATTTAGAGTTTTCAAAGAATTTTTGATAATGTTTTAAAAAATTATTATTTGCTAAAAATTTAAGGGCGTTAAATTAATAAGCACATTGAATATAGATCCTTAAGTCTTTGTGGAGTAAAAAAACAGGCTTCTTATCCTTACTTCCTTTTATTCTCACCTCCACGTGGTTCGGCTGGAACCTAGGCTTGTCCAGACTAGGACGGTCATAGCTTAAAGACTTAGTCTTACTTCTTATGGAGTAAGCACTAACAGGTTACAATAACCCTAAATTAATTTGAATTTGCGAGACTGCACGCAGAAAACATGCGTTTTCAGCTAGCTACCGCATGTTTTCATGTTGGTCGGATTAACTTTTGGATTACTTGCTTTTATGGTGAATGAATGTGTTCTTTGATTTTTTTAACTTAGTACATACGAAAGGACAATACAGATGTCTAAAATAATGTTTCCCAGAATGCTATTTTTGTAACAGGATGTCCTGAAGTTGTATTGCCATGTGTGAACAATTTCTCGATCTAATTTAAGAACAGAACAAAACAAGTTCCTCCAGAAAATATGAGCCGTACGTAAAAGTGAAATTCGTCTATTTCAATGCATTATTTTATTCAGTTTTCCTCTCGAGAGGGGAAAGGATCTTGGATGTAATGTAAAATACATTCCATGGCAATTTACATGTAATTAATTTTAAAGAAAGGATACTTTGTTGGATCCCAAATAAAAGGAATTCAATACCTTCATTAGAGAATGGTTATCAGGATTGTAAATATGAGGACATATCTTACCAAACTTTTTATCATATTTTATTCTCTATCCTTAATAAGAATCATCAAAGGATTTTTAAGGCAAAAGTATGACTTTTTTGCCTTACACTTAGTGTGCTAATATTTTATTTATCCCACTAAAAATGGAAAAAGAAATTTATGAAATAAAATAAATTTGTGCTTTAATAATTTTGCAATAACATCAATACACTCAGAAATTTGTCTATTTGACGATACCTCAGAGATGTCATACCACTATCACGAATTTTGACTCAAAATGAAATAGAATATGCACTTTTTAAGATTTTTTTTCTTGCTTTATTGAAATAATTAAATAAAATTTTTTGAGAAAAGAAATGTGTATTAGGGACGTATTTTTTTGTAACTTTGTATTAATGATCACAGTCTGTTATTGTTCAAATATAATTTTTAAAAAAAATGGGATTTCCTTATATTATGGTTGACTACAAATTTACTTCTGAAAACTGAAAGTCAATCGGAAAAGTTGAGAAGTATGCCACCCATGAAATATGATTATTTAGAAATATGAAATACTGAAACAGCATCAAAAGTATAAACGTCAGAAATGTATATGTTTTTAAAAACGTCCCAGAACTCAGAATTTATCATCTTTAGAACTATTACATGGATTGACCAAGTAAACATGAAAACAATTGTTACATTGAAAGGTGTGTCATTTATCATTAATATATATAAGTATGGTATCTATTTCTCTTATATCTACAAAAGCACTTAATTTGTGTTTCTGTATAGATTAGTATTTATCAGCCTAATGTGTTGAGAAAATATTTCTTATATGCAAGTACTTAATGTGTACGTCAGACCAACGTTTTACTAGATCGAAAGAAACTGTGATTTATGTCTGGAGAAAGCTGATAATTAAAAGAATATGTTTCCCATCATCAGATCCATCAGACCGTGCACGATTAATCGATAGTGGCGAGGTGTCAACTGATATTCTCTGTTGCGATATAAATCTGTCTGAAGGACAATAGAGTGTAATAAAAATTATGGCATCAGCAGGGGATAAATGTTATTTATTTTCGTCATAATGGAAAATACTACCTTTCTGCGAATACAAGCTACCGAGTGTGTATCGTCTTTGTTCACGCAACGTATCATTTTCTTTTCATTGTTTAGCTTTGAGTATTATGTTTTCTTAATGATATGTTAAATTCTATTAATTAATTACTTTGAATTTACCAAGGTCAAACTAAAATGTGTTGAGGCAATAACAGAATTTTTTTTAACTTCTTTTAACAAGGTACTGTACTAAATTATTCTCCATTGTCTGCTCAGAATTACAGTCGTACATCGTTATTTGTGACTCAAACCAATGAACATTTCTTATGATTTTCTAAAATTTTTACCACTTATTTTTTCTCATTTATTCATTTTTTAGGTACTACGTCAGTGTTTCAAAAATGCAGGGTAGTACATTTTAGAGAATTTAGATATACTTGAAAAAAAATTTCGAAACATTAAATCTTACGTAGTGAAATTTATCAAACTGTTCCTTCAACACTTATATAAAAAAGTGTTTATTTATATTAGCACATACTCCAAATCTGTAATATACTATGAAAACACACAAATATCTTTCATAATGTCACCAAAGTATAAGTTTCATAACGCTACCTGTTGCAATTTATTATATAACTAATGTATAAATACTTGAACTCAAACATTTCGTGAGAGTGAGTAATAACATTCTCACATTAAATTTACAGTAGCAGCATTATCCGCTTCCTGCACCAATTTAAGCGAATAAGACTAATCTTTGTACTTATAACAAATGTATCACATTAGTGAAGCTTCTAAAACATTAATTAAATTAAGGTAGCTTTTGATGGAAAAATAACGTATCTTAGCAAATAATATAAAAGTTTAAGCTGCAGCACTTTTATTTTATATTTGATGAGAATATAATTCTACTTTGTTTTATGTTAAAAGTTCAGTGTGGTAATGCGAGTTTCTTTCATATTTTTTTTCATACGTTTAACAATGTTGCAAGTCAGCGTAAAAATATTTTCTTCATGAAATTATATTACCACCTTTCACTGCTAGTAGCATATTTTTGATAGAATGATTAATCTTGAACATGGATAAAATATATTAAATGACATGTAACCATGAACCAGCATGGATAAAATATATTAAATGACATATAACCATGAACCAGCATGGATAAAATATATTGAATGACATATAAGCTGCGACTTTGCAGCATTTATTCTAAGGGCCTGTTCACATAGAATCCATCAGAGTCAGCGTTAATCGTGTTGAAGTAATCGTATATTTAACCAATTAAATACCTCCAAACGATTAGCCACAAAATTGTTAAGGTCTGTGATTGGTTTAAAATATGCCAATACGAGTAACGCTGACGCCGAGGGATTCTATGTGAAGAGGCCCTTAATCGATCTACGGTTATGAAAAATTTGGATTTATTTGTACAAGGACTAAAATATTTTGTATACGTGTTTTACTGTACAAAAAAGTATTATTTAATTAGAATAGTTTACATGTCATGCAATCGATTATATTTAATATAATCCGCAGTCTTATTTACAGCTTATTTCTCCCCTATGCAATTAAGGTTAATGCCTGTTACTCATATGAATATGTATAAATCCTTGAGGAAAGGTAACACAACAGTATTAATATTTATTAAATATTTCTGAAACGAAGCATAAAACTTTATAAAATATATTTTTGTTTAACAAACATACACTTTACAGTTTGATTTTCTATTTAGATGTTTTTATACAACAATATGATTTTTGTGCATCGTAAATTAAATTATTACTGATAATTATGCGCATAAAATTGATTACAAAACTGCATTTCACTGTATGAAGTGAAATGTTAATTAGAAACAGGAGATTAAACTACGTTAATCGGTTATTGAAAACGACGTATAGTTAGAAAGGATGATGTTATAACTATATTTTGCGTCCTCTCATCCCATGTGCAGGCAGACATTCCTTTTAATGCTTCGATGAACTTAAATTTACGCTAAATAAATTTATACGGAAATTTATTAATGACGATGAATCATTTTCCATAACTCTTTACAATTAAACAAATTTCTCAGCAAATTAAATGTGCTGGAATTTCGGTGGAGCTCTAATTTTAGCTGTACTCATTTTGAGAAAAAAAGGAATTATAGTATTTTTTTCCTATTCCTTTTTTATTTTGAATTTCAAGGAGAATTTTTAAAAGTCCATTTTTTTTTTAAATTGGAGAACATTTTAAAGCTCGAAATCGTGGAATATATTAAATGTAATCAATCCTTCATTCGCACCCCAAAAAATATCGCCGATACTAATGCTGGCGGATGTCACCTGTTTTCATCATCCGTCGGTAGATTCAACGTTTTGGACAATATAGCTCTTGTAAATAGTTTACCACGTTGTGGATTACACACATACTATCAGATAAGACACACGTACACGGATAAACCAGGCAAATGTGCAGGTCAAGAGTTGAGAAATTCAAGGACTGCAGTCAGAATTATTAACCATTGTTTTGCAAAAGAGAGCGTCTGTTTGAAGCTAAAAATTGAAGACATTTAAGTCGTACAATTTTTCTAAGTTAAATAAGAATATATTTCAAGAGTTAGAATTTTCATTCTGCATAAAATTATTGATTATATAAATTTTCATTCTTGTGTATACGGCTGTGATAAATATCTGTAAAACTTGAATCCTCTAGGATTCACATGTCTTTCTATTTTTCCGTAACTCAGAATTTTAAAGTGACAACATGTAATAGTTATAGAATCTACGAAAAGTATTTTAATTAACTGATATAGAGGAAAATAATATTCAATAAATTGATTAGAATAATTAGTTTTGGACATAATTTAAAATTATTCACCAACAATGTAATAAAATAAATCTTTGTGCAATTTAATGCTTGTTTCGGTGTTTTTTTCAAGAACATTATTATAAATCCACTTCAATAGAATACTTAACTTTCAACCTGATTTTCATTTTTTTTGAAAATTGGAAATCTTTGGAAATTGGAAATTTTTTGGAAATCTCTTGGAAATTGAGAGCAGTTAGATGAATATTGGATTGCAATTGGCTAAATGCAAGTGGAAGAATTGTATTCTTTAAGTTTCAAAACAACTTAATTCAGCAATTTCTACCTTTGTCTGAAAGAAAAATGTTACAAAATGAAGCAATTGTGCGATTTTTGCACGAAATTTAAAAAGAAAACTGCTTTGAATAACAGAATCCTTTAGGACAATTATATCAAGTTTAGGAAAATTCTGATAGACATTAACCGCTTGAACAACTTTTTAAGCAACTAATAAATAATTTTAACTCTGTCAGCAAAAATGTATTTATAATGTATTTATAATATCTTGATTCCATATGTTTAAAAAATCTCTTTCCTATAATAAAAGTAGACGTAAATCTATAAATAATTACTGTTCTTCAAAAATGTATTTCATTAAAATGATTTTTGTTTAAATGCAATTTAATTGGATAAACCATAGTTATTTTTTATATTTATCAGATACTATTTTGATATAATGCATTTATAACTAACTTCTCTCTTAGCAACTACAGAATATCATTATATCGTAAAAGCATTTTTTCAAACTGCACTTCATACGCATAATTCCACTGACCTTTCTTAGTAAACTCAGTACCAGAATTGTAACTTCACGAATACAAAAATACTAAAAAATGTGGAAAAAATTAAATTCGCATAAAAATAGAGCATTCTACAATTATAACATATTTATAAAGCCTTATTTTTGGATCACTAAACTACAAAAGCACTTTTAAAAATTATAATCGGTTTTATATTTTTTACCTTATAATTAGCGTTTTATTTTCTCCAAGGTCCTCCTAATTTTAAATATAATTTTAATATTAATCCCTTTACTGTAGAGTTGGCCTGAAAAAGAAGTCTAATTTATTATTACATTGAATATTTTATAATTGCAATGCACAATTTATATTATTTATTTGCCCTTTTAAATTTTAACGGGGGCCTTGTGGTAGCGCTCTGGCTTTCGGTGTTGAGGCTGTTCTGGTCGAATCTCAACATGCACCATTAAATACCTCCGTGACTAGGCCGGATATGGGCACGTTAAATCGGAAAGTCCCGGTGAGGTCAGAGACCGAAAAATCTCTGTAAGAGGTCAGAGAGGGTGGGAGATGGTCACCCCAGAGGTCCCCCCTGGGGGTGATCGATCCAAATTGAGGTGGCATCTGGCTAAATCGGACTCCGACTCTTGTGGTGCCATTATAAAACCATAGCCGTGTCCCTCTGCTCATAGCCTATACGGGCCTGGTCTGGAATAGATTCCTGCCATAAGTATTAGAAACAACAATAACAAAAATTTTTTAACGAAGTAGAACCAGATGTATTTGTTAGAAACATTCTTAAAATATTATAAACAGGGAGTTATTTTTCTTTTATAGAAATAAACTGATCCAGTTTATTAGTGATGAATGTTGTGCTGTTACTTATACTATGAAGGAAATGTCTTCACATCTTAACCTGTGCTACAAATATTACTTAAAAAATCATACAGGTTTTCTGTATACACGTCCTATGTAATTGAACCTTTAAAAATGTACTAATTAAATAACAGACCAGGTTCAGTGGGTAGGGATTAATTCAGGATGATTTTAAGGCCTGTGAAATCCAATGCCTGTACAGGCTGATATCCTTTTCTAATATCATCATCTATAATCAAGTACACTTAAATATCTGTAAAAAGATTTTCTTTGTAGTTTCTTTTGTCTAGTTCCTTGATTTTAAGGAAAAATAAAGGCTAGTAATATAATTTTATTCTTTGCGTTCGATCACTATTATATATTAAATAGTGAAGCACCTTTTGTAATTCACGAGGACCAACGAAAATTGACAAGGTGTATAGTTAACCTTATTTAATTTTTTTCAGTCAATCTTAAATGGGGTTGTAAAAGTCCATAAGAACTGAGTGTAACAACTCACCTAAAATCAGTTCATCGTGTAACGTTGTAACTTCGAATCCACTGATACTATAGAGGGCTTTAAAATACTTTCTGATATATTTAAGCTACGTTTGGGGGTAATTTTGACATATTTAAGAGAAAACTGCTTATAATTTCATAGAAAAGAACAATAAATTTGAGAATTATAAATATATTCAACTTTATACCAAGGTAGGTAAAAGGAAAAATATCTTATTTGAATCTGACAAATTTAAATTTGAATATAAAATGCTTTTGATCTGAAAATTTCAATCTTTGAATTCGAGACGTAACATTAAAATTATTATAAGAAATTATGCTGGTGCTAAACCATTTCAGGACTACACATTATTGTTTTAAAACTTAACCTAGTTGCTTTGTTCCTTATAAAATCCTTCATACGAAGAAAAAAAATAAATATTGTTTATTATTCATTTCATATGTTTCGTGAGTTTATACTTATCCTACTAATTTGAGTTATCGACAGAAATCATTTTTTCTACCATATTTAAATATTTAATCCTTTTTCAATAATTATAAGGTAAAGAAACAAACATTTAAAAATAATCTAAATCCCGTTTTGGAATTGTCTACATATATTTAAATACAATTTTTATTAGAGGCTATTTATACAGTCCTTTACTATGGTGTATGCCAAGCTAGACTTATTAAGCTATATAATTCAAAAACGAAATTAAGTCTTGACGTTTATAATCTTATAACGTTCTGCGGGCACCTGACAGTGGAAATAATTACATGTAAATAACTCGAAGTTAACTAACAGTGCCATATAGGACTGTGAGAAACGCATCATTTTTCAGCAAGACACTTCATCCAGCCGCTTCACGCTCAATTAGAATTTGGCCATTAGAACGGCCTTTATGATTTCCCACTGACCACGAAACCCGACTAAGTTCCGTCGATCTTATTTGCAGCGGCTTTGGGCTTCATTTTAATTGAGGTATAAATTTTATGGCGGGAGGGCGGATGTCAGCGGAAATGAGTTCATTTCTCTCTCTCTCGGAGCTTCGAATTTAATGGTCGCAATTCCTGGCTGACCGAACAATATGGTAATCAAAACACGGTCGTTGAAGTTTTGACGACAATTTTCAGCAGTGGTGTTTTATTACGCGTAGTATGGAAAAACTTATTTTTTTCGCTTTTTACTTAATGTGTATAAAGTGAAACTGCATACCATTTAGTTAATCAGGAATTTTTGTGAGTTAATTGCTTACTGAAATTGAAATGCGATGTTTTCAAACTAAATTAACCCTGCACTGATCGCGCGGCGTCACACAGACGCCAATAACACTTTGTTTACATTTTGCGTATTGATGAATTGCTCTGTATGCCCTACAGATGTCACACCTTCGAAGTGTATAAGTCATAGGTAACAAACAAATCTCCAGTTGCTATCATTCTTTTATAGTATACGGATAAATACCAAAAAACCTCACTGTCGTTTCACCAAATTTGTAAAAATATCTTATAAAAATATTTGTTCTTTCATTTGCTTTAGTTTATTGTAAAAAGTGCAAATAAAATTACATTTAACAAAAATTTGACTGGTTTTCATTTACAACCATCATGTCTTTAACTTAGAGTTTAATAAATATTTATTTTACAAACAGAATAACTAAAACCTAAATAAGATAGCGTAGCGTCTATAAGACGCAACGATACCATGCCTTCATTTTTTAAATACGCGATCACTGCAGGGTTAATATTGTCACGTAGAAATTTAACTACACAAAGTTGTTATTTACTAATCCTCCTTTATCTGATGGTTAGAAAGGCTCACAGCACAGCGCTACAGCAGGTACTGAACTGCCTGTTGTTTTGAAGGTATGGGGAATACATACAATCAATAACATCCATCAATTTCAAGATGAACTCAAATTTGAATTATTTAGGCATGGAGAGAAATTGAAATTAGAATAAGATAAATTATAAGTAAATAAATTAGCATACGAGCAAAATATAAATAAAACTTCCGTGTCTAGGCCTGATATGGACATGTTAAATTCGTAGACCGGAAAGTCCCTCTATGAGTTCCTCTGAGAGGTTGGGAGAGGGTGCGATCTCCCCAGATGTCCCCCCGGTGCTCGGTCAAAATTGAGGTCGTAACTAGCTAGGACGGACTCCGACCCTTAGGCTCGGTGCACACGAGCGATGCGGCGCCGGTGCGGCACGGCAGTTGCGATTAGAAGTACATAGAGTTGAACTAACCGATTCACACGGACGTTTGAGCCGCTGCGAGCTCGCAACGACCGGTTTTTCTACCCCGGGTACTGCTTCATCGCACGAACGACAACGGCTTAGAAGTACCTTCATTTCAACTGCGCTATTCACACGGACGACATTTTGCCGCAAAAACAAAATGGCTGAAAGTGTAGACACAGAACTTTTAATAGAGGAAGTTAAAAAGTTTCGTGAATTGTGGGATATTAAATGTGAAAAGTACAATATATTTACAATATATTAAATATATTAAATTGTACACAAATTAACTACACAAATTAAATACACAATTTAATATATTTACAATATATTAAATTGTGTACAATATATTTACATTATTCTAATTTTTTGAACCATGTTATGAAGTATTCTAATATTTTGAATTTTTTTTCACTTGCTGTTTTAAATATATTTTCTATTTCATTGTAATATGTTCATATTTTTATAATCTACAAAATATGCAGATTTGTATTATGATAATTTATATTTGATATCATTGATTATTTATTTGATAAATTAGATTTGCAATTCCCTTGACCATATTTTCTTTCTAATTTTTTGAATCGGAGCTGTAGTCTGAAAACAGACTCAATCCTACCTTTGGAAAATTCAGTACAGATGTGACTTTTTGTTAAAGGAATCTAGCAGACCATTAAATACATAATGGTGGGCCACTTCCCTAAGTGGAAAAAGGGGTCAATTTTTTGGAAAAGACCACAAAGAGACAATTCAAGGCCCGGGGTGTCAGGCTGACAAAAAGGAACGCATGCCTGGAGGTGCCAGGTGACATTTATTTAACGGATCACGACGATCAGGTTTACAATATTTCAGATAAATTTACATTACTCATATTTCAGTCTCGTATTAATTTTTGATGTTTCCTCAAATGTAATTAGATAAAAACAGCAGAGCATAGCAGTATATAACTTAATTAAAAATTAAACACAAATCTAAACAATATGCTAGAAAGTAAAAATTAAACATATTTTTTGATTTATTAAACTTTTATTAATTTCCATCTATTAAATTTTTAAATATTTATTGTTATTTTTAAATATCGCATTTTCCATTCACATTTATTGTTAAATGCAGTCATTTTGCCATGGCAGTTTTCCGACATCACTAATGAAATAGTCCGCCCATGTATTTCTGATCTGATTTAAATTGATCTCTCCTTGATTTTGATGGGATCCTTGATTTTGGCCGCTGTCATAAAATCCTTCGATACATAATGTATCTTCAAATTTATATCCATCTCTTTTGAGAACATAATTATGAAGGGCACAACACGTTTTGATGATGCTTATAGCAAAATCAGGTTTCACGTTTAGAGGCCTATGTAGTATTCGCCATTTGTTGCTCAAAATTCCAAACGAACATTCGACATATCTTCGAGCTCGAAATAGTCGGTAGTTAATTAATTTGTTTTTAAATTTTTTTTTTTAATTTTTATTTATTTATTTTTTTGAACAAAAATTTACCGCTGTACGGTCTCAAAACATTTCTTAACAAGGAAAATGCTTCATCTCCAACAAACAAACACGTAGGGCAAGACTGGGTGATCCATCCCAGGCAGGGGTTTACCTGTTAGTATTTTCACGCCTCCGCTTTCTAATTTTTTATTGAAAGAGCTATTTTGGAAAATTAAACTATCCGAATCTTTGCCATAGGAGCCAATATCTACATACAAAAAGTTATATTGTGAATCAGCAACTGCTAATAACACCACAGAAAAATAATGTTTGTAGTTGAAGTATAATGAACCACTTCTTCAAAAGAGTGTTTGCTCATTCGGAAGTAATTAAAAAACTTTGCTTCGTCATGACACAAGTCTTCATATAATAAGGAAGATGTCCCTTTTAACATCCTCTAACTCACCAGTGGGTGGACCCAATAATTTCTTTTTCTGTATTTTAAATACTTATAAATAAAGTACGAAAACACAACTCTTTTTCTTGAGTACGCTTTCAACTCTCGTGTCCTCAATGTTACACCTCGCGTTCTCTAATTGTTCGCTCATGTACACCATCTGTCTGTCACGTGAATTTCACAGAACAGCCAAAACCGCAACGAGATCGCCTCTCGTGTGAATTGAAGCCTGCGGCACCGATGCGATTTCACACCGGCACCGGATCGCTCGTGTGCACCGAGCCTTATGGTGCTATATAAACTGAAGCCGCACACTTCTTCTCAAAGTCAATTTGAACCTGGTCTGGAACTTCAGCCGGGGGGCATTAGAAACAACAACAACAAATATAACTTCAACGCATTTCCTACAGCGGGGTTTTGAGACCGGAATCTTTCCATTAGCAGGAATACGAACGAAACCACTACACCCGTTCATATTCGTATTTCTTCCACTTCAAGATTCCTTGTTGCAATATGAAGGGTGAATACTGCCTTCAACAGCAAGTTGTCGAGTTCTTACTGCAAGTATGAATTTCAAATTTTTGCAGGAATCAAATATTTCTGTGAAAGCAAGTTCATGTCCCAGAAGTTTTCAAAAGTAATTTATGTTACTAGATGAAAACCCGCACTTCGCTATGGAGTACATTCAAATTAAATACGACGGTCAATGTATGCAATTAATGAATCAATGTATGCAATTTATATATATATATATATATGTATATCAGGTTGTAACGAAAGTTTATCGTCTTCGAAAACAGTTCGCGTTGGCGTGTTTAATCATATTTTGTCAAATAATTTTTGGCATTTGAAAGAAAGAGACTTGCTTTAGAACACTGTGTTGTGAAATTTGTAAAAAAATATCTTTATTATTAAGTACAAGGTGTCTGAAATGAAACTATCATGCTACCAGATTAGAGCCATCATTTACTTCCAGTTCTGTTGCAAAAAGTCAGCTACAGAATGTCGTGTCTGCCGCGTCACCCTTTTTGTCTTCTCCCTGCTACTCTCTTCTCGAGGAGGCAGGGAGGGGGTAGGACAATGACCCCGGCTCGATAAGGGATTAGAGATTGTTGACGATGCCCCGTAAAGAAGTCAGGGGGACGTCGGAGAGACTGCTGGTGCCCACGCGAGAGAAGGCGTGTGGTTTTTTAGTCTGCGGTTGTTGGCTCTTGAGAGAGACGGGCAGACGAATATAGTGCGTGGGTGTATTGAGACCCCGAAGACGCACTAGGCCTTTGTTAGGTACAGTCGTTGGGAGATGACTGAAGTAGTTAATTGATTGTATAATATTGTAAAATAAGTTTATAGATAGTTGTGTTTGTGCTTGCGAAATAAAATAAAACTTTGAATATTCACTGGTGTGGTACTGAACTTTGTCACGTGAAAATTTACTTGTGTACCATTGCAAATGTCTTGACATGAAACGAACCAAAGCGAACCCGTAGAAGTGAAGAGGGTCGACACTGTCGCAGCCGACAGCACCTGCATACAGGGATTGGTGGATGAGTGAGCCGTCAGTGCAGGTGAGAAGCTTTTAATATTTATGTTTTTGGGGATCAGTTAAATAGTTCCAAATAAGATGTGGACCATCAAAGTTCTAAGAAAAGAAGATTTGAGGATAGTTGCAGAAGACTTGTATGCAGTAGTAACCCCGAATTTAAGAGTATTTGAACTTAAACAATTAATTATAAACTAGGAGGAGTATAGCAATGACGCAGAATTTGTGAAACAGTTGCTAATCACTACGGTAGAAGATAGGAAAAGGAATGAAGATCGACAGCATGAATTAGAGATAAGAAGGGCCAAGAGCGCGAACAAAAATTACGATGAACCGATAGCAGCAAAGGCGGAAGCTGAATATTTCCAACCAGAAATTCCAATCGAGCCTTTAGAGTATGTGGATCATTTGATCAATGGATGCAAAATTAAACCAATAAGCGATGGTGCAACACAAATGCATATTTTGCATTCATCGTCAGTGCCGAATTACGAAACGAACGTAATTCCTGCCTTTGGAGAGAGACGCGAAGCAAATGTCGGCCAAGCTCCAATTATGTCACATGCTCGCAGACAAGGGAACAGAATCTCGCAGCCCGTAGAGATAGTCGCGTCGAATATTAAGCTGAAAGTGTCCTGTTTACTATCCCCAAGTACTCTAGCAGTCGCTTGTGAATGCCGGAGAACACAGCTGGGTCGAAGATTGTGAAACAAGACCACCTCTTGCTGAGGAACGGGGAGTGCCTTGCGAGGGAGAAAATAGCGACCCTCCACTCGGGGGTGAAAGAGGTCAACGAAATGTGGATGGGGAGCCTCGCACCTTATGTTTTGAGTCAAGAAATAATGAGGCTGCTGAGAACGAAACTAAAATGCCTGGCGCGGAATCGCCGAAATTTAGAGAAGAACAAGAAAAATGCGGCTCTTTAGAATCCGTGAGAGGGATTTTGAAACGACAGAAAGGGAATTTGGTGTCGATTGACGGACTGAGTTTCCATCGAGATAGAATATTAGGAGAAACAGAGATGCAGTTGGTATTGCCTTACGATAGAAGAAGTAAAGTGTTGCATTTAGCCCATAAATCAAGCATTGATCCTGAAAATGTTCAACAGGCAATTTGCCAAGATGTGAAAGATAACAAATCAGTGTTTGCAGAAACGCTTTCTGTTAAGCGTAAAGTAGAACCCAAAAGCAGGTCTTCTAAAAGGCGAAGAAGTACCCGGGAAAAGCATGGTTGGCTTGAAGAGAGAAGCATAAAGAAGGCTGGTGAAATCAGTTATTGTACTGAACATCCCAAAACGAAAACAAAGTTACGAAGTCTTTTAGGTTTGTGTAATTGCTATAGGGACTACATCCACAACTACTCTGAGGTAGTACATCCCTTAACGGAGCTGACCAGGAAAGAGTGTCTGAGAACATTCCGTGGTCAGAGGTGCATCAAGCTACCTTTCAAAAACTCAAAGAGACAATGTGCAACGCTCCGAAACTTTCTGAGATCTCTATTGCTCATCGGCCAGGAGCGAAAGTGGCAAATGCAGATGTTGTGTCGTGTCTTCCAGTCGAGGACTAACTATCAGAAGTCACGAACTTTCACGATGGACTTAGTGTGGAACTTTTTAAATATATTTTCTTTATATATAGTGTTTTAACAATATTTTATTTTCTCCTTCTTAGTTGCAGTATCTTAACGAGTATTGATATTATGTAGTTTATGTGGTAAATCTATTTTATGTGGTATCCAGTATGGTAAGAAGCTTATTTCCTTTATTTCTATTATTGTTAGTCTATTATCTTTAATTATTTCATGGTTATGAAGATGTGCATTTTGATACTAGTATTTCACTTTATTTTACCTGTGTATCGTTAGCTATTAATAGTTTTGGAAATGTAGCTCCAAATAGTGGTAATTATGATTATGTTTAATGCTAGGAGTGTTTATTTTGTTTCTTATTATTATTGTGAAATTTTGTTAAATCGAATATTGTGTGTAAAGGCCGGCAGACAGGTAATTGTCAGATGTGTGTTTGCAGATGCATCTGCAACCACCATCTTGGAGGAAGGTGTCGTGTCTGCCGCGTCACCCTTTTTGTCTTGTCCCTGCTACTCTCTTCTCGAGGAGGCAGGAGGGGTAGGACAATGACCCCGGCTCGATAAGGGATTCAAGATTGTTGACGGTGCCCCATAAAGAAGTCAGGGGGACGTCGGAGAGACTGCTTGTGCCCACGCGAGAGAAGACGTGGAGTTTTTTTAGTCTGCGGTTGTTAGCTTTTGAGAGAGCCGGGCAGACGAATATAGTGCGTGGGTGTATTGAGACCCCGAAGCACTAGGCCTTTGTTAGGTAACAGTCGTTGGGAGATGACTGAATTAGTTAATTTATTGTATAATACTGTAAAATAAGTTTATAGATAGTTCTGTTTGTGCTTGCGAAATAAAATAAAACTTTGAATATTCACTGGTGTGGTACTGAACTTTGTCACGTGAAAATTTACTTGTGTACCATTGCAAACGTCTTGGCATGAAACGAACCAAAGCGAACCCGTAGAAGTGAAGAGGGTTTGACACAGAATGTCACCGAATCATGTGTACAGCTTTAGGTACTACTGTTGTATCATATGATACTGTGAAGGTTTGGTACCGAAAGTTCAAAAACAAGGACTATGACATTCAAGAAGCAGAGTGCTCTGGCCGGCCTTATGCTTTTGACGAGGCCCTGTCGGCAGCGTCGCAAAGCGCAATTTGACTAACAAAATGATAATGATTTGTATCTGTTGGGATTGCCGTGGTATTATCCACAAAGAGTATCTGGAAAAAGGAAAACCATCGACAGTACGGTGTACAGCGAGATGCTAGTCCGTGTAGACGCTGCAGCTATCAAGGCAAAACGTCGAACTGTGTTCCGGCGCAAGAAGGTACTGTTCCATCAAGATAATGCAAGGCCACATATGTCTGCATTCACCGGCTGGACTCTGTACGGACTTGAATGGGATCTTTTGCCACACTCACCATATAGCCCCGATATCGCTCCTTCGGACTTCTCCCTTTTTTCACACCTGCAGCTACATCTTGATGGTGCTATCTTCCATTCTGCACAGGACGTCCGAAATGAGATTGATCTGTTTTTGTGCTCGCGGCTACCAAGTTTATGGGCCGAAGGCTTTCAAAAACTACCAAAACGTTGGCAGAAAATCATAGGTGGTGATTACTACCCGCACTAAATGTACTGCTTTCATGTTTTTTTAACTTTATTAAGATTGTTTTTTTGCGGAAAACTTTCGTTACAACACAATATATATATATTTATATATATATATATATATATATATATATATATATATATATATATATATATATATTTGTAATAAATACGACGATCAATGTATACAATTGATGTAAAAAAAACGAAAAATATATTTATAAAAAATCGCAAGGGATATTTTTATACACAAAATAATGTTGAAGAAAATATTCAAATTAAATGTAATAGGACATACTAAAGAATATAGTACAGTTAATATACACTGGTGAAATAAATTAAGAAAATTTGCATATTTTATCGAATTTTATGAAAAGAACTGAACTGAATGTAAGACCACTGCTTCTATACAAAAATGCAAATCTTGTACGTAAAATACGTAAGCGTACACGTGTGTGTAGACGGAGCCAGTAGAGAAACAGGCTTTATAAGCACTCGTAAGTTAAGACGCATTTCGTTCGCTAGCACACCTCGGAGAATTTCTTGGTGTTATTTTGCAGCAATCGGTTAATTTAAAATTGTAACAGTAAAAATCAGTAACCACCAACGTTTAGATGATGGAATGATGAGGAAAATTGTGGGGAGGCTAAAAGCAGGCCAATCTCAATTCCAATATTGTAGAGAGTTCAATCTAACGCCCAGCGTCGTGTGTAACTTATGGAAACACTTCCAGGATACCGGATCCATTGAGAGAAAGCCTGGGCAAGGTCGCCCAAGAGCCACGACGGCCAGGCAAGATCGCAATTTGTTAATTATAGCGAGGTGTAACAGGAGTGCTACAGCTTCTCAGCTCTCTCGTGACTTGTATGCAGCCACAGGAACCCGTGTATCTAGGGTGACTGTTTCCAAAAGACTTCATGAGAAAGGGTTGTTTGCAAGAAGACCTGTTGTTTGCGTCCCGCTCACTTCTACGAACAGGATAATTCATTTATCATGGTGCAGAGAGCATAGAGATTGGAGTATGGATCAATGGGCGACCGTTCTCTTCACTGATGTGTCCAGGTTCAGACTAAACACCGATTCTCTCTGTACGTTCATATAGAGAGAACCAGGGACCCGCTACCTACCCTCCAATGTCTGCGAAATCGACCATTATGGCGGGAGGTTTAATGGTCTTGGCAGGTATTATGTTGGATGGCCTCACACCTCTCCATGTCTTTGAAAGAGGCACTGTGAATGGTGTGAGGTATAAGGATGAGGTCTTGGAGCGCTATGTTCTCCTTTTCAGGGGTGCAGTTGGCCATGAGTTTATTTTAATGGACGATAACGCGAGGCCACATAGAACTCTTCTGGTCGACGAATTTCTAGAGAGTGAGGATATTCGCGGATGGATTGGCCAGCCAGATCTCCAGACGTTAACCCCATAGAGCATGTCTGGAACTCTCTGGGAAGGGCAATTGCAAGTCGAAACCCCCCTCCGAGAACCATCCAGGGAGTGAAAACAGCGTTGCTGAACGAGTGGGACCAATTGCCACAGGAAATGATAAACTGCCTTATTTCAAGTATGAAATCACGCTGCGAGACTGTATATCTGTAAAAGGGGACCATACCCCTTACTAACCCATGTATTAACCCATATTTTTGTTTATTCTGCAACCGCTGTGTCATACCTTGCGACTCCAACGAGTGTTACCCACGATCATGCGTGTGTATTACAATTATTGAATGGTTATTTGTTTTGTATTGTATCAATGTATGTACATATCAAATTTCATTGAAATCGGTACAGTAGTTCTAGAAATAATCGACCAAGTCTGCAAATTCTCTTAATTTCTTACACCAGTGTAGTACAGTTTGAGGAACAGAATTCTTTTATTGTATTTTAATATATTTTGGATAATGTCCAATCGTCTGCCGCATTAGCAAGAAAAAAAAATATTTTTTTGTCTATTTAGTTGCTATGCACGTGACGATAAATTTATTTAAAGTACCAGCAAATGAAATCACGTGATCAGCATTTAATAAATTAAATTCTAAAAATTAATATTTAAAAATTCACCAAAAATCAGAAAATGGAGGTAAAGATTCGAAAAAGATTTCTTTTTAAAGGAATTTTTATGATCTTTCTCGTGATATAAATTTTATAACCCTGAAATTATTATTTTAAATGCTAACTTAACAAAAGCTACTAAAACAGCTTAAAAATTTAATTTTAAAAAATCTAAGAAGAATTTTTCAAAAATCTTTCTTAGTGCTCCCCTACACTATAAGAAGAATCGCCATGCAAAATTTCAGCCCTTTAGGTCCAGCGGTTTGGTCTGTGTGTTGTATGTTATTGAGTAAGTCAGTTACGGAACTGCTTTATATACGTATATAGATAAGATACATTCTAGGTCCTCCCTAACTTTTAAGTCCTTCATGCATTAATAACTATACTCCAAACGTCTTATCGACGGGTCTTAGTTAAGTTTATACTCCAGAGCCTCTCTATGCTGAAAACTTTTCCCGTCTGCATTGCTAATTTAATCCATAGATTAAATAGAGATATCATACCTAGATCCCAAATCCAAATACATAGGATAATACACGGGATAAACCTAATAAGATCCATTAGCATGAGAGGAACATCTAAATGATTAGCTAATTATTATCTTTCGGAAGGTTTTACACACGCAACGTGAAAATATAAAGACTCTCTGTTTGGAAAATATATGCATAACATTTTTCATAAGTAGCTGCTTAAAGGTGACATCGGTCTGGACAATTTTTTTCTATGCATTTTGTGATGATTTGTTCGCCACAGATGTGTCATTATATAATGATATTTACAAATATAAAAATTATTCAGCGAAAGCGAAATTTTTGGTTTCAAATTTTAATATAAACAATTGGAAGAATATATTCATTTTCAAACCGCAAATTAGGGCAAAATCCGTTTAGAGATAAGTAGACTTAAAGAACAGATGCACAGCCTTCTCCTGAATAGTATTCGGAGGAGATTGTTAAAAATGCTATGTCTAGATGGTATATGATGCAGAAAGATGCAGTTTGTGATATTTGATTCCAGAATCTCTGTTGTGTGTTTCAGGACGATAACATGATATGTGCTTTAAGGTACATTTGTATTAAGAATCACATGAGCAAACACAAGTATTGTTAGTTACCCTCGAATTATGCAAAACATTGCAATTACTTCTATATATACGATGTTAAATTGAGTGCAATCTTATTCAACATAATCTGTTACTTAATCGTAGTTCTCCACATGTAAGAGATACAGCGAGAGTACCATTATGGCTTATGATAGAATATCTAATAAAAAAATTTCAGGTAGTCTCTTCGAAACTACCGAGCGTTATTAACGTAGGATTACTTATCGTTACTTACCTCTTTTGTATGTATATATGTATGTATGTGTTACGTACATATGTATCTAGATATATGTACGTACGTATATATATACATATATGTATGTCAAAATTTTGATGCATCTTGGTAATTTTCTGTTTAACTGTTTACTGCTTGTCCAAGCAATAGAGTGGGTTGGGCGCGTGTTGCCAAAGTTATAACTCACGAGGACTGATGGACAAACTGTTTTAGCGTGTGAAATTTTCTTTCCGCTGGACAGTTATGGAGGAACGTAATCCTACGTTAAAATTTCTTAAATACCTCTTAGTTTTTCCCGAATTACATATTCAACAAAATACTATTGATTTTTTTTAATATGTAACTAGTTGATAACCGTCAAAACATGACGGTTAGATAGTAAATAAAAGTACTAATACACAAATTATTCTCAACACATCATTGCTAAATGTTGAAAATCATAATAATGCAGGGAAACAAATTAATGTGTATTAGCAGTCTCGTGCTTAGTGAGTATCTAAAGCCAGATTTAAAAATGTCACTGAGCATGCGCAGAAAACAATTTTTTTAATTGTAAATTATCGCTAATTAAACAGCGCGAAATAGACAATTTCCGTGAGGTTTAATCTGATATTTCACGAACATAATTATCATAAAAATAAAAATGGAAGAGAGAGATCTAGAGAGACTCCTCGGAATAAACGCGTTTATCCTTAAAACATGTCATTGAGAGTGCGCAGAAATAAATTTTTAATTGTAAATTATCGATAATTAATAGAAATCACGGTTACAAAAACTAAATTTGACAAATCTACAGATTACAATCTTTCGTTTAAGACCAAAATGAAGTAAATTGATGCAGTAGTTTTCTCTCACGGACTGCCCAAAAAGTTGGCTTAGCAACTTAAATATAAAGATAATTTCTGATATAAGCATACAGTAACTGTTTGTAGATCAGAAGTTCTTAAGATTTCGATATTTGTATGAATGTCTTCAAAACTACTGTGTTCGGTAATCAGTACTTTTAACACTACATACTATTTCAAAAAAATCAAAGTTTAGGTAATCATTGAATTAAGGTAAAAGTATATACATGACAATAAATATTAACGTATGACATTAATACGCTGCAAAACGAATGTTGCTCTCTCCCCCCTCTCTCCGCAAACCACTATGACGCCAAAATACTTTTAAATTAACTACTTTATCACCCGAACATCCATATTATCCGTCAGTCTAGAATTTGGTCATTAAATCGCATTTTCCGATTTCTCGGTGACCACGGAAATTAGCTAAGTGTAACCGACCATAATGCCAGATATTTTAGACTTAATTTAAATTGAGGTATAAATTTTATGGATGAAGGAGGGGAGTAGATGCTACCTGAAATGAGTCATTTCTCTCGGTGGAAGCTTCGGATTTAATAGCTCCATTTCCTGGACATGTTGGGGACAGAAAGGGCTATCATTACACGATATGAGAGCCTTTAATGACATATTTAAGATCTGGAGGCAGTAGTTTGTTGATGCTGGAGTACTGAATAGTTTTTTCGGGATAAAATAATAATTTGTTTAATTAAATTACTGGAATAAGGTTACGTTCGCGTTACACACACACACACACACACATATATATATATATATATATATATATATATATATATATATATATATATATATATATATATATATATATATATATATATATATATATTTATATATATATATATATATATATATATATATATATATATATTTATATATATATATATATGTATATATATATATAACGTGAGTACTTAGAATATATTGCCTTTAACATACTTCTGTTCCTAAATGTGATCAACACAAATTAAAACACAACACAAATTAAAATTTCATTTCAATGGGTATTAAAACTAATTTCTAGATAATGATATTAAAAGTTAAGCAATTATTTTCTGTTTCTTCGGAAGCTGGCAGAAGTTTGCAAGGACGTACAAAAATTTACATTGGGTACAGGACCTAAATTATAAAAAAATAAATAAATAAACGCATTTTAACGTTTCTGATTTAGCACATACAAGAGGGTTTTTAAAAGATTACAAACTATATATTTCTACAGTAAGCATATTGCTAGAAATACCAACTTTTTATATTGTACTATCTGCACTGTATCTGCTGTACATGTGTACTTTATCTCCGAGTGAAATGTTTTATGATTTGTTATCTTTAAAAGCATACATCCTAAATTCATTTCAAGGTTTATTTATATTAATATAATGCTAAAATTATGATATAGAAATATTTTGGAAATTTTGTACAGTGTTCCCTCATTCTGTTTTCATTTACTGTAAAAATTAAAAAATATATATTACCCCAGAAAAAAAGGTCTCACAAGTGGGAAGAATATTTTTAGTGGATGGGCAGGTTACCAGACGCTTCAACACAGGTCACCCATGCTAATGAAAATAAGTATCTGTCCATAATACCACGATGCTACGTTAGGAGTACATCAGTGTCACATGTGACAGACCTCCCTTCTGTTGCAGGTGTTGTTATATCTAGATGAACAGTGTAAAGTAGGTTGAATACATGTGGCCTCTATGCCAAGAGACCTGTTTTGTGCATTCCCCTGACTCGTGCTCATTGCAGAAGCCACTGACACTAGAGCCTAGAGGATAGACATTAAAGATCACAACAATTTAATAACATTTAATTTACAGGTGAACCCCGATTTAGCCTATAGACTGATTCACAACGTCAGTACATCTAGAGGACACCAAGGACACGTTCAGCCCTGAAAACGTTGTCGAGAGACACTTCTTTGGAGGTTCTTGTGTAATTGATTGCAGAGGGATTATACTAGGATCCCTTACCTGTCCTCATGTGTTTGACAGGGAATTAATGACCGGTGTAGTCACTGCTGTCACCACCGGTATACTGCGCTATCACCGGTGTCACCACCTTTATACTACGCTATTACTAGAACGCTACCTTTCATCAATAGGAACACCTTTTCAAAGGAGCAGCTTGCTTAGAATTTCGTCTCATGCACAATAATGCCCGAACACATCTAGCAGTCCTGTTAGAAGACAACCTGGAATCTTAAGATATTTTGAGATTTTCTTGGTTGCCAAGGTTAACTGATCTCAGTCTCATACATCAGGGGTGAGATGCTCTCGGACGTTGCGTTGCAGCCCATACACATACTCCAAATACTACGCAAGAGCTAAGATGTTCTACAGTGCTCTAAGAGACATCTTGTCATAGAAACTCTTGGACAGCCTTGTGGATTGTGTTCCAGTGCTTTGTCATGCGTGCATTAGGGCCACGGTCCAACACATTCCTTATTAGATTGCTTCTAACGCAGAAAAAAAAATTCACAATAAATAGAACCTATGATATGTTCACCTAAAAACTGTTCCCCTTCTTTTAGCTCTCAGTAGCACTACCAAATGTGTGAGTGCTCTTACATTATTCCATACAACTTCTAAAATATTATTCTGTTATTTTAGGTACTTTAGTGCATGATATTAGCACAGTATTCACCTCGGATTGTATTATCTTTAATTTTAGGGCATTTGTGTATTTTTACCATTAGTTTGAAACTTTCGGTGAAAAAATCAGTGTATCGTTAATTCATTTAGCTTTCAATGAGCTCGTATAGAATCATAAGTCTGGATAAACTCATGGAGTAAACATATATCATTCATTAGCAAGGCTTACATGTAAATATTCAGTGCTGCTCTCTCTCTAAATTTAATTACAGTTTTCACCGATGTTTATCACGAAAATTAAAAAAGTATGAAAAATCCCAGTAAACACAATAATACCGAATGCTTATTATAACAATTCTTTTATTGCAAATATTACTATTTAAGTCACTACTTAAACAATGTAAGATTCAACAATAGTTATATTAAGCTAAAAGAGTGTAAAAAATTATGAAAAATATTAAAAAAATTATGAATTGACTTCCCATCAAAGCTAATTTAATGATCCTTTAAACCACAAAAACATTAAAACATTGTTACTTCTCATAAACCAAAAATTCATAACAAGGGATTTGATTTTTAAATTTATACTAGTTAAAATATTTAAAGCAATGAAAAGAAAATTTGTAGGATTTCCAACTATAAAGCTAAATTTAATCTAATACTGTAAATTCTTAAAGTTATTTCAATGTTTAAACTAAAATTCCGAAACATAGGGCTTAAATGCAAATAGAGAAAGTATACTAATTACTTTTCTAGTAGATATACGTAATTATTTAGGCTATTTCGTATAGAATATTTAATTAAGGGATATTAGATTTCTTCAAGCAGAAACCGAAAATTTGTTACATATGCCCCTATGGAAAACAATGCTGAAACTCTGACGATATTTATTATTAAAACTGTAGTCATTATTGAAACAATTTCAGCCTTAACATTATATCTATTATTTAAATTCATTTACAAAATTCTAGCTTTCGAGGAGAATTCCCAATGTGATTTAAAGCACTGGGGGAAAATTCAATATTAATTGCTGATGAATTATAGCGAGAATTAAATTCTTATATCAGGTATGTTTGTGAAAAATTCGGAATTGAAACTTTAAACTCGGGAAAAGTATGAAATTCTATTGCAGCATTTTTCATCAATCTGGATAGATATAAATTTCAACCCTGTCCAGTTCCTTTCAATGCCTTTTAGATCAGTAATTAAATTACTTAAGACGAAAAATATTTATATAAAGGCATCACAAAAAATTCATAATCCACAAAAAAATAATAAAAGTAAAAAAATTCAGTCAGTCTTTTCTAACGAAACTACCGCGGGTTATTAACGTAGGATTACTTATCGCTGCTTACCTCTTTTGTATGTATATATGTACAGTATCTCTATATATGTACGCATGTATATATATATATATATATATATATATATATATATATATATATATATATATATATATATATATATATATATAAAAATTTTGGCGCATTTTGGTTCTTTTCTGTTTAACTGTTTACTGCTTGCCCGAGCTAGCGATACAGACTGGGTTTGGCGCGCTGCCAAAATTATAACTCTCGACGACGGATGGTTTTAGCGTCTGATATTTTGCTTTCCAGAGGACCGTTATGCAGAAACGTAATCATGCTTTACAGTTATCAGACCCACTCTGAATAAGTTATTTTTTTCCATCGATATAACTACGAGTATGTTACTATAGTCAATAAAATTCATATGGTGATCGGGGCCTTTATTTTTATTTTCATGTTTAAATCATATTTATTATAATAAAATTAAAAATACTCCTAACTCAATGTTTCTATCTGCTACATGGAAAAAAAGAAGAAAATATTATTACTCGAATTAATACTTCAGGTATTAAATTTTAATGCTATAAACATCCTAACTTTCTTTTCACCGAAATTATAATGACATGGGCCAGTATTTATTTGTATAAACATGTAATGAAATATCAATAGATATTAATTCATTCTCCATTCTTGCTTTTTATTTGTTTGCTTTTTCTGATTATTTAAAATACTTTTCTGAGCAAATTCATGTGAAATATTCAAAAATGCGTTCAAAACAATATTGAGCCAGCTTTTCTTTATTTCACAAACAGTTCTCTTTAATTTTGTTGCTTTTCCATACAGAATTTTTGAAGAGAGAGAAGTCCTATATAGCGCATTGTAATTCTTACATTTTATTTTATTTCGTGCTTTACAGGCTTTTATTTGCTTTCCAGGCAAGACAGTGAGAAATCTTTTGAGGTACTACAGGTCTCGATCAAAATATGTTACGTGTTTACTAAGTAGAGCATGTGAGCTAATAATTAAAATTTATAGTTTTAACAGCAGTATAGATATTAAACCACCTTTTTGTCTCCTTAACAAAACATAATGGGATGAGAAGAGTATTTTCAACTCTAAATAGATAAAAAAAATTAAACAAATCAACGATAAAATGAGTAAATTGAAACCACTTTGAATTACCTCGAAGGAAATATTAATTTTTGTTAGTTTTAATATTGCAGATTTAAATTTTTAATTTTCCTATATTATAATTTTGAAATTAAAATTATCAAATGCAAATTATGTTTAAATTTACTTTGCCGTATAAGTTAAAATACTATCGCAATTCCTTTAAATTTGGTGTTAGTTAATAGCTATCTTTAATTTTTACCCTAAATGTTAAATTCTTTGAATAATTGTTCTACAAAAAGTATTAGACTTGATTTAGGACTTAGTTTAGTTTCTGCTATAACTAGTGTAGAAACCACTATCAAAACAAATTTTCAACAGATTATTCAATGAAGTACTCTTGTTCATGCATCCAAAATATCTTCGCTATTTTACGACGCACGCAATATTTTTAAATATCTTACACAGATTCGATTTATTCTGTGAAAATATTTTATATTTTTGTTATTAATACCCATTTATCATGGCCTAGTTTTAAGACAATATTTCACCGCTGCACACAAAAAAAGCATTTAATAACAAAGATTTTTCTTTACATACAAAACAAGCAAAATATTTTCTATTAAATTTCGTGAAGTTTTGTTAATGAAAGAACTTTATTTTCCGTCAATGCCAAGCTCTCCGAAAATAAGTAAAACAGAATTTTAGAAGAAGGATATTTCAGTTAGTAATTACTCGGAGAATCCAAATTAAAATTCCAATATTTATTTCGTTGTAATTGGATTCAAATTAGTCTCTCTTTCTTTCTTTAACGTCTTATTGTCTGCTCATGTGTACGTGATTCTTTTGTTATTAAAATATTGACACAAAAATCTAATTAATTCTTCCCGCTGATTTTAATCACAACTAATGTTTAAAAAGTTTGAAACATCTTATATTTTTAATTTAAAAGTCTCCATAAATCTGATTGAATTCCACTGCTGAATTCCTTATTCTGTTCGGAAAAAAATGTGAAAAGTTTGCCCACTGCACTGACCTTATGATTAAAACTACCTCAGTATCGGAACAGAAAATTACAAATTGTTACGTTCGGCAACATGACAAGTGTATTGAAGTTTTCTAAAAGGAAAATATAATG
The DNA here is from genome assembly GCA_907164885.2 of Dolomedes plantarius. Lineage (NCBI taxonomy): Eukaryota > Metazoa > Arthropoda > Arachnida > Araneae > Dolomedidae > Dolomedes > Dolomedes plantarius. The sequence continues at coordinate 82,548,048 of OU015497.1, read as the reverse complement.
TTTTAAATTCAATAACCCCTTTTATGACCCGAACTCAGCTCAATGTAGAAGAATTTGGGAATTTAATTTTTGGCATAGATTTTTACCATCTGTTTAACCCTCTAACGGTACGGTGAAGGTCCGATCCGACCCAAGGGTGTGTCTTCCCCCTCCCGTACTCTTCCCTCTCGTTGCAAGTGATCAAGTTGACAAGGAACCCTACCAGATAGACCTACTAGACCACCCTACTAGAAATAGAAATAAATAAATACGAGTGTCTTTGCTGAAAACATTATTCATGATCACTAGTCATTTTGAACTTTTTTTTTAAATTTTAGATTTTTAAATTTTTTATTTCGATTTTGAAGGCCAAAAATGTCAGTATATTTTTTTTTTACCTTTTTGTGCTCGAAAAGTTGGTTTCACTAACTTCTGAAGCTAATTAGACTAAATTACATATTAGACCTAATATATACAACATTCTATGTAAATGCCAAAGAGATTTTCGTTGTTTAACAAAATTACAATTCATTCGTTATTATTTTCTACAAACAGGTTTTATTTCATGTAAAATATTATTAATAAATGTTATTATCCAATAAAAATCCTTATTGTGTACTTATTTCTACCAAAAACCTCATCAAAAAAGAGATAGGGTCGGATCCGACTTAACCGTACCATCTATTTCGTCTCAAACCACTGTACCGCTTGAGGGTTAAAATAGCTAAATTAATGTTAAAGAAATTCCATTTTAAAAGTAGTTTTTTTTAAAATATGTATTCTTATATTAAAGTTCGCTTCAAGTACAACCTGAATAATCATATTTATCTTGAAAGGAACGAAAATTGAACTGGAGATCAATCTTTGAAAACTAGTTTTTGCCAGTATGTAAGAAATATACTCGATGTTCATAACTATTTGATGTTGATACATGATTTTTATAATTATTGTTCTGGACGAAATATCTTCAGTATGTCCTTGAAATCATTCAGTTTCAATTGCAATTATCTGTGGGAAACAAAATATCCTGTTTCTATTTATAGATATAGTTTTCATTTCTTTCAATATGTTTTAAATTTTTGTCTAAACTTATAAAATAATCGAGATCTCTATATAGTTACAACGATTCCTTATGTATAGGATCCGAAATAATAAATTTAGCGATGAACTCAAGACAAGTATCAAATATTTATTTCGATACTCAGATTTATGAAAGGAAATCCCGAAATGTTGTACGAAGTAAGGCTCTTTGCATGTTTATTTTGTGTACCATAACTGGATTTAGGTACTACATGTGAAGGTACGAATGTATTTGAGTCGTGAATGCGAAGAAGGATTTCGAATTCTAGACAAATGGTTGAAGCATCCAAACTGGTCGATATCGATTGGTACCAGAAATAGGACTTGGCTCAAGCTTTCTGAGACTACTACATCAGATATATTTGAGTAAGGGTACTGAGACACTCAACCGTGGATTTGAAGAGGGTTTAATGCGACTTTACTTAAATATTTGAGGAATTTCAAGCCCAAGAGTAAAGTGAATTTCCTTGTCTTTCATAATATTTTTAGAAATAAAAAAAAATTCTATCAAGGGAAAACTTTAGATACACCACACAAACATGATGGTCCTAAATGCTGATATCGTGCAAGCTTATTTTTTTCTCTTGCTTAAGCTTACTTTTATTCTAAAATTTTATTCTCCTTTTTCCAGGGAATGATAAAATGTAGATTAAAAATATATAAATATGCTAAAATAATAATAAAATATATTCTATAATTATGCATGTAACTGTTTCATCAGATTATGTTAACTATTATTCTTAATTATGTTAACAATAGGAACAGGCCACGAAAAAATTTAAAAGCAAATTCTACGTCCTTTTACACAATTAGATAATTTTTATTTAAACATAAATTGTGAGGGAATTGCAGGAAATGAAAGATAAAAGTTTTCCATAGTTCCGTTAGAGAACCCGAATTTAAAAGTCTAGGAGTTTGAGTCTGGGGCTTAACGTAGGCGGTCAAAGTGACAATCGTTTTTTGACTAGAACAATTACAGAAAATGAATCAGACATGTGACTAAATAGAATTAATGAGGGAAAATAAAATTCAGCTTAGATGCAAAAAAAAAAAAAATGAATGGCTAATAAAGATACATACAAAGTCTTGTTGCCGCTGCTTCCTAAAGGATTCTAAAGAACGAATAATATATTATAAAATGAAGAATTTTTTGGTTTTTTATATTCGTAGATTAAAACAAGATGAAACAGTATAATCGTAAGATATGATTTACAGCATTTCCTTCGAGAACGCCCACAGGACGTTTCTTATTAAATAATGGGAATGCGTGTGCCCTAAGCATTCTTTTTTATGCATTGTTATTAATCACGGAATTTATCTCTGTCTTTTTCTCAATCCTATTTCAAAATTGGTTAAGCTTTATGAAGGAAAAATGTTTTTTCAGGCCTCCATTAAATTAAATATATTTGTGTATATACCGGGTGAGCCAAAAGTTCGTAGAAACTTTAAAAATTCATAAAAAAGGAAGAAATTATGATGAAGAATTGCGGTTTGCAAGAAAAGGGTTCAAAAGGAATTTGGATTTTTTTAGCAGAAAAAAAAGTTACCGGTAGATGGCGCTGACATGCGAGAGATTCAGCAGAATTATACAAATCAATCTTGCAATAAAAGATCGTGATGCACGAGGATTTCCCATTCACTTTCAGTATGTTATCATTACCCGATCGAGCGTTGTTGTTGAAGCTGTTTTTTTTTTTTTAAACGTAGAGTCACTAACCGTTGCGTTGCGAAACTTTCGCACGGCAAAACGTCTGAAGACAAAAGAATGGCCCCATATCGTGTGCAGGAAATAGAGAAGCTTGCCAAACGGTCCGAAGAAACTGGCTCTTTGGAGGATCGGCCACGAAGTGGAAAACCTTCGTTGGCGGAAGGCCGCATTAACGGTGGAAACCGTTATGAAAAATATAGCGGCGGAATCGTCCACGGGGAGTAGCAGTGCTCGCAAAGCTGGAAGGATATTGAATGTGCCTCACTCATCGATTCGACGTATCCTCCACGGGGTATTGCTTCTCTATCCCTACTGATTGCAGTCACTGCAGGAGTTACAACCGAGAGATACAGCTATGAGGGAATCATTTGCCGAGTGGGCTATGGCAAGAATTGAAAGCGAGCCTCAGTGGTTGTTCAAAGTTTTCTGGATGGATGAGGCACACATCTCACTACACGGGGATGTCAACAGCCAGAACACTCATATATGGGTGACGTTGAATCCTCGTGAATACACGACCCATTCACTGCATTCACCAAGTTGACAGTCTCGTGTGGCTTCACCTCATCTTTCATTGTCGGACCATTCTTCTTTGAAGAACCGTGTCCGATATCAGACTGGTAAACGTGTACAGTGACCGCTAAGTGTTTTTGCCCTCTTTTGCATGACAAAGTCATGCATAAAATCAAAGAGATGAGTTATCTGTAATAAGCTTTATGCAGGATAGCACACCAGCACACTATGCTAATCCAGTGAAACAATTCCTACTGATTACCTTTGGTGAAGACAGAGTGATCAGTCGAGGTTGCAAGATCGCATGGCCTCCATGATCACACGACTTGACTCCGGTAGATTTCTGGATGTGGGGCTATTTGAAATCACTTGTGTCCCGTTCATCCCTTTCAATATTGGCTGAACTCAAAGGTTCTGTCTGTCGTAAGGTTTCTGCAATTCATTCCGACATGTTGCATTCAGCTCTAACGGGCGCTGTGAGTCGCCTTAGTTGTGTCGTACAATGTTCTGGAGAACATTATGCACAATTTTTATAGCAAGAATAAATGAATGGAACGTACAGTTATCCTGTTCATTGTGTTTCGGGTTGTCAGAGCCCTCTACAGGTGACTTTTTTAACGAATTTTTTATTTTTCTGCTAAAAACAATCCGACTTCCTTGTGAGCCAGCCCTATCTTGCAAACCGCACTAATTTATAATAATTTCTTCCTTTTTTATGAATTTTTTAAGTTATATATATATATATATATATATATATATATATATATTGATTGTTTAAAACTGAGAACACATAAAATTTATAAGTTTTAAGTTTTATTTATTGTCTAGATCTCTGATTTCAGTATTTTTACACATGTTTAAAGTGAGAACCATTCCATCTGAGGAAATGGATGCATTTTTTTTAAATATGCATCCATTATAGTGTATGCATCATATTATAGAAAATATATATAGTGGTCTTAAACTAAAATTAGTACTACAGTAAGTATGTGTTAACTAAACCTAGTAATACAGTAAATATATGTTAAAAGTATATGTGTCAAGTATTTTATGATCAATAAAACATTTCACATTTATTTCATTTTAATAAAATCAAAATTCAGACAGTATTTTTCGTCTTAATTTTTTGTTTGTTTCTAAATATTACTTTATATGGAATCTAGTGAAATTACAATATTTGGTAGTTTGAGGATCACGCCATCACTGTATGAAAAAAAAAGTTTAAACTAATCGAATGCTACTATAACAGAAACTAAAACACATAGTAATTTCCATAAAAACTTTAAATTATGAATCTTTCTATGTAATTCTATTAAAATATATAGTACGAACATAGTGCCATGCATTTTTTATATACTTTCTATGTGGAATATAATAGATTTAAAAATGTAGCTACTCCCAAATATTTCTTATTGGTGCGGGTTTTTTCCTATACATCTAACAAATATAAGTCTACATGCTAGTATGCATTTTTCACTTTCTTTTCATACAACTTCATATCCCTTTGATGTTATAGGAAAATGTCGGCAACAGAAATGACCGTTAATCTTCGGAAAGAAATGGATATGATGAGAATGGAGTCCTTTTAATTATGTCCTTTCACTGGGTGGACATTGGTCAGTAATCACTACCAACCCTCATAAATAACGGTATTGATCTGTCGTTTGGACCATTTCGAAGTGATTCATATCCTATGGCGATTGACATCTTAGTAAAAAAGTATATAAATGTTACAATTTGAGTTATTTAAGAGTAAGAAAAATGTTTTCAGTGAGGTATATTAGGGTCTTGTCATTAAAAATTATTTTATTTTCGCGAACATGTGGTTTCTTAAAATATAGACATAATTAATTGAGCCCATTTTGAGCATATTGCTTCTTATATAATACAATGTTAAAAGAACGATACCGCAAAATAATGCAGACATGAAAAGGTTGGGAATCACTGAGCTAATGGTATCGAAAGTGTGATGCCATTCCACAGCAGTGAAACTGTAAAGGGTGGAATCGCCCACACGGAGAGGTAGAAAACAGTATAAAATTTTGAATAAAAAAAGTAGGAAAACGACATGAAGAATACTGGGGTAAAAGTAAATTAGCCGGGGGGGGGGGAGTACATATTACACAACATATTTTTATACCCATATTTACTGTAGCACCTCGTCCAAAGGATATATTTTGGGAAACCTGTTAATGAAACACCACACACACACACACACATATATATATATTATATATTATATATATATATATATATATATATATATATATATATATATATATATATATATATATATATATATATGTGTACAATGTCATAACATCAATTGTTGAAATTAAGGCGTAATAGAGCCCACTCAAGTAAGCGTAACATTTTCAGCATTTACTTGCAGTGCAGCGAGCTAAGTTAGAATGGCAGAGGCCATGTAGTCTAGGTTGCGACACGATTTGACTGCAACCATGGATAATGAAATTAATGAAGATTCATTTGTTGACAGTGGCTCACCCAGGGACCTGCCCCCCAAAGAAATAGAAATTGCATTATGAATATTGATTTTGCATTATAAATATTTTTATCCGTTCATCTCGCCCCCCCCCCCCCAAGAAAAAAACCTCGGTGTACCACTGTTTGTTGAAACCGAAAGGAAAAGCTAATGGATTGCAAAGTGTTTAACTGATTGTGACATTAGTAAAGAGAAAGGGCTGTGATACTCTTAAACATGGGGCTAAACTGAAAACTTTGCATCGAAGCAAAATTATTAATTGCTAATATTTTTCCTTAAATTTCTTACCCGATTAAACGATTCTACATTTCTAGATTTCTTTATTTATGTTTTGATGACGTATATGTTAAAATAAATGATTTAACTCTATCGCAGAATCAATGGAACAAATTTTAATATAATCCCTGTTCGAGTATAAAAGATATGATATTTCAGTAATACATTTTCTACAATCCCGTAAGCATCAGTAGACATGCAATTTTTGGAAACGGAACCTATAAATATAAAAGTATTAAAAGAATTTAATGTATGATCCATATCACATGTTTATTTGCTTCTAAACATGTGATAGAAGCAAATAAACATGTGATATGGAGCATACATTAAATTCTTTTAATACTTTTATATTTATAGGTTCCGTTTCCAAAAATTTCCAAATGTGAATATCTCTGTACTTGTGTACAATCCCATTTCTTCAGTCTTAAGATAAACTATCTAAAACTTTCCATTTACTCATACGAACTAGTTTTCGATAAGCAAAGGAACATTACCCCTTAGAAATATTACGCAGAAATTTATATCGTATATGAAAAATAAAATATTTTCCTTTAAATCAAAACGTATAAAAATAAATTTAAATTCCTATATTTGCGATAGTATAACAAGTTTTATATTCGAACTTATAGTGTTAGGGATCTTGGCTTTCAAGTTTTCTCACATTTCCCCGTCTTTCAAATTTAAGCTCCGGCTCTCATGCGGAAACAAGAACCAGCAATTTTCTACGATGGAAGGCTTAAAGGCAGCAATTCCCGCAGAAAATTACGATTGTGCTAAGTATTCTCCTGAAGTTACTAAAGAAAGACATAAAATCAATAAGCAAGTCCTCACACGAACCAGACGGGTGGTAACGAAATGCGTAGAAAATTGATTACTCAAATAGAATGCTGCATTCAGAATAATGAATTTCTTTGAAGATTTAATATATGTGCATGTACGTATATATAGTGATATGAATATACGTATATATAGTGCGAAGCTAATGTACGAATATGTAAGTAAATAGAATCATCACAAGAAACGTAGGGAGAAACACGTAAATTAATTTTAAATTATACTTGTAAATAGAAAAACAGAAAGATTGCAAGATAAAAAGAACTTTTTATATACCACGTTTTTAAATTTTCTGTTGAATCTATAAACTTGACAATTCTATGTAATAATAAATAATTTTTAAAAGCACAATATTTTTGTAAACAAACTAAATTCATATGTATTCTGTTTTCAAAATCGTCAAACGCCGTTAAGCAAAAGTGCAAGCATTGAATTCGATCGAAGCGCCACCTTGCGGATTTTTCCGAACTAACTTTCTATACAAAAAAAAATTAACTGAAAAAGAATTCAATTCTGCTTAAAGATGGCTAAAAGTATTAAAATAATGCATTGTCATCGTGTTCTGAGTTATTTCTAAAAGTTTCAAATGTCTAGCTATTCGGGAAGTTAATTAAAAATCGATTGCCAGATTTGTACTGGACAAACACACAAACAAGAAAGCGAGTTAATAAAAACGTGGAAAAAAATTGTTTTGAAGTATTTATACACAGCCTATAATCATTATCTAAGTTAATTCAAATTGTGTGGAGGGAAAAGAAGAAATTAAGCATTATTAACATGTCGTGTTCTCAAATGTATAATGTTGTATCAGATATATTGAGTACACTTTAAACCACGTAAACAATAGACAGATCATCTCTATCATAAAAAATAATTTGAAGAAAATAAAATTTTAAGAATTTTCAGGTCTACATAGATTAAACTGTTTTAATCAAGTCAGTTAATTAAATTCGATTGTTTTGTAAGTCTTTTTTTTCATTCGGAATGTATTATTTATCGAAAGTATATACATGTTCTAAGAAAAAAAAGAATAAGTTCTAACAAAAAAGTTCTAAGAAACTGACTAATTATAAAAAGAAGCTGGTTTACAGGAATTTGTAAGAAAACTCCTCTTTCATAACAAATTATAATTAAGAATTCAATCATGTATTTAAATCTGAACTTATATATATTTTTTAAAAATATCCTATGCAAAATAGTCCGGTTCATCCTTATTACACATTCTCCTCAATATTAAAATAATATCCCTTCTAATTATTTATTTTTTCCCTTTTAGAGGAAAATGCAAATTATTTTGTTGCCTATACTGAAAGTTCATTTAAATAATAAATAAGAAAATAATTCAGTCCTATTTTAAAATTTTCTGAAGCTTTCCAAATGAGACAAACATTTCTTTAAAAAAAATCAAACCTTAGTTACAAAATGAATTTGATTTTCATTATGGATGACACCGTTCTACATTAAAATGAAGTTAGAATAGCTACTTTTTAACAACTATACCTTGGTTCGGAGAATTAAACCGAAAACTAAACTTTTTTATGAATCAAAAGAACACACATTTTACTCTTTACTTCTAACTGTTATTGTAATTTGATTTAACGAAAACATGTCACGGAAATGTCACTGTGTGACAGTGACGCTTGCGCTAATGATACTGCACCGGTTCACCGTAATTGCAGCTGTGAAGAAATATATTTTTTCGTCCCTTCCTGAGAAATGAAAGTTTATAACAAGCGTAAATGGTTGTTTTTATAGCTGCCAATGATGTGTTTTCAAACAATCGTAATACGTTACAATGGTGATCGTATTTTTTTTTTCTTGAAAGATAACCCAAATAGAGTTTGGGAGACTTAAAATAATAATGTAACGTTACTGACGTAGGCAGTTTTTAAAATAAATCTAATGAACTTTTAATGCTAGAAATTGACCAAAACTGAATTTATTTAAAAACAAAACTAAAAATTATTTCTCCAACATGTGTGAATTTTAAATTTTATAAAAATCTTTTCAGACCACATGTGTGATTAATACTGAATAACTACTATTCAGCACCTTCAAACTGCATTTAAATTGTTCAAAGACTCAACTTTTAACGTAGGATTACGTTCTTCAATAAAGGTCCTCCAGAAAGAAAATAATTGTGCGCCCTGCGTCGCGAGTTATAATTTTGACAGAGCGCCAAACCCAGTAGCAGTAAACAGTTAAACAGAAAAGTACCAAAATGCGTCAAAAAAAAAAGGGTAAGCAACGATAAGTAATCCTATGTTAACCCACGGTAGTTTCGCTAGAAGAGACTACCTGATTTTTTTTTCTTTAAGGGGCGATATCACCTTTGCACTCACACAAATACACTGATTTTACTACCAAGTTTAATGTATTGTCAAACAGTTAATTTATAATTAATTTAAACCCATTTTCGGGGGAAATTGTACAAAGCTTTGTCTATTAGAAAACAAAAACAAAATTGTTGGGAGATTATTAGAAATTATTTCATGTAAAAAAATAATGTTTTAGGAATAATGAATCTTATGTCAATGCATTGCGCGCAGAATTTTTTTTAAAGTATAAATGATATATAGTTAATTATTTGCATATATTCTATCCATAGATTAACTTTAATCTAGATCTAAAATAATTACCATATTTGCCATAAAAATATTTTTTCGAGCAAATGTATTGTAATCTTCAAGAAATAGCATAAAATTTAAATTAAAAAAATGCTGTAAGTAAATTAGTAATATGTACTTACCTAAATTTAGGTGGAAATTTTTAAACATACTAGATATACCTGTATACAAAATTTTAGCAATTTGTGACCATTATTTTTGAAAAAATAGTGCGTACAAGTTGCAAAATAACAGTTTTTAGAAAAAGCCATTTAAAGTTTAAAGTTTCTATAAATTACTTTACTGTTAGCTTCATACATTTGACCATAAAATCGGTTCTAATTGTAGTATCGTCTTCATTTTTTTAAAGATTCCTTACAGTCCATTCTTCAAAATTAAACCATAATAAAAAATTGAGTGTTTGGATGGCTTAAGGTGATCGGAGCACGTTCGGACCACACTTTTTCAAAAATATACAGTACTGATTAAATACATATTTTATTTTAGTTTAAAGGGATATAAAATTATGAAAACAAATACAATTTTTCTAAACATTTTATAACATTTTGAAATAGAGGGAATTTTTTATAAATTTTAAGTACAATTGAGTGCTTATACCATAGACCCTACACTCAATTCAACTAAACATATTTTAATTTCCTTTATACTATAGACTACTATGACACTTACCTGTGTTCTGAACTAAAAGTTTTCCAATATATATTTTTAGTTCAAATGGATATAAAATCATGAAAAGAAATATAATTTGGGTAAAAAATTCATAACATTTTGAAACACAGGGAAATTTTTTATAAATTTTAAGTACAATTGAGGGCATAAGCCAGAGACCCTACCCCCAATTCATCAAAACGTATTTTAATTTCCTTTATGCTATACACTACTGTGACGTTTATCTGGGTTCTGAACTAAAAGTTTTCCAAAATTTAAAAAATCATGGAAATCACCAAAACAAATTAAAAACACTCATTAAAAAAAAGTTTTTTTTTTAAGTTCAGGTACCTGTATAATAACTGAATTAAGACATATATCTTATCTTTCAGTTCAAAACATAGTTAGTAATATGTAAAACATTACTGAAAATTTCATTGAAACATATTGAAATTTTTTTAAATTATTAGCTTTCTCGCTTACAAAAGTAACTGAAAAATTTGTTTTCTAGAAAATGTATTTAAAGATGCTACATCCGGTCTTTTAATATAGCTTTCGGTTTATTAAATTGTTCATAAGTTCTCATCCAATGATCGCACGAATAAAGGTGAAGCAGTTTTACAATTCTAAATTATTGGCCTTTAAAGTAAAGCAATAAAAACCTTTCGAAATTTGGCACCAAAATAGTCATTTCAACGTAGGTAGCTACTTTAAGAGAAAATTATCTGACTTTTAAAAATGTGTGGTTTGCAGCTTTGAAACCCTTTAAAAACAGAATTAGCAGTTTAGATTTTTGAAAGAAATTTTCATCAATACAAAATTCAGCTTAAAAATTTAAATTTTATTCTTTATTACACTGTAACTAATCTACTGTTTATGGATACAGCTCAAGGTGAACAAGACATAATATTTAGGTCAGACATTTTGTATAAATATTTATATGAGCATAAGTCAAAGTGGGAAAAAATCATTCAGCTACCAAATAGCATCAATTAACATAGGAACACCACAGTAAATATTTAGAATTACTTTAGTATAGAAACACTGTAATTGCTGCACTAAAAATATAAAAGCGAAATAACTTGAAATCACTTAAAACTAACACTGTAGGGATTACATACAGACGTCAGAAAAGCATTCTGAGAGTTTGAAATGGTACTAAAAACGAGTTAAGGCTACAGAAATTTCTACCCTTAAACTTTTTACAACTAAATTTACACTTGCAGTTACACCAAAACTAAAGAGCATTACAAAATGTACACTTATCATGAAATTTGAAACTCTCTTAGTATGAAGTTTGGCAGTTTGGAATAGTTTTCAATGTAATTACTTAATTTTTGGCTAACAATATTATATTCTAAGTCTCAGAATTTGTATATTCAAGGTTTGCAGATGTGGGTGTGATTGCTTAGTTAAAAATATCCTTGAAGAGAATTCATAATATCAGTTATTTTGCCACAATAAAACAAAATAAATACTTGATTACTGTAAAATATAAAGTAGATTACATAAACATGAGAGCTTTTCTATGTTCAAATATATCCTTAATATCCTCGCCTTTTCAATAGCATTCATCCTTTTAAATTCTTGGGTGTTTATATAGCAATTACATACGTTTTTACTCAACATGCCCCTGGTGTTAACAGTTTTTTGAGAGTGAGAACTTAAAAGTGGAGCAGTGAATATAGCAATTTTATACAATAAAATGAGACAATGAGTGGCTGTTATATAAAATGAAATCTCATTTTATACCATTTAAAAAAATACTAATACCTCCCTCGCAAAATGTTTAACAATGTAATAAACAAGACCGTGAGAAAAATTTTAAAATATTTAAGCATTTAATATCACGTATAAGTTTTTGCAAACGTAAAGAGTTCCTAACTCCAAAAGAGATGCGCTCGTTTCTTAATATATTTTTTATAATAAAATAATTAAAATGATTTAGAAAAAGTTTTACTTACATGAAGGCTCTCTATTTTATTTTACATTTTTAAGTAAAAAGGGTTAATAAACAAGATTTTTTTATACATTCTTTGCAAGTTCAATATAATCAGAAAATGAAATAAAATTCTTGGACCATGATATAGTAAATAAGGGGCCACATTCTTCATAATGTCATGATATAATCTCGTTTTAATTAGACATATATATACATATATATATATATATATATATATATATATATATATATATATATATATATATGCGCGTGTGTGTGTGTGCGTGTGTGTGTGTGTTTGTGCGTGTTTGTGTGTGTGTGTGTGTGTGTGTGTGTGTGTGTGTGTGTGTGTGTGTGTATTGTGAAGTGAGGACATTGAAGCAAAAATCCTCCTCCACTGCATCAGCGCTGATATCAGCGGGGTTCCAAGTCATTGAAACTCGTCTCAGAAACAGTCATATTAGAGAGGATACTACAGGATACTATGGCAAATCGACTGCACAGAAGCTACACATTACGTGGCCTGATGCCAGAGATAGTCTACAGTGGTGTTTAACACGCCATTAATGGGCAACAGAAAATTTGTAAAAGGTTCTGTGGAATGCTAAATCACGCTTCAAACATTTCCAATCCGATGGACGTACTTGGGTATAGCATTTGATTACACTGCTGGCCACTGTAAATGCAACACCCTGAAGGAAACATGCAAATAACACGAAATTTACAACATGCATTAGCGGAGGTGAGATATGCAAATGATTAGAATTTCAGCGCAGACGCACATCACGCGCGCCTGTGGCGCCACTTCAAAGCGCTATTTAAGGCTTGGAGATTTCGACGATTTCAAGTTCGGCAATTATGTTTTTCTTGTGTTTTTTTCAAAAAAACGATCAATTATGCCTCGTTGAAAACAGCGATCATCTTTTGATCAAGTATCCGGGTTCGACAGAGGAAGGATAGTGGCCTACCGAGATTGTGGATTATCTTTCAGGGAAATCGGTAGTCGTGTTGGACGAAACCAAACAACTGTAATGTGGATATGTGATCGTTGGATGCAGGAGGGTACGACGGACCGGCGTGTTAGATCGCATCCACCTCAGCGCACCACTTCACGTGATGACAGGCAAATTGTGCGCATGGCAGTGACGGATCGCTCAGTCACATCACGAACCATAGCACAGCACATGCAGTCTGTAACGCATCATCCAGTGTCTGCGCGTACCATTCGACGCCGTTAACAGCAGAGTGGTCTGTCCGCAAGACGTCCATTGCTTTGTCTACCCTTGACGCAGAACCACAGACGTCTCGACGCCAATGGTGCGATGACAGAAGGATGTGGACGGCAGAATGGAATGAAATTGTCTTTACTGACGAGTCACGCTTCTGTCTGCTACACCACGATGGTCGCATTCGAGTCTGGAGACACCGTGAAGAGAGGATGCTGAACAGCTGCGTTATGCACCGCCACACTGGTCCTGCACCGGGTATTATGGTATGGGGCGGTATTGGATATCACTCTCGCACACCTCTAGTACGCATTGCCGGTACTTTAAACAGCCAGCGCTACATCTCCGAGGTATTGGAGCCAGTTGTCCTTCCTTACCTTCAGGGCTTGCCCACAGCCGTATTTCAACAGGATAATGCGCGACCACACGTGTCACGCATTGTCCAACGATTCTTCGTCAATCGCCAGATTGAATTGCTTCCCTGGCCGCCTCGCTCTCCGGATCTTTCGCCGCTGGAAAACATGTGGTCCGTGGTTGCTCTACGATTGACCCAGATTCCATCCCCAGCTGCCACAGCAGATCAACTTTGGCAACGTGTGGAAGCTGCTTGGTCCGCTGTACCCCAAGAACTCATCCAAAGTCTCTTTGAATCAATGCCGAGACGTGTGCCAGCGGTGATCTCCAACAATGGCGGCTACTCTGGCTACTGATTTTGGCAGGAACCATACTTCACAGAAGTCTATAAATTTAATCATTTGATACTTGGTCAACATGTTATCTACAAAATAAATTTTGTTGTGATATCTCTTGTCTTTCTTGGTGTTGCAATTTGGATGGCCAGCAGTGTAGTTTGATTTTACTTTCCAACTTTACTGTTCTAAAAACTAAATTCAGAAGGGGGCTCTATGATTTTCTGGTCTATTTTCTCTGGGAAAAGCTGAATCCACTCAATCGCTTGGATTTTGGTGATGTCTATTTTATGGCCAGTAATCTTTTCATTAAACCACAAACTTCAGAATAAGAAGTCAATGACAATGAATATAAACAACTTGGTACTTCTTCTAAAAATGAAGTTGCTAATGCAAATTCTGGTTTTAAAATGCCTATTGAGGGAATTTTACCACTTCCCACAATGCCTCATAAACCGAAAACTGCTCAAAAAGCAACGGTGCTCACCGTTAAAGAAATTCTAGATAAACTGGAAGATAACAAAAAACAAACCACGTTGGCAGATTAGAAAAAGCTAACTCAAACATTAAAATCAAAACAAAAGAAAACTAACTCTAAACAAGATAGCAAAGGTATATTACTGAAAATAATGCTTCAACAAGTGCATCTTCGAATATTACTGTATCAACAAATGAAGAGGAATTGTTGAGTTTTTTTATATGACAAAATCCGTCTCGAAAACATGATTCAATGTTTGGGATGTAATATTCGGATACAGGAGGCTCGAAAGACATAAAACTTTATTATTGTCCTAAATGTACTGGATTTTTCATAAATATACAATTATTTAGATATTATTACTTTGAAACTAGAAACAGGTACGATTCTGGAAATCAACCATTACGATTTATGATACTGGATAACAAAATCGTACATTTGGGTCAGTTTCAAACTGGTGCATGTATGTCAACAATAAATGCATATAAATGCATTGATTGTTCCAAAATGTTTAGACAAAATGTCATTCTATGATTTAAAAATATTAGTTTTTTAAATAAACATACCGGTTCTCCACATAATGCATAATTTCTTAAGTGGTAAGATTTTAGAATATATAGAAAGAGTAGATTATTGTTAGGTAGATGTCTTATTCTTTAGCCAATGTCGCATTCGAAGAGTAGTAGCAATATTTGGATAAGGTGTCTCTCAAAAGCCGCCAGCACAAGTTGAGTTGTTAATCTAGAAACATGGGGACTGCTTGACTCTGAAGACGTCTAACTTCATTCTCTGTCGCTCGTCAACTTAAAAATCCCAGACTTTTATACAAAATCAGATTTTACTCCTTGCACATTTTTATCCTGGAAGATATTTTCAGAGGCTTTCTAATATATACGTAAATATATTTTGTAGAGGGATTTTTTTTTTCTTGTTTTGGTATATGTCAAGATTTAGTTTAGAGGTAGATACAGGAACATAACATGAAAGTACTAAGAAAACAGAGCGAAATCTTCTTCTTGTTCTTGTTTATGTCAACAAACTCTTCATTTTTGAATTATCTTCCTGCAAATTTTTACAGACTAAAGCTCAATACAAATTCATCCTTTTGCAAAACTGCAATCTGCAATGTTATGAAATTTTAAAAAAATGTTTAATGGGAAAAGGTACACCATGGTTTAATAATTTAATTTTGCATGTGATATTTCAATTAATACATGCAAATTAATAGTTTGAATACAACTAAACATTCAATCCGAAATTGCTTCAAGTATTATAATTTGTTAGTGTCTTTAAGATATGCGAATAAGAAATTTTTCATTTATTATGAAGTTCAAAATTACATGCCATGCAATGTATCAACTCTCAAACTGGACAAAAAAATTAAATGTTTGTTAAAGCTGGTAGATATCTCGGATTGTTTTTCTTTAAAAGAAAGCAAACCAAATAAGTAATTATATTCCCATCTGAATATCACCGTGCATTCATAGATATTTAACTTTAGCTTCAACGTGAGATAAATACGGAAAGATGCTTTTTAGAGTCGGAGTTAGAAGTACATAAACATAATACTCTAAACTATAAATCGTGCACAAGACATATATGTAGTACATAACATGTGATGTATTCATATACAAGAAAATACTCCCTTATTCACAAAATTCTACTGATAACAGAATGCAGTTGAATCTCGTTATAGAAAACCCGTTATATAACGAACTCACGGTTATAACGAACGAAAATTTCGGTCCCGCCGTTTTCCTATTTTACGTAATTTAATTAGTATTTTGTCAGTTTAATGTAATCGATTTTAGTCGATTTAATACATTAATGATCATTTTTAATAGATTTTATCATTTTTTTAATACACCATTATTGAATACACATTACAACTAATGAGTTATACGTTTTTTGAACTCTAGGATTTTTCTCAACGGTTCGGATTTAGAGAACCACCGGATAAAGAAAACAAAAGCTTTGTTCCCTTGAAGTTCGTTATAACGGGGTTCGACTGTATACACAAGGTTTCCAAGTATAGCTTTTACGAAAAACTGTTTTCCTGAATATTCATTAAACGCCCTCTTGAAGTTCTCTCAAAGCTATGATTTATCGTTAAATTTTTGTTTCGCAGCTATCAATGAGCACACTTTTTTTTCATAGTATCATAGGCTTATTCAGAACATTGATTTTATTAAATAAAAATCAAAAATCTTGCAGGAAACGCGGAAAGTGTCGTGATTCTGTACTCCAAAGTGAAAGAAAAGAAAGAGTAATTCCTGTTCCACACCAAATGTATGGAGAATTACATCCCTAAAAGCTTTTCTATGTATGTGCATTTCCATAATGTTCGTACACTTGAACTGTAAATTCGATTCTTTCAAATCCCTGCAGCAATCATATTGAACGTTTTCACTTAGAAGGAAGATTTCCAGGAATTTCTCGCGACAAAAGGTAATAAAACTAGACATTGACTTGAACTAGGAAATTGGTGAGTGATTGATATATGTAGAAGTATGCATAAAGCTAAAACTAATATTGACTCTATAGACTTTTGTGAAAGTTAAAATGATAAAATGAAGTAAAAATTGTCATTTCAAATTATATGGCGATAAATCTATATCATATCTAAAGAAATTTTTTTGTTGAGTTAAATGTATTATCGTCCTTTCGCCAGTTCTTTGTTAAGAAATATATTACAGGCATATTTTAAGAATTAAAATACATTATTTATAATATGTCTGTTTTATTTTCTTGTGGGCACTCTCTCTTACACTTTTATTATAATACTTCTTACTTTAATAGCCCTGAAAAAGTAACGTAATAAAATTGTTTGTGCTCTGTCATTTACAAAATCCTTTAAATTTTACATAAGTAAATAATTTAAATGGATGGATTATGAATGATCTTTATCAGCTCCCATGTTTATTTATTTACCTTTATATATTTAAGTTCTAGATTTAAAATCGGGAAGTCGAATAAGCAATTATTAACAATTTAATTATCAACTTATAATCCAATTTTCAACAATAATATCTAACTTGTATCATTATATTTCATTAAAAGTTAAATGAGATATTGACAAAATGTTTTAATGTCTGTTCTTCTGCGTTAGAGAACATAAAACTGTTTTTATAACTTAAAGAGCTTTATTCGATATCCTTAAGGTATGATGAGGTCACCCGCTGAAATTGCAACAGCTGCAAACAACACATACATCTGAAAACGCTCTAACATAGCCCGGGCACACTAATAACATCTTTTAGAAATGTAATTGACATTTTTCTCAATCCAATAATATGAGCATGATAACTCTGCTTCCAGGATTTATTCCCCATTAGCTGACATAGTACCATAAAAAATAAGTGATTCCTACAAATGAAATAATACTGTTCCTTTGGATGAACACCATGATAATTATTCGACAAAGGTTTAAGGAATTGAATTGTTATCGAAACATTTCTCAAATACATAAAGAATAAACTATTTTGTCTATCTTTATATAAAAAGAAACCTCTCTCATTATCCATTAGTAAAGCTATTTTTCTTAAATTTGAAGCCTCAGTTTCGATTGCACATATGTGAACAGGTAAATTAAATAAAAAAATTGATATTCTTGAATACTTCTGAAAGGTAAAATATCAAAACTTTTCTTTCATTTCTTGTGCATTTTAAACATTTTAAAAATAGCTTTCTGTAGAATTAGTCCCAAGGAAAATTTTGTTTAGTGAATTTTAATTTCCAAAATTTGAACGCAGTATAAACTACACAAACAAATATAATATTTTACAAAGTACAGCACAACTGTACTGAAAAAATAATTAAGAATAATATAGTACTTTGATGGTATTTAACCCTTCCATATATTTTATAGTTTTACTACTAGTTAAGTGAACACAACATAAGTAATACGGTTCTATTGATAACTCACAGCCCCTAAAATGATGCTTCAGTAACCTTCTTCACTATTTTTAGTTCTAACAATGATATATTATAAGTAATTTATTTAATTATTGATCAAGTGTTCACACAGGACATAATTATAAAGTAAAAACTGACAAAATTAAAATTTTAACTGTCAGATACTGAACTTAAGACCTTTTAACTCATTTTTTAAAATAGCCACACGATATGAAGATGAGAATATATTTTGGTCGATAATTTGTATTGGCATCTATTACAAGTGGCTTGGGAATAGCTACTCTTCCGTAAATGCTTTGTTTGTGAAGTTCCCTTCTACCTCTAATGGTTGATACCAGAACATGCAGATGCAGATTTAGCTCTTAGGTCATTTTGGTTGCAGTTGTTTTTTTCTTCATGTCACAATCCGCTTCATTACCTCGGCCGTCCCTTTCACTCAGCTCTCCTTTTCGTCCACTATTCTGTTTGGCAAAGGATGTTTTTCCGTGCACTCTGTATGCTATCATGACTTTCGATACCATGGCTCGAAAAACACCCATTAGCCTTGGGGTTGCAGAAAGAGATACTCCAAATTAAACGCGCTCCAACAATTTGCCCTTTTCTCAAGGTCTGAAAGATGTGATATTTTACGATGCTCCCCACCCCGCAAAAAAAGCACGATGCCCTTAGCTTCATTGCTGCTACCTGATAGTAGAATAATACATGCACTATATTATATAAAAAACACCGGTGCCCAGACTCGATTTTTAAGGAATGCGAAGCACATTCATAAACACCACTAATATTGAAAGGTGTTTCCATTATTTTGATAACCACCTGTATGTATATATGTATATATATATATGTATGTATATATATATATATATATATATATATATATATATATATATATATATATATATATATATATATATATATATATATGTATGTATGTATGTATGTATGTATGTATGTATGTATGTATATATAATGCATCTTTATGCGTGATGTTAAATTATTATGAGAACTAGGATTTTAACATATTGCACTTGTATATATTAAGTGCAGTTGAACTTTATACTTCTTTCATTTTTGTGAATGTTATTCTTGCATTTTAATAAAAAGTTCTCTTGAACGGGGTTTCTTTTCCATTAAAAAAAATCTGTTTATTTTTTGATAAAACAACCATGTTGTCGAAGCAATCTTCTTCTCGTGTGTTTCTTTGAGATCTAAACGTCCGTAAAGCGGTGAAAGCACGTGTGTGACTAAAGATTTCTGATGTTTATCATAAAGCGTAACTAAGCTTAAACTACTTTCCAGTCTTACTCCAGGGCCTGTTTTATTTGAAAAGACCAAACATTGTTTTTTTTAATAGTTCGGCCAGAAAAAACTTGGCTTTAGTCACCCAAAATAAAATTTTTAAAAGTATGATCCGTTATTTGTATTGCGCTCAATTTTAAGTTCTTGAAATTTCAATTTTGAGTTCTAATGGCTGATGCCCTCCACTCTAAACAAGTTTAATGTTATCTTCATAAACTGAGAATATGGAGTCTTTTCCAACAATTCACTAATAAAATTATTCATTTTAGTATTAAATAGACACACAGAACACCTAAAACTTTACAAAATTCATTGGCATTTCATACTAAACAGTATGAAATGCCAATGAATTTTGTAAAGTTATAATATATGCGTACCCTGGCGCTTTTACAGCTTGAGAATAGAAGTGTTATCTTTTCTCTTCTGAGCGAAGAATTTACAAGGCGGAAAATGCAACTCCCAGCAGGATCCTAATTTAGCGATCTGCACGTTCCCGACCCACGCCACATGGGACAAATGCAGATCATTAGTGTCTGTCCAGTCTATCTCACGATTTCATCTGAAACACAGAACTGTCAATGGTCTTGGTATATTTTCAATCTCACTTACCTCGGATCGAACCGTACCGACTTTTCCTTGTAATCAGTAGCTTTTAGTCTGGATAGCTTTAATATTAAACATCTAAAATGGATCAACAAGGATATCGGTAAAAAAAAAAACTATAAAACACTTTGAGGTGTGTTAAAAGGGCAAAAAAATTACATTTCTGGCTTAAAAGACATAACCGGCAATATTATTATAAACATATGAAATTATTTAAATGACTTTAAAATGTTAAAATTCCTGTGAATACAAAATGCAGCTCAATTTCATCTTCCAAGTTATCTCGTTTAAAAGTTCATTGCTAATCGTATTGAAAATCTAAGATGTGTTTTTACAAATTTTTCAAAACTTTTCCACTTATTTCATTACAAGAATAATTGGCTGAATTATCGTGATTATATATTTTAACAGTGTTAATATAAAAATTTATTTCAAACAATCGTGAAAGATGATTCCAAAAATTAAATTCTATGTTACTTTAAAATCTGTGACTAGCATATTTACTTACCAAGCCAAGTTTGGTTCCTATCCAACCTATATAATCAAAGTCCAGGTTGGACTGGATCCTCATCTAATAGAATAACTACTCGCCAAACAACAATCAGTTGGCTCGGGCTGGTCTTTGGATTTTCGGCCCATAGAGATCTCTATTCTTTAATACGTTAGCTGTCAAAAGTTTCTACGACACGTACCTACGTTGCAATGGAAATTTTTGACAGCTAACATTAAAAAAATCTCTAAATCCTTCAGAAAAGACCTGGGTTCAGAACTAAAGTACAAATCTTTTCGAGCGCATTTTTTTTTCACGTGTACTTGAAGCTTCAATATATCTTTAGTAACCATTGATGATTAGTCAAATATGTCACACCAGTTGCATTGTCCGGGCTTTGCACATAGCCTGAATAGTTTTCTAACGTATGTAATAGATATGTTCTAAGCTTCTGACTCGGTGATTTGCTTAAGTAAATCCTTTTAGATAAAAATATATAATGTTATCAATCAAAGACCTATAATTTATAGTTTCGCTGACAAGATATATAGTTTTAAAAGTACTGAGTTAAATTTTAAATTATCTAATCCTGTAACTGAAAATTGCATACACAATGCATCTCATGCTGTATATTTTATATAAGGCCTTAATTAAAGAAGAGTTAATGCAAACTTGGGAATTTTTATGTTCACAAATATACACTCATATATAAAGAAATAGATATATGTAGGTTTTAGAATAATCTGTGTAGTCTATAATATAAATATATGCATTATACTCATAATACATATGATTTACATTTAAACATTAAATTCATTATAATACATATGTATTGATACAAATACATGTATTATACTCAGCTTCAGTTAACATATACGTGTAATTCATTTCACAGCATCAAATATGTACATATTTTTTGCGATGGATAACTAAAAATAGGTAATACTTGCTGTTACTCTTACAGTCGTATTTCTAATTGATATGTACTCTCCCAAGTTACGCAACAATAAGTATGCAGTACAGGTTCCAACGTCATTTTCAGTCGTATTACCACAGTTGTGGAGGCTATAGGTTTACTAAATCTCTAAATTCTCGTAAATCTCTAGCTTCAGCATTTAGACTCTTTAGTGCCTAAATTCAACATCGCAAAAAGTAAAAGAAAATACACTAAATTTTAACAGCATTTTTTATAAAGTTAAGAATATAATTTTAATAATGTTGGCAACACATACTAAAACATAGAATGGTTTTAAAAGAGACGTGGATATACCATACGTAAAAGACTGTAACTTTATGAAATCTTATAAAACGAGTCTATTCATATTGCAAAAAAAGTTGATAGTGAGTGTGAAAGAAAACACAAAGTGCGAAAAGTGTTTCAAGCATTAACAATATTGGTTATAACAGTAGAATGCAAAGCTAAAAAAATTCTTATTTTATTATTAACGGCAAGCCCAACAACTGACAAACCTGAACAAGTTAGATTCGCAAATTTCCAGGGTGGGCCATATACGTATTTAATCCCCATTCTTGTACTAAATACATTCAGTTCATTGTTTTAGCTGGAAACCACTATCTAAAATCAAAAGCGCGAACTGATTTCTAAGATCAAAACTTCAATGCTCTTATTTTCTTTCCTCTTAGCCATCCTTTCTTTTCTTTGGGTTGTTAGTGTAGTTGATAAATATACACTGCTGGCCACCCAAATTGCAACACCAAGAAAGACAAGAGATATCACAAAAAATTGATTTTGTAGATAACATGTTGACCAAGTATCAAATTATTAAATTTATAGACTTCTGTGAAGTGTGGTTCCTGCCAAAATCAGTAGCCAGAGTAGCCGCCATTGTTGGAGATCACCGCTGCCACACGCCTCGGCATTGATTCAAAGAGACTTTGGATGAGTTTTTGGGGTACAGCCGACCAAGCAGCTTCCACACGTTGCCAAAGTTGATCTGCTGTGGCAGCTGGGGATGGAATCTCGGTCAATCGTAGAGCAACCATGGACCACATGTTTTCTATCGGCGAAAGATCCGGAGAGCGAGGCGGCCAGGGAAGCAATTCAATCTGGCGATTGACGAAGAACCGTTGGACAATGCGGGCCACGTGTGGTCGAGCATTATCCTGTTGAAATATGGCTGTGGGCAAGCCCTGAAGGTAAGGAAGGACAACTGGCTCCAACACCTCGGAGATGTAGCGCTGGCTGTTTAAAGTACCGGCAATGCGTACTGGAGGTGTGCGAGAGTGATATCCAATACCGTCCCATACCATAATACCCGGTGCAGGACCAGTGTGGCGGTGCATAACGCAGCTGTTCAGCATCCTCTCTTCACGGTGTCTCCAGACTCGAATGCGACCATCGTGGTGTTGCAGACAGAAGCGTGACTCGCCAGTAAAGACAATTTAATTCCATTCTGCCGTCCACATCCTTCTGTCATCGCACCATTGGCGTCGAGACGTCTGTGGTTCTGCGTCAAGGGTAGACAAAGCAATGGACGTCTTGCGGACAGACCACTCTGCTGTTAACGGCGTCGAATGGTACGCGCAGACACTGGATGATGCGTTACAGACTGCATGTGCTGTGCTATGGTTCGTGATGTGACTGAGCGATCCGTCACTGCCATGCGCACAATTTGCCTGTCATCACGTGAAGTGGTGCGCTGAGGTGGATGCGATCGAACACGCCGGTCCGTCGTATCCTCCTGCATCCAACGATCACATATCCGCATTACGGTTGTTTGGTTTCGTCCAACACGACTACCGATTTCCCTGAAAGATAAACCACAATCTCGGTAGGCCACTATCCTTCCTCTGTCGAACTCGGATACTTGATCAAAAGATGATCGCTGTTTTCGACGAGGCATAATTGATCGTTTATTTGAAAAAACCACAAGAATAACACAATTGCCGAATTTGAAATCGTCGAATTCTCCAAGTCTTAAATAGCGCTTTGAAGTGGCGCCACAGGCGCGCGTGATGTGCGTCTGCGCTGAAATTCTAATCATTTGCATATCTCACCTCCGCTAATGCATGTTGTAAATTTCATGTTATTTGCATGTTTCCTTCAGGGTGTTGCATTTACAGTAGCCAGCAGTGTATTATAGCTATTAATACTGTCATATGTTATCAAACTATTATTGAATTTGAAACAGTTCTTAGGTTATGTTAAATTGATGTGAACAGTATTAAGAAAGTATGATTTTTATTTATTTATTTATTTATTTATTTATTATTATTATTTTTTCAAATGGCTGAACCAGAATGCTTCATTTATATTTATCATTATAACTGGAACCCCCAGTCAATGTTTCAAACGAACTGATTCATCACCAGTTTTCTTGTTGAAATTTTTCCTGTTTAGAAGTATACCAATTTGATATTTTATGTTATTGTTGAAATTATGAAAACAGATTCACTTATGTTTACTTTACCTTATAATAACACGGTAACTAATTTAAAAAAGGAAGCAGCATAAACGGTCTTCAGACTTTTTGAAAACAGACTAAAAGAATATTTTTCCAATTTGGGTGGATCGTGGCATTTCTTTACTGCATTTTACATTTCTTATTATGAAAATTTCAACAGCGTTGCAGTAGGAAACATTATCGGTTTTATCCTGAGGGGACATTCCTGCTAGTGTCACAAAGGAATCAAGAGTTTGAAAGCCACGCAACCATATTAAAAAACGAAAATTCTAGCAAAATAATGTGCCGCATTGTAAAATAAACCCTTTTTTAAATACAAGACGGCAGAGAAAAGTTCGCTCTGTGTGAAATAAAGCAAGCTGCAAACCAGAAAGCCATTCTATATATATCCCCTTAACTCTTTTACCTTCGAGCGAACTTTCATCTGAACAAATCTTCCTAGCTTTCAAATTTAGATTCAAAACTTTATTCGAGGAACAAACGCAAGTAATTTTCAAAGGAAGAGAATATAAAGAAAGGGTAATTTCTCGGGAGTAAAACTCGAGATCGCCTCATATTTTCTTTACCAGTAACTGAAAAAGACAGAAAATAAGTTGTAAGGAATTTAGAATGGCGATTCCACAAGTAACTGAATAAAAGCAATAGGAGTTTGACCTTTCCGAAAATAGATCTCTTCAGAAGACTTACCCAAAGTACTTTTCCATCTTTTTGACTTACATTAAGAATATGGCTTCTGGCTCCATAAGACTTTTTCATAGACATATTATATTTTGTTCTAATTAGAAACATTGTTTATTTTATTTCATAAAATTGATTTTACGATATATATTAACTACTAAATCTCATATAATATTAAATTTTTATTATTCGAAAAGTAGCAGGACATAAGTTTTATAACTTTAGTTTTTAAAGAGTCTTTATTTACAGCCTTTTAATGTTAGTGAGAACTTGTGACTTGCATGGTAAACAGAACACATTTACTGAACACGGAGCACTTTTTTTTCACAATTTCAACTTTTTCATCAATGAGGTATCAATCTTCCATGATTGAATTTTCTATTAAGGATCTATTTGGGTAACATTTTCAAGAGACCTGGTGAACGTCGTTACTTCTGATTTACATCGCCGTACCTTTATGAGTCCACAAAGCTTCGTGACTCTTTGCGTTGGAGCGAATTATATAAAGAAATGAGAGTACACAGTAAAAATTTACGAATTGTCATATTTAAAACACAGAATCGTGCAGCAAGCGATAAACATCGCCACAGGTATCTTGCACTCTGCCTTACAGAACTTCGTCATTAATCTTTAACATTAACTCAATGGTAATTCACTGCCCAGTGTCGTTAATCTTTTCACTTTTAAGTTTAAAATAATGTATTTTTTACTTAATGTATGGGGTAAATAAATGTAATTTAATCTATGCCTTTTTTTCAAAATCGGCGAGCTTTTGAACTAATTTCAGCAGTGCTGTATTTTTTGTTCATGGTCTAAACTGCTACACTACTCTGACTGCACTTCTCACCTCGGCATGCCCTGCTGTAGATGGTAAATTTAAAGTGGAGGGGAATATCATTACACTAAATTTGGCACCAAATTTTCTAATATCCACTACAGTGATCAAACTTTTAATAGCATTTATACTTTATAAAACATATTTTTACCCTTTTTTTCTAAATAGCAGAAGCCAATTATGAAGATAATACTTAATATTGCAAAGTTTAGCTAGTTATCATTGTATAATACTAATGATATTTAATTATTACCAAAGAATAGCGTACTTTAAAAGCACCGACGTATATTATGTAACTGTAGAACAACAGAATGTGAAACAAAGTACAAAATGAACAAAATAAGAATTAACTCTGTACCATTAAGTGATCAAGGCACAAAAAAAAACAATGTATAATAAAAATTAACCAATTACATTGATACGGTTAGTGCCAGTTTCCTAATCTTGTAGATAAAGTTTCGGTGAAAAAAACCGAGCACATATAATCTTGAAACGCATGTAATTTATCACAAACTAATTCATCGTCACTGTACAGTAAGATGATAGAAGTTGGGCAACTTGCCCTAGGTTACATTCCGAAGTTTACACCCAACGTTTGTTTGTGACTTCGACTACAACGACTGAAACAATAGTAAAGCTGCAGATCTCAAGATTTTCATTGTTTTTACGATATTTTATTCTAGGAACTATGTTAATTTATTAGAATATCTTCCACGGAAATAAAAATTACTCAAGTGTGATCAATTGCATTATTTTATTTGCTCTTTGCTTTATTCAGATGCTCATAAACTATATTTTACTGTTCAAAAGCATACATTGTAAAATTTTCAATAAGTGTTTCTTAAAATTATTACTTCAGACTGACTCGCTGAAATCAAATAAGTTAGTTATGAAAAATAGGGAATAATAAAATTTGATTGGTAACTTTAAGAGCAGTACTGTCATTTTTATGTACTATCATTTTAATGTTAACGCAGGGCTAAACAGATCAGGACTTAAAGATTTTAACAAATTTTTAAAGGCTACAAATACACATAACAACCGAAGGAGTTGAACCTTCAGATTCTATAGTTCCGAAAGCCATAGCTCTACTAAATTAACTGCCGTTACACAGGTGATAAAAAATATTGGGATGAAAAGGAATAAATTATGAAACTATTGAAAGAATGCCATGTCTGTACGCGATGATCAACTTTTATATTTCTTCAGAAATATAGATGAAAACCTTTATTTTATGTAGAAAATATTTTGTTGTATGCTCATTTAATAGAGCACTGTTTGGTATATAAGTTTTCTTATATTCAAATATTATTAAATTCAAACAAGTTAAAACCCCGTTCTTCTTGTATAAATTAATTATTTTGTAAATTTTCCCCAATAGATTTATCCATGACATTGAAGAATTTTACGGAACAATATTTATAAGCATAGTATCCCCTTAATCAGAGTTATTTTTTGCACAAGTGATCTCTTCCGGGTTAAACTTAGTATTAGTTTGCTACTTTTAATCTGTATATCACCGTTATGATATTTTTGACCAATAATTTCCTTTAAATATGTATTCAAATACTCAGACATAGAGATATGAGACATACGCAGTTCTTTCAAAAAATTGAAACTTTTCCAAAAGAAAAGATAAACGAACCCTCACTTATGAATATATTTTAAAAACTCAAGTATGTTTTCAGATAACGGGAAAGAAATAACGCAGATTAAAATGTATGTAGAATTAATTACTTAAAGTGCCTTTGAGGCATCAAATGATCTGAGCACTAGTAAGACTACATATTTTCAAATATCTGTCAAAACATTTGCTCTTTAATTAAACATTTCTGAAAGAAGGATAATTTGAAATGAAAGCATGTCGTTTTATGCTTCAGTTTTAATAAGAAGTCAATTATACAAATCGGAACATAAAGAGTGATTAGAAAACTTTAAATTCAATTAGATTCAGGACTTTGGTTAAAAAATTCCCAATTAGAATTGAATTTTCTTTTCTTTAGTAAAACACCTTGATTAATTTTTTCTAGCAGTCACAAAGTGAAATCTTTGAAATTGTATTAAATAAGCAGTTTAAATAAAGATAGAATTTACAGATATTTATTTTGCTCTTAAACACATTGTTGTTTAAACTGTATTTTTTAAAAATTAATCTGGGGCAGATTTGTTTAAATCCTAAATAAAACCAATTACACATTACTTTATTTCTATAAAATGCACTTACAATATTGACTTAAAAATCCCCAAGAGTATATAATCTACCACATCAATTTATCTTAAGAGTTTTTATGAGAAAATATTGCATTTTACATACATTTTCTTAATGACAAATATTTTTCCGCATTAATCTTACTTTTTCTACCATAATTTTTTTCTCTTTCATAAAAGCGAAAAATTCTTAATAATCCAATAAAATTATATGCGAAGTATAATTGGAAAACCCTTTTATGAATAGAAAACACTTAACCTCGCTGAAAGTATATAAAAATACTCGGATTATAAGAACGAAAAAAAGGTCATGCTTTTCAAGATTATCATTTTAGCCTCCACCACATTGTGCAGAATCTCGAACGAGGCAGAGATTTTTGATGTTCTTTTATAGGAAGTTTAGTTTATTTGCGTATTTAGTTATTCACTTAATTATTCATTTAATTTATTAATGTACCCATTAATTCATAATAATAACTTGGGAACTATAAGTGATTTAACAACACAATCTTCAAATTCCAAATATTTTTATCTTACCATTGCTTGACAGTTTGACTTACAGGTAAGTTTATTTTATTCGCATGCAGTGTGTGATAAATTTATTAGCATCATGAAGTTATAATAATTACAAGATAAAAAGAACTTTTTATATAACACGGTTTCAAATTTTCTGTTGAATCATATAAACTTGATAATTCTATGTATTAATAAACACTTTCTTTAATTTTTTTGATGAATTATCCCATTAACTTGAAAGAAAATGATCAAATGCGTAATAAAGAGAGCAATTATAAGAAATTTTCAAACAACAAAATTAACTGAAAATGATTTCAAATATGCTTAAAGATGGCTAAAAGTATTAAAATAATGCATTGTTATCGTATTCTGAGCTATTCTAAAAGTTTCAAATGTCTAGCTAGTCTAAGATTTGTAATCGACAAACACACAAACAAAAAGGCTAGTTAATAAAAACATGGTAATACAAAATACTGTAAGTGTTGTAACTAAAATTTTTGTTACAATTTTTATTATTTATTTAACTCAAAGAGTATTCATTATTTTAGAATGTATGTAATTTATATTTAATATAGAATAAAGAAAGTATTTTAATATTGAAGTTAATTAATAAATGAAGTTATATAAGATAATGTAAAGTACAAGTATTTAAAACAAATTATTAATTATTGTTGACTTATTTCTTCTTATTAAAACTGAATGAGTAATTAATTTCTCTTAGTTACACATTTCATTTCATTTAATCGTATAGTGGTGAGCATTGCGTTGTGTATTATTTCTCCAAACTAAAACAATAACCTAGATTCTATGGCTAACAGAAATTGACAAATGAACACTCTCAAAAACATGACAGACACAATTATTTCTGAGGGAAAAAACAAAAAAATTTATTCAATTCTTTTAACACAAGTTAATAATTATCTTTTCACTTTACTTTAAACAATAGAAATTAATAGAAACTTTCTCTCATTTCCTTAACTTCATAATAAATTCAACATACAAAAACATATAATGACTCATTCTACTTGTAATTATAATAGCATTATGTAATATCCCCCATATTAAAATTATTAAGAGTTCACTTGAACATCTTCATTATAAATTCATCATACAAATACTATTTAATAACAACCTCATTCTACTTGTAATTATAATAACATTAGATAATATTCCTGGTATTAAAATTACTAAGAATCACCTTGAACAACATTAAAAAAATTAAAAAAATAAAATGGCCCAGAAAAATTTTTTGATTGACTGACGAAAAAAATATTAAAAGAACAAAAAAAATTATTTAAATTATGCTATGGCTAAAAAAATTTTTTTATAACAACTTATCTGAGGGGATAGCTTAATAGCTTCGAGGCGAACTTTAAAACTTTAATCTTCTTGGGACATTGGGAATGAATCTACTCCAGCCCCAAAGTCTTCCTTCAATATCCTCATCATCATTGCTTTCACCGAAGTTTGCAGGTTGGCACAGACGTAAGCAGCCAGGACGGGGATCAGAGAGAGAGTCAGCAAGCGAGTCAGCGACAGAGTCCTCGATTTTTCGTGTCCATCCTTTTAATAATTTTTCCAGTGCATTCATTCTACGGGACACCCCGTCGATTTCAGCATATCTGCTCTTATTGGCCGAACGCATCTCCAGGGCTCTTGACCCCTCACATACGGGGACCTAGTCTGCCCCAGGGGTCCGCTTATCAGTATATTCCTCTCGTGAAAGTGAACAAAATTTGTCCCTTTTCTTGAATGAAACTGAATAAACTCTCAGCGCCATTTTATTTAAGATTTTTGTGAAGCACTTCTGTGTTTTAATCCAGTACGCGATAATTTAAAATATATATATATACATAAAAAGGAAAATTAAGCGTATAAAAACTTAATTATAAGGGGGTAAATAAATAAAAAGACTAAACAAAGCTTAAATTAAAAAAAACTTTAACTTGAGTCAGTCAATCAACATGAAAAGGAATTAAAATAAATTGATAATTGTCAGTCAATCAAATATTTAAAACAAATTAAAAAACTGTATGTTACATTTATCGTACATAAAACGTGATTTATAATTTGCTCAACTTTCATGAATGCGACCACAGTTAATCGGCGCGAAAATAAATCTAATGACACTCATCAAACTTAAACAATAGGTGGAGAAAAATATTATAAACGTATTTGATTCTCTGTGTATTTAATTTATAATATTTAATTTATAAAGCGATACACAACAGTAAGTTCCAGAAGCTTTGCCTAGTTCTCTGTTTGTAACCTCGACGTCTGATGAACCACATAAATCTACTCCCATTATAATTTGAGGATATAACGAAGTTAAGGGAAAATGGCATTTTGGTTTTTTTAAACTCTCTCTATTGAGAAAAAAATTTTGAGGGTCAGTAAAGGATTTTATAATCGAAACAATAAAAACTCCCGAAGACTAATTGCCATTAAATTTGGTTGGCTTACAAGCTAGTTCTAGGAAAATGCTATTGTGGTAAGACACATATGCAAATTTCAATCCTGCAGAATTGCGTTACACTGTGCACTGACTGCGCGTAAAGACGCTAAATTAGATATATATATATATATCGTGCGCAATTTACTATCTTTACTTTTTCTAAGCGTCTCGCTTAACCTATTCTTTTTTAGATCTTCTTCAGCGAATTCTTGAGCTGATGTGTTGTATTGCACATTTTTGTAAGAATAAATATGTATTTTTTTTATATTGAGCACGGATTATCTTGTTCTACGCCACAACTTCGAGGTCAAAATATTTTGGTGTATGTTTAATTGGAGTCAAGAGATAAGTTTACATTAATAAACATACATTTTTACATAAATAAAAATTCTAGATGTTACACGTCAGATATAATGAACCTAATTCACCTGGCAATGGGTTAAAATCAAGATTTACAAACCACGAAATGCCAGCAGCAAGTATCCATAACGGAAACTTTACTGCACAGGAACATGTTTTTTAGCTTCAAGCTTCTTTCATTTCTACAGAATTTACTGGTGGACATCCTGTCTAAAGCAAAACCGACAATGGACTACACACATAAATATTTTGATGTTTAAAAAATTATAAAAGAATTTGTCGTACTAGAAAGGCAACTAGATCAGCCGCATTTATAATAGTTATGCAAAATTATGCAATATTATGCAAAATTATGCATACAGTTATGCAAAATTATGCAATTATGCTTTATTTAAAATTCCTTCAAATAAATTTGATAAATAATTGAGTAAATTAAGTGCAAAAAATGTAATGAAACGATTCGAATCATTATTACACAGCTTGTTAAAAATGTTATGGATCGAATGAATTTTTCTTGGATGAATATGGATTGGATGAAATTTACTCAGACGAGTAACACAACATATGAAATACAAGCAATACAGTTCAATTTACATCAAACAAGGAACTTATTTAAGGCTCTAGCTCCATTATTTATGACAAGTAAAAATAGTTCAGAGGAATTTGGTTCAAGGCTACTTACAAATGAACATAACATAATTATAATTCAATGTAATAATGATAATATAATAATTTAACAATAGTTCAAGATATTTTATGAACTTATTCAAGCAATACAGATTTTCTCTAATAGGAATGTGCTACATCAAATATGTTATTTATGTTTATTCTTATTCCTAAATTATCTGAAAAAATTCTTCGTTAATAGCAAAATTTTGTGTGACTTCTAAATACGATTCGACGAAAAATAATTGATGATGATATTAATAAATGTGGGAATAGGTTTTGCATTTTCATATGAACACGATTTTGAAGTTAAATGGTTCAAATGTGCAATTATTATTATTCTGTGGAAGAAAATGGTATGAGATTTATCTTCCATGGATTAATTTAAAAATTTTGGTTGCTATAAATTTCTCGAAATGAAAATTCGCCAAAGCATCATTTGTAAAATTTTGTCTGTTAATTTTTTCTGTTGCGCTTTTGACTTCATATATAATCCTTACGTTTACGGATATTCTAGTATACGTATACGTTTCATTTTTAAAACGTAATTCTGGACATAAAATTTGTACGAAATTCGAGTAACATTCTACGCATTTCGCTTATATTACATTCTTAATTTAGGAATAATATACCATTGATATGCATCATAATTTCATCCTCTTTTCATGCTATTAAATGGAATTTGTTCCCTCAAACCAGTCAATAATTATATATTCTTTAATTAAGAGGAATTTAAATTATTTGTCTCTAATGTTTGTAAAAAGCTTCATATTAAAAATAATTGAAGAACAAATTATCCGAATTTAAATTAAAGAAGTTATTAAAACTTTATAAATCCGGTGAATTTTTTTGTGTATTTTGCAATTTCTTTATGAAAAGTGTTGAATACGTACTCAATGTTTAAATTAAAATTATTCAAATTTATTGTTCAATGATTTGAATAAAAAATACTTGTAATTTTTTTCATTAGTTACCTTTTAAAAATAAAGTGCTTATTGATTGTTTTAAGATAAAAACTGGCAATGTTTATATACGGGACCAAAATAAAGGTGGTGGAGATATAGTCATTTGTTTCCAAGAAAAATTCTGATGAACTGTTTTACTAATTATACAAAGAACGTGTCTGACATTTACTTATGCAACTAAACGTTATACAAGATTCAATATTTTTAGGCAACTAGACGACTACTAAAGGTAATAAAATAAAGCCGAGTATTTTAAAAAGAGCGCTGTTGAATTTAAATTTAATTTGGTGGCATGATTTCACGTTATGGACACTGTGAAATTCCTCATTGTGGGATGATATTTTTGTGATGCCCCTTAATTTAAACACAGAAAAATAACAAGAATTTTGTTGATTCTTCCCAGCTAATAATTTTATTTTTTCTTTTGCCATAGAACCCCTTCAAATTACGGAGCAATTAGTTAGGCAACCAATACTTAGTTCATCCAACTTAGTTTAGTTTACATCAGATAGCTGAAAAAGGATTGGTACTGACTTTCAAGTATTAATGAGGCATTTCCCGTGATAGAAAATTACATTAGGTTGAAAGTAGAACGATCAACATTACATATGTATCTGACGCGATGGACTTAATGAATTCTCAGTGCATATCTACGGTAAATCAGGGTACAAAATTAGGAACCCAATTTGGGAAGGATTAAGAAAAAAAAATTCTCGACTTGAACTAAGAGCCATTGTCAAACTTAAGAGTATTTCATTCATGAAGAACGAATACTTCTACATATTATCCTAAATATATGTATGAATGTCTTGATTATTTTTTGTATTGAGAATGATAATTTGGGATTTAATATCATTTCAGAGCAGTGCTAAGTCTCTACAAGCCAATCCTCCCAACCTAAAAAACCATCTCGTAGATCAAAGAGGCAGATCAATCACAGATTAAGAAAACCAAAGGTTTCCACTCGTGGTCCTGAAACATGAAAGCTCTCGGGTCCGTTTTTGCTTGACAGATTTTGATGAGCCCCCTTTTTTCACATTTCTTTTTGTTATCAGCAAAAATAAAATTATAATTATTAAAACAATATTTTACCTTGAGGATGCATCCCTCTTTAAGATAAACTACCAATTCTCATTTATGTTTCCGAATATATAAATTTCAATGTAAAATTTCAGTCATTAAAAAGAATAATTATAAATAGAAATATACGTTGGTGTAAGATAAGATTTTTCTCAAAACCTGTCTGATAACTCTTTATCACATAAAGTTTGGTTAAGTGTTTAACATTTTCCCTTTTCGGACGGGTTCAGAATTCCTTCTGTTTCTCAGTTTACCTTTAATCTGTAGCTATGTAAAAATATTCATTCGCAAAGATGATTTGTACAAAATAGCTACAAATACCTCTATTTCTGAGCAATTTTAGATGAATATTTTTGGAGTTCACCTTTTCTCAGTTTACCTTTAATCTGTAGCTACGTAAAAATATTCATTCGCAAAGATGATTTGTACAAAATAGCTACAAATACCTCTATTTCTGAGCAATTTTAGATGAATATTTTTGGAAGAAAACAAATTAATCAGTGTAACTGTCATAATTATCCGAAAGAATTATTTAGGATCCGCCACACGATAATTTTGAAAATTTATCTAAATGAAATAATCTACATATTTTTGTAAAAATATATTTCTGCTGGTAAATAAGCTCTCAATCTTGATTTAAAAAGATTGTAGTTAAAAAAGGATTTAATTATTCACGTATCCCTGATGATCATCAGACGGACTTCTAGATGTTTTCGGAATGCTGTGCAGAAAGAAACATTCTTATTAAAACACAGGAGATGCTTTTTGAATGGATTTATACTAGAAAATTTAGCATAGAATGTCTTAAAGTAATAATAATCTTTTATGCCGATCTATATTCATATAAATATATGTGCAATACATTAGCATGTTAGAGAAGGTGCAAGAAAATCAATCAGTTATGCAGTATGTAAACCAGTAGTGAATTATGACTGCGAAGTTGCATCATTGCAAAATAATGAACTACTTAATATTGGGTAATCATACACAAAATTGAAAATTACCGCCTTTTATAACATTTTTTTTCATGCCCAATAATTGTTTTGGAATGTATGTTATCATGAATTAACTTTCGATGTTAAATTTAAGGTCTCTTTTATATTAACTAATTCCATATATCCAGTTAAAATAAATAAACAATGAACATACAAGAGGGATACTTATTGACTGATTCGTATCATCTTATCAGATCGCTATTCTCTAACTAATTCATATCACGAGAGAAAATTTTAGTTCAGAAAGGGAAAAAAAACAATCTCTTTAAACCTTTCCCTGATGAATCACCTGCTACACGGTGCAAATTCAGTTTAGCTAAAGGCGATGAAAGCATCACTTTTCATTCTAGTCTAGCATCTTGCGTAAACGTGGAATTGCAGATTCCCCTCAAAACACAACCACGTGCATTTATGTTGACATATACTTATATATATATATATATATATATATATATATATATATATATATATATATATTTGTGTGAAAATTGAAATGATAAAATGATGAAATTGCTCATCTATAACACTTCATTCTATGGGGATTTTTTTTAAGCTGAATATCACAGATAAGTTACTATAAAGATAAAAATCCCAATCTTACTTCCAACTGCAGATATCGTATGATTAGAAATGAGGAAAGAAGGTAATAAATTCGTAAATTACTTAATGTAAAATATATGCGAGCCAGAAAAATTGTATTGAAATGCAAAAAAATAAAGTACAGAAAACCATACTTATATTAAAGTAGTCGAAGTGAAACAGAAACTCTTCATCTTCCATTCCAAGAGCCAAAAGATACCACAGATAGGAGTGTATTCTTTCCAGATGCTATAGTAATTACTTTAAAGTTTCACATGGCTTTGTTTTGTTGTTTATGGAATTTTTATGAATGAAATAAACCAAGTTTTCCTTGAAATGTATCCATACACTTAAATAAATATGAAATAAACAACTGGGCATAATTCTGTAGAATTTTTTTTCTTTTTCAGTTTTATAACGTAAATCGACTTTATAAAACTGAAATTATTTCCCAGAATTATTTCCTAGGAACTCCTGAAATTATTTCCTAGATTTCAAATTAAAGCACTGAATCCTACAAGCAAAACCAGCGTGACTTAACATTCTGGATAATGTCTTATAAATAAAATATTAAACTTTAGTTCTCCATCTATGAAGTTAATACATTTGTTATTTTGATAGAATTTTTTTTATGACTTCACATTGTGTTTGAGTTAGTGACGTGAAATTTTATAGAACGGGGTATTTTCTATATAGGCAACCTCTAAATATATGTTATAGTGCAGAGTTTCCCAAACTTTTCCTGCAAAGAAACACTTCATAAATCCTGAAATTTTAACAAAACACCTTGTTTATTTTATAGGGTATGTAATAACACAATCAATGAAATTTTAAAAAATGAGAGAAAAAACATTTATTGTTTATTTGATATTTAATATTTTAGATATTTCACAGCATTAATCCGTCAAACATGTTTCAATTTCTTGTAGCCGTTGCAGGATATAAAAGAAATCCAGGTTTTCGCTGAACACGTATTAATTGTCCGTGGAACACTAGTGTTCCACGGAACATAGTTTGGAAAACCCGGGCTCTAGTGAATACGTAGTAACTGCACAGACATTGGCATATTTTATGTTCTTTCTTATACATGAAAGTTCATAAAAATTGGTTTTTATTAAAATGGCATAAAAGTAGAGAAATTCAAAAGCTTGATAGAAACTGAATGCAATTAATGGAATGTGAGGTATTGACACACAGCAACTGAAAATTCTGTATGAATGTCTATTTTTTCGGATACCTGTAGTTGTTCTGTTTACAACGAATAGAAGCAAACGCTAGTCTAGAATTGTAATGTAGGAATATCTAATCAAAGGTAGTCTAAAAGATGAAGTTATAGCAGAAGAAAATACTAGGAGTGTCTGTTTTATTGTCATGGTAATCTTGTTGTTACGATTATCTGGAAACTTCCAATTCATATAGTTTTATCGCATTTTAATACCTTTTTTCATAATTTGTATGCGCATCGTTCATTCATATTATAAATACCTCATTTACCACAAGAACATGAAAATAATTGCAAAGATATGTTTTATTAGAGAATGTAAAATTTTAAAGTGGGTACAAAATATCTTGATACTCTTATATGTTAAGACGTCAAGAAAATTTCTATCCCTTTAATTTATAGCTTGATGTTTTCAAACACAATTGGCCTTAACAAATATGAAAATCCCCATAGATACTTCGAATTGCCACATGATTGACATTCGTATAAATGTGATTATAAGAACGTAAAAGTTTTCAATTTATCCTCAAACAGTTCAATCCCATAAATTTCTTGAGAAAGGAAACTTTAATTCGGGATTAAAATTTCGCAATTGCTAAGTTATCTCACTTTAGGAGGAGAACCCCATCAAGAAAGTAGCTTACCGAGAATATTCACAATAGAAGGCTAAATGCAGAAGAACTCTTGCTAAGAAGATTTAACATCACGATAGAATTTTCTCTCGTATGATTTTTAATCATTTATTAATACTTGTGCCTTCTTTCCGAGGGATTATCGTTGATCCTCCTTTTAAGATGATTTGAGATCTTTCGAACTTTAATTGTAGATTATTAAAATATATCAAATAGGGACACGTTAAGAATGGTATATATTATCAAGGTACATGCTAATTGGTTTTTAATTAATGTTCATGCATGCTGTTCAAGAATATTTTAAACTGTCTCTGTGCAATGTATTCGCTACACAAGAAAATCTTGAACTCAATCTCAAGCGGTATTTTCTTGTTTCATGTTTCAGTAACACTACACGGGAGACAAATGTACTAGGGTCGTACAAAAATTATTGACACAAAAGCTCGCATAGCAAAAGTATACACGATGCGACAGGGAAAACCAGTGAAATAGACACAAGGGGGATGTGAGCTACGTGGATTGCATAGATGGCACTGGCCGCTGTCACAGCACCCATCAATTTCGCCGCCGTCATAGAGAGCATGGACACCAATGATGGAAGATGATTATCATGGTCAGCGTTGTACAGCGTGGTTCCTATGGAAGGAGCGGATACAGAGTAGTGAGATCCATCGTCGCATGGTGTCGGTGGGCGAGAACGAAGCACCCTCAAGGAGTACCGTCGATTACTGGTTGGCCAACTTCATCAGTGGAGTGGAGACCGTGGCGAAATTTGTCAGCACGTGACGACCAGCAACATCGCATACAGCAGCAAATGTGGCAGCCGTGTCGCGTTTGAATATGGCGAACAGGCGCATAGCCTTCAATGAGATGCAGGAAGAAACAGGGCTTGCGCGAGTAACATTGCAGGTGATTGTGCATGATGATTTGACGAGGGTGTGTGCACAGTGGGTGCCTCATGCACTCACACCACAACTTAAGACGAAACGCGTCGACATATTCAATGAACTTCCTTCACTACACGATGCCGACCCGTGTGTCTTCTTCGTCCGCCTGGTCTCGGGGGACGAATCGTGGTTTTTGCACGACACAATAAAAAAAACGCCTGGACGCACCATCAACAGCGACCGGTACTATGTCAGATTGCCAGAACGCAGCGCCGTCCGGGCAAATGGGCAGGGCACGTGCTGTTGCAGCACGACAACAGACGTACCACACCATCCAGAACACCCGCGCCACTCTCTCAACGTTGGGCTTCACTGTGTTGCCACATCCTCCGTGCTCGCCCGATCTGGCCTCCTCGGACTATGCTTTGTTTGACAAGATGAAGGACATAGTCAGGGGCCAACCCGTTCAATCTTCTGCGGAATGTCATGTAATTGTTCGTAGCTGGTGCACCAACAGCCCCACAGAATGGTTTATCAAAGCCATCCGGGACATCCCAGCCAAATGGCAGAAGTGGATTGACTTGGCCTGGGATTAAATCTAACTGATGTACTATCTTCTTTTTGTTAATAAATTGTATTCCGCCCTGTGACAGCATTTGTGTCATTCATTTCTGTACTACCTTAATATAAATGTATAAGTCCCTATCAGCTACTTACTTTTTAATCCCTCAACAGTAGAACAGGTGAAAAATTATCAGTTCTGTTTATTTAAATATTGTAATCATCCAAATAGTTTATTACCATCATGTAAGTAAAATGTTGCTTGAATTAGTTTAAACGTCGAAATGATCACTTTTCACTATATCTTTTGGAAATAATTTTCATTTTAACGATCTATGAAATATGTTATCCTCGAGTAAAAATTAATTGAGTCTAGACGCAAAAGCTAATAAAATATCCTAAAATTCTAGGGTTTATAACCGACACATTACAGCTGAAAATTTAGTTTATAATTATGTTAAATCTATACTTGATGTCAGCTTTTATATTTTGAATAACCGATATTATTTAATTTTCTCCATCAACTTAACTTATTTAGAATGGACAATTTAAAACCATACGGATTTCTATGGTACATAATTGGTTTACATTTCCTACGTCTATATAGAAATCTAGTGATACTTTAAATTTTGGTCTAAGTGATTTACAATATGTATTTTAAACACAATAAATATCTTAAGGGTTGTATAACGAATAAATAGCAATGAACATCTTATTATTTCAACACACTTAGATAGTCTTTGTATTTTATCCCCCCTCAGAGAAGATGTCTGTTTTCATTTTGTCTTTGTAAAAATATTTTCATAATTCTTCCTTATAATGATTTTTTTCCTATACAGGGTTTTAAATTCTTCCGGAATTGATAGCTTTTCGAAGAGAACTATGAAATAAAATTTGCCATTATCCACGTAAACTAAAAGTAAAAATATAGTGGACATTTTAGGGTCAAATTTAATTATTTGTAACAGATGCTACTTTAAAATATATTTACTTCCTCTTTACAAGTAGTCGTGTTATGAAAGATTTTCTTTGCTTTCCTTAATTATAGCACACTTATGAAACCATAAAAAGAAATGAATGTGAATGAAAAAATGAAAGAAATTAATGTAATTTCAGTGAATCAATAAATGTAATGCTTTCGTAACATTGAAGAAAATACTGTAATAAGTATTTATTATTTACATTAATAATTCAAATTTTATAGGTTAGTAAGTTTTGTATTAAATAGTACACAATCTACATTTATGTATATACATATATATTCCTTTTGATATGAACTACTAAAAAGTCTACAGCCATTTAGATATTTTTAAGTAACTCCAAAGTAACCAATGTAACGTTTTGTATACTCAACATTCCACATCGCAGATACCCAGAATCATATTACTGGTATTCAAAATTATTAGCAACTTTAGTATACAAGTTTAATGGTGTCAAGAATAGTTACACCAGTTTATGTATCATAAGTTTAATTAGTTACCATTTTGTTGTCCGGTTTATTCATGCTTGCAACTATTAATGCCTTGTCAAAGAAATCCGTTTCTGTTATACAAGCGTAAAGCAATTGACTTTTTTTGTTATTTCCAAAAACCCGAACTGAAGCTAACTTTTAAAGGTGCTAAGATAAATAGTTTCCCAGTTGGACTCCGTATTTTCGTATGCGACAAAACTGATTGCAGCCGAATGGCGTCATTTATCATTTCATATGGAAACCCACTCTGTCAGGTGGCATTAGAAATGCAAACGAACAAATTCATTTTTGCATTTGTCATTCCTTGCAGTCATAACTGTAAGCATTTTGTCGTATGAAAGCCTAAATCTTTTGGATTTCATTCCAAAAGTAATTACGGATCCTTTTGCAATAGTCCCATGTTGAGAATCCTGTACTATTAATTCGTGTTCCTCAATAAGTTCCTAAAGAATACAATTGATATAAAGACCAATTTAATAACAACTAATTCCAAGTTTTTGCATAAGTATTTTTCCTCATTTGCAACAGAAGAATGTTTTTCACACAGTGTACAGGAGAGCATAAAAATATTTCAAATGGAGATTTTAGTTAAATTTACGCTTATTTCACTCTAGAGTAACCTCTTATCTATCGAACCAAAATACTTTTGTCTGTCCCAGTGCACTTGATCTTGAGGAAACGTCAAAACGCTCGCGATGCGTCACCAACAGTTTATAACAGAAAGAAACCACTCTTCCTCCTTATTTCTAAAATAAGACGAAGAGTTTATTGAAACAAAGATTTGTGGCATCTTATTTTTGCCCTAAAGTAATATTCCTTTTTTATTTTATACAAGTGATGGAGCAAAGTTTAGCCCACAAGTATTACGTTTGCGATGCTTTCCAGACTATTCAACGTCAAAGTTCTTAAATTTCTCGTTTACAGATAATGGATAGCATATCATTATCACTTATAGTGCGTATGTTTTCCTCTTTCAACTATTTAAATACACGAATTAATTTCCATAAAGACCTGAATGACAATGAAATGTTCATAATTTTTTATGCTTATAAAAAATCTAATTATAATTGGTTATGTCATACGTATTTTTTAATGATCTAATATCCCCCAGACTTCGGAACTTCGGAAATACAGATGGCAAACGAAGTAATTACTTGTGGAACTGTGAAAGGACCCTTGTGAAATGACACTTGTGGATACACAAGTGGATATGTTTCGATGTAATCAATAGACCATCATTAGGCCGAGATGCATTGCTGTCATTGTCCTCATGAACAAATCGCAAGTGCGAGGATCGCTGAACTATTTGATATAAACAAGGGAAATGAGTATTCTAAGAGAAAAACTGTGAGATGTTCTCAGATTCGCAGAAATGGAGTAGTTTTTTGACTTCCAGATCACACACAGGCATACCCGTTGACGAAGCTAACATATACGAGTAAAGCAGGATAAAAGGAAAAAGCGAGACGAATAGATCCCACAGAAACGAAGTCATAAAGGTTATTAAGAATTAAAGAAATAAAGTGCGATATGTGAAAAGTTAAAAATTAAAGGAAAGGAGTGAATAGATTAATTTCCCCCAAATATTTTCCCCGGAAGCAGAAAAAGATATTGAAGACATATCGTTGACCCTAACAAAGGATTTTTTATAAATAGCTCATTTTCAAGACGGTCTAATTCAGAAGCAAAGTTAGTATGATAAACAATTTTCCCGCTAGAAAAATTCCCAGGAGTGTTTGAGGATCATTGATGTCGTTGATTCTTGATTTATGAAGTAAGAAAAATTCTCTTTTATGTACGAATCAAGAACTTGTTTGTTTGACTAATATAGGACACGATACAATCGCTGCAATGTATGTGCAAGATACAATGGGAGGACCTATCAAAACTCTGAAACATTTTTAAAGGGAGGGGGGTTAGACTCCATACTGCATGGACAGTTATTTTTACAACTTTGACTACGATGGAAGAGTTAAAGCCTCTTCTGTTTGACAAAGGTTTTATAAAGTCAATTCCGACATTAAGAGAATTGGGTTCCAAACAAAAACGTATAGCACGGTAGATGTAATTGTAAAAAGCCGCAGTCTTTCGATATGGGAATCATAAGAATAGGCATGAGGATGCTCAGCGACAGGAAAAGGTTTTTTAAACACGGAAATGTCGTAACTAGACACCGGTGTAGAAAGCAAAACACCGAGAAATGGGAGTTTGTTATTATCGTAATTTTGATTTGTATGATAATTTAATACTATTCATGACATAAAACTCTAAAACAGATATTGCAATATGGTTATTTCCAATAAAAATGCATTAATATAACAATCTTGATATAGAAATACTGATCTATTAATATTTAGGTATTTTTTTCATTAATTCACCCTAAGAAACTAATTAAGAGTAATTAATGTTTACCAGTTTTGACAGAAAATTGTGATAAGTAAACGTGACGATATGCACTGATGATATCCACGGATTAAATAAAAACAGTCTAACTAATTTGCCAGATTTATGAGAATATTTTAGAGAGGTCATTTAATTAAATATTCTGACCTCTTCTGTTCATATATCTTTCTAAAATGTGCTACTTACGAAATGCCTCACTTTCTATATTTAACCCTACTGGTATATAAAATATTTGACATAATTATTTTCAAAACATTCATCAAAACATACTATTTTGCTTACCTCTCGTTTTGCCTACCTGGTTGAACTAACTAACCGTTGATTTTGAAGTAAAATGCTTAATTGTTTGTCATGCAGTTAAGGGAACAGGGACCGTTTCGACAAGTGAGAAAGCCGAAATTTTTGCTATTGTTTATGTAGCCATAACTTTTTTAGTTACATAAATATTACAACAACTTTTTAACCATTGATAAATGTTGTAATTGTGCGCATTTTGCTGTAAAATTTACATATATTAGTTTATAATGATATTTTATATAACAATGCAAAAAAACATTCTTTTTTTACTTTGAAAAATTCTAGTGTATTTTCAAGTACACTTTACTAAAAAACTAAATAAGATCTTACCTTAAAAATTTGCACGGACCTTATATATTCTTTATTAAACACTGTGAATACAATATATTTTTCTTAAAGGCATACAAATGTATTTAAAAAATTATATACTTTATATAGCAAAAAATGCATTTTTTAAAAATATTTGATTTCATATTAAAAACATTTTATAACTTATATATATAAAATTTTCAATTCAGTAGATGTAAAACTACTATTTTAATAATACAATGAACCTAACAGCAGGCCTAACGCAATGATTTAGCTTACATAATGTTTAAAAAAAGCAGCCTATATATATAAGCCATTCACAAGAGATATCGATGAAGTCCACTTTTTGAATCTTTTTAAGTTTTAGTGCCAAAACACCTGATTAACTCCTAATTTTTTACATTCATAATAAATTTCCCAAATAATAAAGATTAACACCAGAAACGACAGCATTTTTCTTTCCCATCGAATAATAAGTAACTTTGTTCAGAAGCCAAGGATGTTAAGTCCATACTCTAATAAAAATCGTTGCAATAATGCAATTCAAACGTAGAAGCAAGTACTTTATGATAAAGATTAATCGTTTAGCGTTGTTTCATGATAAAAAAGTAAAATAAATTAGTCAGTTACAGTCTAACTGCTGCAGAGGTAAGTGCTTGTGAATTATTAAACAATTATTTCAATTTTTCTGTAGTAAAAAAAATAATTTGAACATTGAATTGGATGTTATTACTTTTTTTTTCACCTGCCAAATCAGTTAAGCCGCTTAGTCACGTAAAAATTGTAATAGTAATAACGATTAGTCCAAGGATATTCTATATATATGCATGGAATAAGGTCTTTTTATATTTCTCCTCCTGAAAGTCTAGAGAGTTCATACGGTGGATTGGATTCAATTTGTTCAACAACAGCGCTTTTAAGAGAAACTGATTTGCATCATCTAAAAGGTTCTCTTTTTTCACTTGTCCGTACATATGAAGAATTTTCAAGAGCGAATATTAGTAAATAAATGTTAAATTTAATCAATAAATGTATATTTCTGCCAATTACATGCCCTTCTTTGCTCTCTCCTTCTAACATATTTACAAACATATGTATATTTCACAA
Organism: Dolomedes plantarius; assembly: GCA_907164885.2. Lineage (NCBI taxonomy): Eukaryota > Metazoa > Arthropoda > Arachnida > Araneae > Dolomedidae > Dolomedes > Dolomedes plantarius. Next base: position 82,503,587 of record OU015497.1, on the reverse strand, counting down.
AATCAATATCCTCCCCTAGTTTATTCGATTCAAATTTTCTACCATAGAACAATCTAATGTATGAGATTTAAACCTCTTTCAGTTAGTCATTTAGCAATAATATTGAATGGCATTTTTCGATTGTACAGAAAATGTTGACTAAATAGAATAATCAATATAATCTTGTAATCGCCTATTACCAAGGCTTTAGTTGACAAGTAAAATTTATGAAAAGGCATACAAAGCACGGATTTACCATTTTAGTAAATTATATTTGTATATGTTTTACAAAAACTTATAATGAAATAAATAGTCTAAAAACACCATTTTTTGGTTCTTTCTCGAACCACCAATAATTTTCTTGGAATATTATCCAGTTATGCTAATCTTCTGTTAGGAGAAATTTTCAGTTTTAAAACTTTTAAATCAATTTCAAAACGTATAAATCTTTTAAAACGCAAAAAAATAATTCTCTAATATTGTTTACTTTTGGATCTTTTTCATAACTGATAAAGATAGAATGTAATTAATTTTGTTGAATAGTAGGATCTGCTCACCTATTTAAAACGCACCGGCATAGTATTTTTTTTTGTCATACAATAATATTCTTGTCCTGGAACTTTCTTGTTCTTACATCATTTGCCACGTGTACTCAAATATTCTTAATACTAGATATGAAACTTCTAAATAGTGTTAAAATACTCCGGCTATTCACTGACAAATATTAATTAGCTAGGGATTTCGTTTGAAATCAACGCTTTCCCTTCAATTTTTTAATTTTTTACTTTCAACAGAATAAAGCATAGTGTATAAATTTTCAGCACTCATTTAAGGGGGTAGGGTTACGATTTTCGACAAAAAAATGCCAATTTTTGCATTTTTGAAAAGTATGTAATCTTGTGCTTCTGATGATATTTCATATTTGTTCTAGCTGCACTAGAAGTATTTTATTTTTTTAAAGAACTATTACCATCTGTCAAAACGCCTGGCGTCACACCCTCACCAACCATAACCAACCGCTCGCTGCATTCATAGCTGCATTTTTTTAATTTTCCGTGCTCCAACCAAAACAACCATTTTACCAATAGTAGTACTGGATTACATTAAAAACATTTATAGAGATTTAGCAGATCCTGATCTACTTGCCAAATGTCTGCATTGGAAAACACAAAACAGCAATGAGAGTTTAAATAGTACAATCTGGTCACGGATCCTAAAGAATGTTTTTGTGCAGTTAGAAACTTTAAAAACAGGTGTATTTGAAGCAATTGCATCCTATAATGACGGAAATATTACGAAATGCAAAGTTCTTTCAACGTTAGGTATATCTCCAGGTTTTTATACTTCTTGAGTAATGCAAACAGCTGATCGATCGAGATTAATAAAAGCTCAATTTGATGTTTCACAGAAAACCAAGGAAGCCAGAATAAATAGAAGACAGAAAAAATGTAAATTAAAAGACAGTTTTTTTTATGACCCAGATGATCCAAGTTATGGAGCTGGCATGCACTAATAAAAGTCAATGTTTCACTAAATGTTGATTTTCTCAAAACAGTGTTTTTTGTCAGTTAAGGAACATTTTTTCAAAAACGATTGCTGTGATTATTTTCAAACTTTGTATATTTAATAAATGCACACTATTACATATTTTAACGAAGAGATTTTTAGAAAAATTAATTTAGAGTAATTTAGTAACATACAACTTGATGTAATTTTGGGGTTTCTGAAAAAAACATAATATGGTAGAAATTATATATTTTTAAAAAAATAACAAGTTATTTAAATTATAAAACCTCTGGTTAAAGTATTTAATATACGTCAGGAAATATACAGTAAAAAATTAGAAACTTATATTCAATAGTATTTTTTTAAATGTTCCTTAAAAATGAGTAATTTTAACATTACTAACATAGGGAATCTGGATTGTGACCCTACCCCCTTAATATAATTATTCATTATAATGCAATTATATTTTGGGTCAAGGAATAGAAAAAGGCAAGCGTATGGTTCGGTTTTATGCATCAGTAAGAGCACTAGTTTTCATAAATAGCTTTTAAAAATTACGAAGATTTAAACTATCCCTTATTAAATAAACCACCATATTTATGCAATGTGTGTTACAAAACCTTTATTATAATAAAAAATGCTCTTCAACTTGCTCCAATAATAAACAGATTGTTAAAGCTCTATTGTTTAAGCTCTAACATGCAAAAATACATTGAAGATTTTGACTATGATCTTATAAACTGTCTTTGGTTAATATGAGATATGAATGTTAACAATTTTAATTAGTCTCGATTATATTCAACAGATATGTATTTTATAATGCATAGAGTAGATTCCAATAAGGTAGTTTTAAACCACTTTAACAACAGGGCATTTTACTGCCCGTTAGAGACATTTTCAAGATTTCTTCAAACAGAGTTAACTTTAAAAAGTCAATGCTTGTAAAGAAATCTAAAAATATAGAACAAAAACACTGAAAAGAAGCAAGGCACTGTAATAAAATATATTTTTTCATCGTTTTTTAGAAGACCCATTTTGCAATACGGAGATCCTGTCTACTGGTTCACTGTACTGTAATTGAAAGAACATCAAAACGCTTTCACTCACTTGACAGTTTACAGTTTTTCCCCCTTGCTTCTAAAATAAGTCGAACAGCTTGTTCTTTCGGTGACTTACGGGACCCTTTTTCAAGTCAAAAGTAAAATTTTCTCCCTCTCGATGTGATGACGTATTGTGAAATTTAGACCGTGCGTTTCGTTACGCTATCCAAATACTCTAAGCTATTCTTTGAGAAATAAACACTGTCTTATACAAACATATTCTAACGTATCGGCACTGAAATTCTTATCATAATTACTGATACAAAAACACACTTAACATAAATTAGATTATTATTGTGGCAAAACAGATCTTTGGCATTTATTCCAGTTTGTTCAACCCATCTGTTTCCATTTCTATGCATATTTCTGCCAATTACATGTCCTTCCTTGCTCTGTCGTTCTAACATATTGACAAACATATGTATATTTCCCAAAATCAATATCCTCCCCAAGTTTATTCGATTTAAAATTTCTACCATAAAAATGTACCATTTTCTAATGTACAAGATTTAAACCCCTTTCAGTTAAGCACTGAGCAATAATGTTGAATGATGTTTTTCAACTGCACAGAAAATATTGACTTAATAGAATAATGAATATAATGTTATAATCGCCTATTAGCAAGGTTTTAGTTGGAAAGTTAAATTTACGAGAAGGCATACAACTCACGGTTTTATCATTTTAGAAAATTATGTTTGGACATGTTTTACAAATAAATTGTAATAAAATAAAATGTCTGCAAAAAACCCATTTCCTGTGGTCATTTCTCGAACAACCGATCATTTGCTCGGAATATTATCCAGATATGCTAATCAACTGTTGTGAGGAATTTTTAAATTACATTGTTAGTTTTCTGTTCTCTTATTTCGCTCAACATTACAGAATGCAGTATTAAATACATACATGCATATATAAATACATATATGCATATATACATGTGGAATGCTGAACTGAACTTTGAACTATGAACTACAAACTTTAGTAAAGTAATTTGTAATATGTCTGGCGCAAGAGGGCGCCGCTAGCATAAACATTGTCACGAACCCCTCATGCTCTGTTTAGGGAGTAACATTAGATTTCCCGCTTTGGATTCCGTCGTAGACGGAATACGTTATTATCAATTCAATGTAAATTAACTGTAAATATTTTTTCTTTGTTAATTACTTTAAGTTTGAAGTTAGTTAACTCCAACCCCCACGTCCCATATATATATATATATATATATAATATTGAATTTAAAGGGGCAGCCTCAGAATAATCAAATTTAACATTAAAATCATTGGCAAAACGCGTTGGAAAAAAGGGTTTTTCCCCGTTTTGGAAGATGACCTCGATTTGCGAAATTGAAGCTCCATGGAGGGAATTTATTTTTAGATAGATACAGGATTTGGCGAGAGAATTAATGCTCAGGTAAACTGAAATCTATTTTTAAATTTTCCAGAGGGTTCTTTGCGCTTTCGTCATAAAGGGGGACGCGCTGATGAGAACAGAGAATTTCGCAGAGCGAGGGAATAAGTCGTTGCAATCGGAAGCATGATAGCTGAGTTTACGAATCTTATAAAATGACGAGCGCTAAGAGGTGTGAACGATGGACTGATGGTTTTCACGAAGTTGGAGAAAATAAACCTTATATATTTTGGACAATAATATGTCGTCATTACTTGCGTCTGCCTTACTTCATTGCCCCGAACTGTAAACTAAGAAGACTGCAAATACTAATTTAGTAAACGGGCGTGAATCAAGGGCCGTTTCATATATATATATAATATATATATATATATATATATATAATATATATATATATATATATATATATATATATATATATATATATATATATATATATATATATATATATATATATATACACATCAATTTAAACATTATAAAATTAACCATTTCATAAATGTCTTATTTATATTTTTAGCGCAACGTTTTAAATCTCAAGACGTACATCATATTCACTCGAAAGATAGTACGGCAGTTGATGTCTGTCATCTATTTAGAGTAGAAATGGAAATATTATGAGACGGAAGATAAGGGAAAATAAAATTTAAAAAAATTAAATTAAGATTACTGTTATAGATTGAAATTATAACATAAAATATATATACATTTAATGAAAACAAAACTCTTGAATGAAACTGGAATACCAAGAATACTATAAAAATATCATTCATCTTGAACGTCAACTGAACTTGCCTTCATCCTTCCATTTATTTCCTTGTTTCTTCCACATACATCTATTGTGTCATTAAAAGGCCCATTTGCAGCTGCTTGTGTGACCTGAGAAAATATTTATTCTGCTGATATAGATCACAACCTTGGATAAACATCACTGATGAATGGGTGGCAGAATAGAAGTCTCCTACAAATACACTATGGAAGTTTAATTAAATCCATAATCGCTCTCTGTTGTCAAATATCTTTCGAGAGAGATTATTCAAATTAGCTTCGCACGAAGACAACGTGTCTGAAGACACATTTTTATTTTATGTATTCATGGTTGAAAATATTTTTTTAATGGATTAATTTGCCCATTTTATGGAAGGGTAATTTATAAACTTAACAAACTACTTACGAGAATATTTTTTTTATTTCAATAAACAACAAATTTCCTTCTTATGGATATATTTTCATTTTATGTCAAATGTTAGATAGAAAATAGAAATTCTAAATCAAAATTAACTTAATTTAATTTTCATTTCATATCACTAACATTTCTTTGAGGAATACTCTTTTTAGAAAAACTTTTGCTACATATCACTAAAATTAATTTTCCTAAAAAGACCTTTGATAATCGGAAGCAATATCTTCTGTTTGTTTACTAAGAAAACTTACATAATATTTCCCTTTTCATGCGTAAAAACATTTTTTTTAATTCCGAGACGTTTTAAAGAAAATATTATCTACCTTTAAAAATAATTTCATCGAAAAGCATTATTTGAGCGTTATTGTTAAAATGTTTATTAAAATAGCAATATGTTATATATTATATATTTAAATATGTAATTTAAAGTATTTTTAAAGGAAATCATTTTTACAACTCAAGATCTCAAATTTACTTTATCATTAAGCATGGTTCTGTTTCAATGAAATGAACTTGAAAGTTTTAAAATATGCAAAAATTTAACGTTAAATATTAATTTACTAATTTCAAACCCGGGAGCCACTAAATATGCTTTATGTTCATGTAACGTGGATAATTTTAGTTAATGATGTCTGAAAATAATTAAATGTAATTCATTTTAAAATTTTGTTAAAATATGTCTGATTTATGGAATATTTCAACGGTGGAATGACATTGTTACATAAGTTAAAAGCTCATATGTGAAAATCCTCTATCTTGGGGAAAAAAGTTTTACATATATCTAAACAATTTTACAATTTTTTCACCACCAGTTTTATAGTTTCTTAATACATCTTGGAGCAAACTATCTACCTCCTCCCTAAAATTTGGCTTTGCAGCAATTTTAGCAATTAACCTGACTGCTATAGATTTTTAAGAAATGCCTTTTAATTTGTTTGTCTGTTTTGGAAAAATTCGAAATTTTAGAATAGAATGCCTTTTAAATGAACTATGCTATCTTGCTTCAAAATTAATTTAAGAATAGGAATCTGCATGCTTTGAATATTTATACAAGGAGGCCAATTTCGGAGATAAAGTTTCAGTTATCAGTTTGAAAATACAAAAAACAGTAAATTTTAGTAGGTTGCAATGGGAAAAGTTTCTCATTAAAGTACACGTGGAAGAGGGATGGATCGATTCCAATATTCAGATTATCGTAATACTGTATAGATATTTTTGTTTTTACTGAATTGTAACTTTAATTTATTTTCTTAACTAAATTTTTTCTTTAACTTATTTTAGTCCGGGATTATCTTATGAAGAATAAAATATACGCAAAATTTAGTAGCAATAATCAGTGATTCGAGAAATAACGTTTTGTCAAGTTCAAAAAATGAAATAATGTTATGATTTTACAATGCAGAAACACATCACTACTGTGTTAAGCAGAAGGTCTCCATGTGATTTCCAAGCAAAACAAGTTGAAGTTAAAAATAGATTGCATATAGAATTTGAGATATTATAACTGTACACTGTATTTCTCTGTAATATGTAAGTGGTGAATGTCTGCGATCTAAAAACAAAAAATCATTTAACCACTTAAATCTATAGTATATAATTCTTTAGTCATAGGTTTTGATATTATAGTTATAGTTTGCCCAAAGTTATACTTAGCATCCGTATCGACAGACATCGCATCGGAAAACTTATTAAACATGCTTCTGTGCTGTAAGCTTATTAACCACATACACTAGTTATCAAAATGAAGGAAAAATCACAAAAAGAGGGATAACACGTTCAAAACAAGGCCAATATGTTTAAAATTTGAATATGTTGTTAAGTAAAAGGTGCTGAACAATACTACATAATTAAAAATATTGGAGCTGCAGTCGTAATACGTCATTTGCGAGGAGCATAAAAGTGCATGTCTCAGAGCAAGGCGGCAATTGTATCTGAGAGGCTTAGATTAGACATCTGGCATAACCAAATTGTAACAATGACCTCCAGGCATCAATTGACCGAAGAACTGCGATGGCGAGCTATTGGGAGACTAGACGCAGGACAAAGTCAGACAGAAGTGGCCAGATGGCTAAATGTGAGTCCGTCTGTGGTTCATAGACTTTTGCAACAATTTCTAACCACGGATTCGGCATCCAGGAGGTTCAGCCACTGACGGCCATATGCTACGACGAATGCCGATGACCGATATTTGTCATTATGCGCACGAAGGAATAGAACCGCAACTCCGTCTGCAAGCTCCGTCTGCAGATCCTCCCTCGCTGCAAGCTCTGGAAGGTTGATATCAACGTGAACCGTGTGTAGAAGGCTTCACAAAGGTGGTCTTTTTGCAAGGTGACCAGCCATTTGCGTCCCTCTCACGTCACGCCATAGGTGGGAACGTTTGCAGTGGGCACGTCAACATGTCCACTGGACGCGTGATCAATGAAGGGCTGTTCGCTTTACGTATGAGTCCAGGTTTAACCTCCAAAGCGATAGTAGGCGTATTTCGATTTGGAGAGAACCTGGAATTCGTTTTCATCGATCACACATCCGTGAAAGAGATACATACGGATCAGGCAGTGTCTGTGTTTGGGGTGGTATCTCTATGGATGGCAGCACAGACCTCCATATCTTTTCTGTGGAAATGTGAGTGCTCACACTTATAGAGATGACATCCTTGATGCTTATGTGCGCCCTTATGCCGGGGCAATAGGCGATGCTTCCGTGCTACAGGACGATAACGCTAGACCGCACAGGCTCGCATGGATGCGTATCTTCAGCAGGAAACAATTTAGCGCATGGAGTGGCGATCTCGATCACCGGACCTGAATCCAATCGAGCATGTTTGGGACGCTTTAGGATGACGTATAGCTGCTCTCAATCCTCCTTCTAGGACCCTAGCCACGCTTTCAACTCTTTTGCAAGAGCAATGGCTCTCACTTCCTAGAGAACTCTTAGACCGCATAATTGACAGCCTCACACATCGCTGTATGTGCTGTATTGCTTCTCGGGGGGATCATATGACATATTAAAGGTACTTTTCCTACACCAAACTGACACATCCGATTTGTTCATTGTATACATATGCTAGTTTCTAAAACACCATAATTGTTTGGCGATTTCTTTTTATGCTATTTATACTACGTATGTGTTGTATAATGTGGATAAGTTTCATAAAATTCTACGCGTAACTTTTTGAGTAATCGCTATTTTTGTGACTTTTCCGTAATTTTTGATAACCAGTGTATATCCCGCCCTCCGAGTTGTCGTTTTAATTTGGCTGATATAAAACTATTATACATAACAGACTCTGAACAGAGAATAAAATATTTTTGAAGTTTTCCTATTCCTGAATTTCTTCCCACTTCTGTTAATAACTTTAACGCTTCTGCTTTTTGTGCAATTGACGAGGTGTAGCTACAGGTCTCTTGAATTCGTAAATCTGAAAGTACACTGCTGGCCACTGTAAATGCAACACCCTGAAGGAAACATGCAAATAACATGAAATTTACAACATGCATTAGCGGAGGTGAGATATGCAAATGATTAGAATTTCAGCGCAGACGCACATCACGCGCGCCTGTGGCGCCACTTCAAAGCGCTATTTAAGGCTTGGAGATTTCGACGATTTCAAGTTCGGCAATTGTGTTTTTCTTGTGGTTTTTTCAAAAAAAACGATCAATTATGCCTCGTCGAAAACAGCGATCATCTTTTGATCAAGTATCCGAGTTCGACAGAGGAAGGATAGTGGCCTACCGAGATTGTGGATTATCTTTCGGGGAAATCGGTAGTCGTGTTGGACGAAACCAAACAACCGTAATGCGGATATGTGATCGTTGGATGCAGGAGGGTACGACGGACCGGCGTGTTCGATCGCATCCACCTCAGCGCACCACTTCTCGTGATGACAGGCAAATTGTGCGCATGGCAGTGACGGATCGCTCAGTCACATCACGAACCATAGCACAGCACATGCAGTCTGTAACGCATCATCCAGTGTCTGCGCGTACCATTCGACGCTGTTTACAGCAGAGTGGTCTGTCCGCAAGACGTCCATTGCTTTGTCTGCCCTTGATGCAGAACCACAGACGTCTCCGCCGCCAATGGTGCGATGACAGAAGGATGTGGACGGCAGAATGGAATGAAAATTGTCTTTACTGACGAATCACGCTTCTGTCTGCAACACCACGATGGTCGCATTCGAGTCTGGAGACACCGTGAAGAGAGGATGCTGAACAGCTGCGTTATGCACCGCCACACTGGTCCTGCACCGCGTATTATGGTATGGGGCGGTATTGGATATCACTCTCGCACACCTCTAGTACGCATTGCCGGTACTTTAAACAGCCAGCGCTACATCTCCGAGGTGTTGGAGCCAGTTTTCCTTCCTTACCTTCAGGGCTTGCCCACAGCCATATTTCAACAGGATAATGCTCGACCACACGTGGCACGCATTGTCCAAAAGTTCTTCGTCAATCGCCAGATTGAATTGCTTCCCTCGCTCTCCGGATCTTTCGCCGATAGAAAACATGTGGTCCATGGTTGCTCTACGATTGACCCAGATTCCATCCCCATCTGCCACAGCAGATCAACTTTGGCAACGTGTGGAAGCTGCTTGGTCTGCTGTACCCCAAGAACTCATCCAAAGTCTCTTTGAATCAATGCCGAGGCGTGTGGCAGCGGTGATCTCCAACAATGGCGGCTACTCTGGCTACTGATTGTGGCAGGAACCACACTTCACAGAAGTCTATAAATTTAATCATTTGATACTTGGTCAACATGTTATCTACAAAATAAATTTTGTTGTGATATCTCTTGTCTTTCTTGGTGTTGCAATTTGGGTGGCCAGCAGTGTATAATTTTTTGTTTGGTCATATAAACCTATTTTAAATTTTTTATTATCGTCGCATTTTAAAACATTTTATTTCTATTAGAGCAAAGATCTTCCATTTTATTTGTATCAGATTTGGCTTATTGAAGTGAAAAGGACGACAATCGTTCTCTCTCGGATCGGGCCCTTTTTATGCCACGAGTTCAACATAAAAGGGAAATTTGTGGCATAACATGGGATACTAAGGCAAAAGTTCGCTGATTATCCTCTTCCCAGACCGAAGAAATTAAAGAAACTCTAATATGAAGAAAATGAAGGAAATATTTCAACGATGCTGAAGATAGTCCAGCAGGTCAACAAAACATTCTTTAGTACAGTTTTGACCATGAAGTTTGGAATTGGAAAAAAAAAACAGACTCTCCGGAACATTTCAAATTTGGGGTTGACTTCTAGTGGTGACTTTTAGTGTTATTTTAGAAATGATATAGTATTTTCAAAGCCAATATTTAGAATGAAAGATCACGAATGATAAAAATAATGCATAACGTAAGCAAACAAAACATGAGCGTCCGAGGTAACAATTTTAAAAAAAATGGTAGTTCCATTTAATTTGTTGTAATTCCACTTTCAGAATTAAACCTTATATGTAGGTAGTTCTTGAACAGAAATGGAAGAATTGGAAACAGAAATTTTCATCAACTTCAGCGTCATGGCCTGAAGTTAATTTTATAACACGCTTGTAATGGCAGTTTTCTAAGAAACTAATTCGAACTTTTGCATCTGAACATCGATGTCATCATCCTATCTACTACACCATCTCGGCTAAATGGGAACCTTTTATTTGGTAAATAATATTCTTTATCAGGTTCAACCATGGCTAAAGCAGTAAAGTAGTTACATACGATTCCCATATGAGGTAATATGGATTATTTTTATTAAAAGGGTAATTTATCCATGATTTGTGGATCCTAGCTAAAGTATCAAATAAAAATATATTAATCTTTATGAATTTTTATGAATGAAGGATGTTCAGTCAGGGTAATGGAGATTTCTAACAGGGTTCTGCACCTTAGGGTTATATGACAGATAATATGACAAATTAGGTTATATTAAAAAACATGCACTATCGTACTATTATTTTATATATTAGTAACTAAAGCCTGAAATTAATATTAAAAAGATTTTGTAATATTGTTTATAATGAGGAAGAAAGATCGAGAAAAAACAGAAAATACACATAAAACAATCCATATATATTAGAGATAGAAAACAGTATTTACACTGGTGGCCATTACAATTGCAACACTAGGAAGGAAAGCAAATAACAAAACTTTACTTATTGTACGTATACAGCATAATAAGAAGAAAACATGATTAAATTTGTTGGCAATTTGGGGTCAAACAGGTTCCGAAATTAGTACACACAGCTGCCGCCTCTCGCAACTAAAACGGCTCTAACTCGATTAGGCATCGAGTCGAACTGGGCTTGGATGGCAGATACGGACAAGTCATTCTATGCCGCTTCAAGTCTACGCCACACTTCATCAATCGTAGTGGCTGGGAGGATCGTAGTGGCTAATCGAACAAGAGGTGTTCGTATCGTGTGCCCAATGTCTGCCCATACCATCACACCAGGTGCTGGGCCCGTATGACGATATCGAATTTAAGCAGGCTATGTGCGCTCTCCTCTGTCCAGTACGCTGCTTCAGACGTCGTCGCACTGTTCGTGCCGATACTTGTGCTGCAAACAAGCCCATTTCTTGACTCAAGGTCCATGATGTGGCTGTACGATCCTGGAAGGCCGACCTGACAACATGTCTGTCGTCTCAGACGTTAGTGGCGGGAAGACGTTGAGATCCTGCAAGGCGTTCAGTATGACCCTCCTGAACCCCTCGATTCCATATTCGCATGACAGTCGTTGGATTCCTACCATGCGAGTAGCAACATTGCGGAACGATAAACCGCATTCTCGATAGGCTACGATCCTGCCGCAATCGAATTCCGACACGTGCTGGTACTCGTTTACCTTCTTATACGAGGCATAAAACGATCTTAATTACAAACAACCAACATTCAAATTCGATTTCCGAATGAGAAAGTTTCCTTTTATACAGAGTTTGAGATGCCGTTTCTCCCTCCTGTGTCATTCGATTGCGCTAAGATGCTAATCAGTTGCATATTCTAGCATCTTCCTTTTAGGCGAATTTGACGTTTGTATCATCCCTCTTTCCTAGTGTTGCAATTTTAATGGCCAACAGTATAGTTCCTGTATGTAATATTTAAATCCTGAATGCAATATTTATTGGGACAAACTCTCAATTTCATTTTTTTTAAATTCTATATACTTAAAAATATTGTTAACTGAAATGAAGAGTCTAGACGTTCTAATCCCCAGAAGGTATTGAAACACTTGCAGATCTGTTGTTAATCAATAATTCGTTAGTTTTAAAGGTATCCTGAATTTCTTAGTATATACGCATTCTTTTACCTGCATATATCTTTCAGATAAACAGCTAGTCTATGAGACAAAGAATTCATTTTGTCCATCTGTAAGAGACATACTGCAGTAATCAAAATTAGTTTAGTTTTAAAGTAATATAAAAATAAATCAAGACACATTAGTAAATCTATGCTTTTATCATAAAATATTTTTTATTAAAATTGTACTCATTCTTTTCAAACACCATTCGTATTCCCATCGTCGTATATAAAATATTAAACATTATGAAGTATGTAGCAGATATTAATTTGACTATTAATATGATAAGTATTAAAGTACCTAACAGTCCAAGGAAATCTTAATTCTGAAGTAATAAGTATTGTCTCAAGTACGCATACTGCTATTCATACATTCTACTGTAATTAAAATTCTCAACAGGATATCACTTAATCAATTAATATTAATTGCAACTGTCACTCTGTCTCAAAGCTAATGGAATTTTCGAATACAAGCAGAATTTTAAAAAGGTGACTTAAGATATCCATTGCGATTGTTCAAATATTTATTCAACTTGTACTTAACGCCGAAATTGAGATAAGACTACCCATTTCAGTAAAAAATTATTCAGCAAATTAACAAGGAACTTAAAAGGAAGGATATTTTTTACTTAAGTATTTTTCCACACTTGTATTCGTTTTAGTTTTATCTTTTCAGTTTTTAGCTTAAATAAATTTAGGGAAATATTATATTCAATAACGAAAAAATATATATAATACACTGAAGTGCCACTGAATTAGGGATACCTACCTAGTAACGAGTTGGGCCTCTTCTGGCCGTGATAACGGCTGCCACACGACGAGGCATAGATTCAACAAGTTTCTGGAAACGTTCCACGGGAATGGCTTGCCAAATATTGGCTAAAGCTGTCCATAATTCAGTAAGGTTCTTTGGTGCTGTGTGATGGCCTTTCACGCCTTGTTCCAAAACATCCCAAAGATGCTCAATAGGATTTAAGTCTGGGCTTCTAGGTGGCCAATTCATGACAGAGAAGTCAGAGGAATGCTCATCCAACCAGCCAGTAGCCAACCGGGACTTGTGAGAGGTACAGTTGTCTTGCTGGAAAACTCCATTACCATGCGGATAGCAGAACAGCATAAACGGATGGAGGTGATCACCTAGCAACTCTACGTACCGAATTGCATTGAGGGAGGTTGGTACACGCACCAAAGATCCCAAACTGTGCCACGAAAAAACATCCCAGACTATGATTGAGCCACCATGCCCTTGTACAGTTCCAGCCAGGCATGCAGGATCCATGGCTTCATGAGCCTGACGCCATATTCTCAGCCTCCCGTCGGCGTTAAGTAGTCGGAATCGAGACTCATCACTCCATGCTACTCGTTTCCAGTCCTCTACACTCCAGTCTCTGTGCTCTCTTGCCCAGGCAAGACGTGCAGCCCGATGGCGAGTATAGAGCAATGGTACTCTCGTAGGTCGACGGCTCCCGAAACCCATACGGTGAAGCGAGCGTTGAACAGTCCGTTTACTGACTGTACGACTGGCACCGTCATTAAACTGGGTGGTAATTTGAGCTAATGTTTGGCTTCACTGGCTGCGTACAATACGCCTGAGCCGTCTCTCACCACGCACTGTTCCAAACGGCAAACTTCATCGGGCAAACTGCAAGGCTAATTGTCCTTTGCAGTTTGCCCGATCGCTAGTTTTTTTTCCACCATCCATGTATTCTTGGTATACTCTTGACACTGTCGACCTTGAAAATCCTAGCTGTCTCACGATTTCGGAAATTGAATGGCCCATGCGTCGCGCACCTACGATTTGTCTGCGTTCGAAGGCGTCTAAATCAGGCAGTTTACCCATAGTGGCAATTCCAACAACTAATTCAGAACAACCACAGTAAGCTCTATATATGCAATTACCACAGCGCCCTCACTTGCGCATACATGATGCGCAGCGCTACACAATTTGCATAGGCTTTGCTATCCCTAATTCAGTGGCACTTCAGTGTATTTAACTCACCATTATAGTTATAATTCAATTTATGCAGTTACTTAAGATATATGTCATGTGTTCCTGATGCAGACGTGTATACTACATATAGACAGAAAATACTAATTGTAGAAAAATCTTTTGGGACATCAAAAGAAAAATTACATCTTAAAACAAACTAAATTGCCGTGGCACTATCACGGCCGTGTATTAATAACCCTTTGTAATCTCTGCCTGAGTATAACAGTTCAGAATATACTTGGGCGTTCAATTAAAGATGGACACACAAATATACATATGGATTACGCAAAACTCCCACTTAGAAGAAAATTCTAACGTAAATCAAAGTCTTTCATGGTACACTCTGGCTTCCACTAACTCTATTTTACACGTGTTTTAAATCTAAAACTTCCTTCTACTCAAGTTCCTCTGGATAGATCTAGTTGGCTCTATTATGAGTAGTCATCTTCTTTAATCCGATGGTTCTCTACTTGTAATCGATGGTAGTAATGTCCTTTGCTCTCCACTTCATAAAATAGACAATCTATGTCTACGTCATACCTCCTAATCTGTAAATCGCTGATAGCTTCCTCTCGGGTACGGAGAGATAGGTCGTAAGCAAAAGAATAGCGCCCTTTGCACGTACGCTCTTTCCCGCGTGAAACCACGATCCCGCGCGATTGAGTGCACGTGTGAAGGTGTCGGGGAGAGAGGGAAAGCTGCTTTTGAGCGTACTGAAAGTTTTCCCGCGCGCAATACCGTACGCTGAAAGCACTCCAAGAGCCTTACGTGTAAAGGGAGTTATTAGCGCCCTTTACACGTACGCTCTTTTGCGAGTGCTTGGAGCGTGCGCGCAATCCCGTACGCTCCAAGCACTCGCGAAAGAACGTACGTGTAAAGGGCGCTAATGATGACAAAAATGAAAATAGGAAAGCGAGCTGAACGAAAAACTTGTGAGCACCCGATATTAATTATTTCATACTTTACGGGCTTTGAAACTTTCTTTAGCAAATCTCGGAAATCTGGCAACAGCAAAAACTTGTTTTTGTGCACATGATCCTACAGTGATTATATGATAATTTCAGGCACGCTAATTCTTCCTTTCGCAAGAAAAGTAATTCCTTCATAACACCTGATCTTTTGAGTTCAGCAGTAAAGTTTACTAGATAATATAAGCCATGGATGTCAATGAAATTCCAACTGAAAGGGTCTGTATCAAATAACATACTGGTAAAAATGTTTTACATCTGCAGCGAAATGCTCAGGTACAAACTGGATCTGCATGTTAATTCGTACACGACTTAGGCTTTAACCCGATTTAAGCTAGTGCCCAAAAGCATTATTTGAACAGTTTTGGAATTTATAAGGAATCGAAACGTTTGGTACTGCTGCATTTTAGCAAGTTTAACTATTAATAAACCTTTTTTATCATTGCGATTTTTTGTTTATTTTATGCAATTTATCTGTTAATTATTTTTTCCCTTCACAATGTTTTAAAATTATTTACAATGCATTTAATTAGTTTTATTATTTTATCAATTTTAGTTCTCTAGATTTGCCTGTTCCGGCCTTGTGGTACAGCGCGCTGGCTTTCGGTGCTGAGGGTGCTCGGATCGAATCCCGGCGTAGCGCCAGTTAAATGCCTCCATTTGTGTCGTCCTTTCATAGGGGTAATGCTGGTCTGCCTATAGGTTGCTCCCATAATAAAATGGCCAGCAAAACTACAGTGTATTGTAGGCGAATGTTTTCACGATAAGTGCCTCCGCATTGGTAAAAAATAAGTTCGTTAGATATAAAGTCCAACGAACTTTTTTCTTTCTTTTTTATAATAAATTCACTTAAACGATGCATCATATTAGGAATAGCAGTTAAGGAAAGGTTTTTCTTCTTTTTCCCAACATAAAATTAAGTTTTTATGTTGGTTTAATTAACTAGACTTAAGTTAATTTCAACAAAATTGATTTTTAGCGTGATTTTCTCAAGGAAACAATCCAACTTTGTCAAGCATGCAATCAAGGGTAAATTTTTAACTCAAAACTTTGAGAAATCATTCTGTTTTAAAGAATTTCTTAAAAGACAAATAAAAGGGTGTATGAATTATCTGCTAACAGCGTAAGAAATTTCAAAGCTGAAGATCTACTTTCTACACCTTTTGACTTAA
Organism: Dolomedes plantarius; assembly: GCA_907164885.2. Classification (NCBI taxonomy): domain Eukaryota; kingdom Metazoa; phylum Arthropoda; class Arachnida; order Araneae; family Dolomedidae; genus Dolomedes; species Dolomedes plantarius. Next base: position 82,486,994 of record OU015497.1, on the reverse strand, counting down.
AAATCAGGCCACAAAATGATCTTGTGGATTTTAAATTAATTTTAGGAAAATATACTCGATTCTCTCCAACAATTAAAGCACCGCTGACACAAGATTTTTCTTAAAAAATTCGAAATCTTTCCTCCTGGGCCTAGACCATTGTGGCTTGGTGCTTAAACGATTCAGAAGATACCGTGTAAGCGTTGGAAATGACGATGATAAATGATGCCTTACGCAAGATTAATTTAATGGTAGTTTAATCTTATTCTTTCCAAGAAAATGGAAAACACGCTGAGGGAAAATTGCCGTCCCCCCATAAAAAAAGAATAAGTCTTCAGTGATTTTGAGATAATTTTCGTCGAAAATTCTTTACTTCCTTCAAGAAAACGTAATTCGACAACATCTATGCATTTAAAGATATTTATAACATTTTGATTTAGGTATGTTTGAGCTAGTAGCTTAAGCTTTTCATTCGTATTTGATAACTACAAATTCGACATCTTAATCCAGATTTTAATACTATTCAAGGTGTTTTATCATGTAAAGGAAAATAACTTATCACTTTCAGCGGTATCCTTTCTGGAAGAAATCGAAACTCACTGATATAAAATGAAAAATTGAAGGATAAATCGTACTAGATTTTAAGTTATGATATGTAGTTAGTATCTGAGCTATACATTAAAAAGAAATATTTAAAATTGCGAATATTTAGGGTTTTTTGTCTGAATGCAAAAATATGTTCAAAACAAATAAAAATATGCACTAAATGAAGACTATGTCTGTATTTTAAATATATGCAAATTTACAGGATTTCTGTTAACATATCACATAATATAGCTATAATGTGTACCATTTATTTGGGACTGCCATTTGTGAAGTCCTTCTTTATGTCTTCAATATACTTGCATGATCAATGGGTTATGCAGCTCTTGAAAAAACAAGAAAAAAAGCTATGAAGTTGAAATTTTACAGATGCAATTTTTTCGTTTCCCATGATATTTTGTGTATTTATTCCCGAAAATGAGGTCTGAATTAAGTATAATATTTGCTTTTTTGTGACCGCTCAGTTGACCAATTTTGACCTATTTCACCATTGAATTTAAAGCCCCCTTTACAATTAGCAACGGTCTGACAGCAAAACATCTTTTGTGAAGGAAATACTGTCAATTTGATTGAGATATAGTGTAGAACAGGCCGCTTCAGTTAAATTCATTTTGCTTTGGACTAACTGCTTCACTTTTGCTCAATTCAATTACGAATATCAGTTAAATTCAATAATATTTGTCTAAAATAGGTAATAAAGTATTTGCTGGTAAAATCTACAATTATGTATATTTAATGTATATGGAATGAGCTGCGGATAATTTGCGCTAAATATTGCATGGTATAAATGGAAAAAAAAAACACACAGATAAACTAAGAGTTGTTTTGTATACCTCAAAACGAACTCTAAAAGAGATTTTAAAAGAATTATATAATTTTTAATAGGTTTTTAATTAAAGTTATAATGCTTACGTAGTTACCAGTTATTAACTGTGTTTTTGTTGAGAAACGTCTGTTTTAGTTCTTTCTTTTCATGTGATATTTACATTCATTCATATAATTTATTTAATACTTCTAACTTAGATTTCAGTGTAATGGGCATTAAAACGCGAAAAAAAAATATTCAGATTTTGAGTGCGTCTTTCATCAAAATTTAATTTCACAATAGACGATCATTTTATAATAATTAATAAAATTCATAACTAAACCAGTAGAATTTTAGGGTAACATTTCATTTCATGCTCAGAAATATTTTTTTAAACTGGATGTATAAATCTATTGCATTATGAATCACCAATGATTACAAATTCCTCATTAATTTTGTTTCAGTTTAAAATTATTATAATTTCCTACTCCTGATATTTGTAAGATTTTTAATTGTCAATCATCTGAACAATGAAAGGCACCCGAAACTGTGTACTTAATAAATATAAAACTATTATCATTTCATTGCCATCATATGCTTTTCTTTGCGTTTTCCTTCATTAACATAAGAGTCTAAATGATGACGTCTGTTCGTGTCAGAAAATATGCTTAACTTTAAACTTAGGATTACGTTCTTCAATAACGGTCCTCCGGAAAGAAAATAATTCAGAGTCCGTCCTGCGTAACGAGTTATAATTTTGGCAGCGCGTCAAACCCAGTAGCAGTAAATAGTTAAACAAAAAAGTACCAAAATATGTCAAAAAAGAGAAGCAAGCAACTATAAGTAATCCTACGTTAATAACCCTCGATAGTTTCGTTAGAAGAGACTACCAGAAATATATTTTAAGTGAGTTTGCATTTTCTATATATATAAAACAGTTCCGTAACTTACTGACTCACTGACAGACAACGCACAGACCAAACCGCTGGACATAAAGGACTGACATTTTGCATGGCGATTCTTCTTATAGTGTAGGGGTGCACTAAGAGAGATTTTTGAAAAATTCTTCTTAGATTTTTTAAAATTAAATTTTTAAGCTGTTTTTGTAATATTCTTTAAAGTTTGAATTTAAAATAATAATCCGAGGGTTATAAAATTTACATCCCGAGACAGATCATAAAAATTCCTTTAAAATGAACTCTTTTTCGAATTGTTACCTTAATTTTCGGATTTTTGGTGAATTTTTAAATATTAATTTTTAGAATTTAATTTATTAAATGCTGATCACGTGGTTTCTTTTCTTTTAATTTTGCGTCATGTGCATAACAACGACATAGACAAAAAAAATTCTTGCTAATGCGGCAGACGATTGGAAATTATCCAAAAAATATTAAAATACAGTAAAAGATATGCTCCTCAAACTGTACTATATTAACTGCACTATATTCTTTAATATGTTCTATTAGATTTAATTAGAATAATTTCTTCTCCACTATTTTGTCTATAAAAATATCCGTTACGATTTTTTATAAATATATTTTTTCGTTTCTTTTACATTAATTGCATACATTGATCGTTGTATTTATTATAAATACATTTATACATATTTTTGACATTAATTGCATACATTGACAGCTGTATTTAATTTGAATGTACACCGTAGCGAAGTATGAGTTTTCAGCTAGTAAGTAATAAAAAAATAAACTTTAAAACAGTCAAATACACACAACTTTGACCTTTCAACACCGATTTTAGTGTTTTGTCTATTTATTCAACTGGTATACACATAAAATTTATGACAGAAAAACTGAAATAAAATAAATTTTTATAGTGGCATATTTCTAGATTTTGCTTGTCAACGTATTTTTCAATTTTGCTGTAGCGTGTTTATGCGTTTTCCAATTTTGTCTTTTAACAACGGCCACAATAGAACTGAAATTTTGTCATTTAGTCTGGATACTCGTGATGCGTCGCCACCCTTATATCTAAAATTCTAACATGCACCTTTTCAATTATCTGCTACTAAACAACTATTGTTTAGGTTCGGAAACATTAACATGCCTTCAGGAAATCAGGAACACTTCCAGACTTATTCCAGCATTTTATCCATTTGTTTACAGCACGTATGCAACCACAGACGGTATTGATTCATCCGCTCTTGAATATTTCATTAGTCTGGAGAAAGATTATGAGTGATATTTTAAACAAAAATACTGAATATCTGAGTGTTACTAGTAATAAATTTGTTGCAGCTGTAACGTCAACACGACTAGGTTTTCCTAGAAGATATAATTAGTATATTGGACACAAAGGGCTTATAAAAAAGCATAATTTAGTGTTATGCTTTTTACTGTCTCATTTTGCCTCGTGCTTTATTAGCAATTTTGGGGATGTAACTGCTTTCACGTAGGAAATTGCAGTAATGATTCCGCGCTTTCTTTTACCCTGAAAAATTGTTTTGCCATCAACCTAAAAATTGATCAATAATGCCACATACTCCAAATAGGTAAAAAAAATCGCAAACAATTGAGATCACTGATTCGAATAAGATCAAGATAAATAAACCTAAATAAAGCGAATAGAAGCCATTAGGAGCTAAAATATGTACAATATAGTAACATTAAGTGTATGTCTATACTTCAATACAGCCTTCAATAATTCCTCAAAAATCTGTCCAGTGGTTCAAATTATATGTATATTTTAGTTTGTACTTTCCTTTTCCTAGCAACTGCTGACTTTTAAGTTTGCATTAACTTTTGGCGAATGACCGAATGACCACCTATTGATCATTCTCAAAACAAAAACAGCATTCTCGAAGTTTTAAAATGAGGAAGAAACTGATCCTAAAAAGTATAAAGCAAGGTTTCTAATCAGAATCACAATCCTTTTAAATCATATTTGAAACACTACTATGGAAATCTGATAGATGTATGAGGCTAAAACCAATTAGGAAGAATGAAAAATGCCTAAGAAATTTTTTTAAAGGTAAATTGATCATAAACTGTTATTAATAACTGTTAAAACATCTTTGATTTTAAATAAAAAGTTGTATCTAAAAATCTTGAGAACGAAAAATAACAGGAAAAGTTTGAAACAGTTAATCTAGTAATAATTTTATAAAAATAATTCTTTAGATAAAATAATACTTAATGATGATAATACTTTTAATAATACTTAATGATGAAATTTAAATTCATAGTAACCTATGAATAGTTGAAAAACTGTGGTTAAGTATGGTTGTAATAAATATGATTTTGTATTACTGTTACTGAACAAAGAAAAAAATGTCTACATTTAGCATCATGCATGTATGTCTCTTAAACATTTTATATGAGTGTAAACAGTTTTTCGTTAAACTTGTGCTAGGGGTTACTATATTTTGCGACTTTAAGTTTTTAAGTTTAGGAGCGTTTTAACTACCACTCAGCGACTTTTTAAGCCTTGGCAAAATTTTAGTTAATATTGAGTGAAAAGACACTTCTCTTAAAAAAAACTTTAACTGATCTTAATATTATGATATTTCAATGGAAATAGTTCTGGCTCAGTAATGTGTCTTTATACCACGGAAAAGGGGAAAAATACTTTTGTAATTTTGAAAAAGTAGCAGCAAACCAACTAAAACACTTTTTTAAATGATTCGACATCTTCACAAAAACACTGCACAAATGTATTTTTGTCTACAAAAACACTTTCTGTTGAGTCTAGATAATTAGGTTCTTCGTAAAATAATGGAAAACATTTAACTTCGAATCTTCAATTGCCAATAACGCAAATAGATGGAAATATTTCATTAAGGGGGGCCGGGACACATTTTAATTTTTTTTTTATTTATTCAGTTAAAATTTTGATTTTTTGTGATGGTTAAGCATATAATTTGTAAACAAAAGCACTTCATAAAACTTCTCAAAAAGTTTTTAAAAAATTTTTTAATTTTAAATTTAAAAAAAAGTGGGATAATTTAAAATCATTATAACGCGAAATATTTTTTTTTTTTTTTATTTCCAATGGCACATTAAAAGACAATTGAACATCAAAATGACAACAATAAATCTATAAATGAAAGCGAGCAATCCAGTAGCGTTCCCAGATTGATGTCCGAGGAAGAGCAGGACATCTGTACAGGTGAGGCAAGTCCATTTCCTCTTGAAGATCACACAAGGTACAAAGAGGGTCAGGAACGACGTTGATACGACATAGATGTTTACGCAGGCAGTCATGGCCAGATATCAGACGAAACATGGCGACAGATTTCATCCTAGGCCACTGAGGGACATTAAGAATCTGATTTAGCCATGGTTTATTAAAGTTGCGATTTTTGAGTTCTTCGCGAAAAGAATCCCTGAAGATGTTCTTTATTAGACATTTGATACTATTAAAAGGAAGTCTGGGATTAGTTCTCTGAAGGACAGAGGCCCCCTTCTTTGCCAAGAAGTCAGCCGCCTCATTTCCCTGGATTCCGCAGTGGGCCGGAATCCACTGGAGAACTACTGTCTTATTATTACTGGCAAGCCAGTTGAGGAGATTTAAGCAATTATCGATGGTTAAAGTTCGGGAGTGGCTGGGTGCGTCAATTGCTTGAAGTGCGGCCTTTGAATCCGATAGTAATACAACTTTCGAAAAGGAGTCCAGACGAGGCCGTAGTTTATAACGCGAAATATTATTTGTCGAATTTCAAAATTTTTTCATGTAACTAAACAGAAATATATAAGCTTTAATTTTAATTCAGAATTTTTTAAATATTAATTTTTTTTAAATTTAAAAATATTTAGATAAAAAATTACAAAAAAAATTATGTAACTTATTTTTAAAAAATCATATTTTCAAAAGTAAATATTTTTTCAAATTTGCTGAATCAGAATTAAAGTAAAATAGTTGAAAAAGACATTTTACAAGTTTCAACCTTTTATCTTTAACGGTTCTTGACATAACAATTTAAAAACGAGAAATGGGGAAAAAACCTATCATGCAGAAAAACGCACCTACAGGTTTAAACAACGATTGGCTACTATTAGAATGTTGCAGAAAAAAATAATAATTTCTCCTGTTCTAATTAAGATACAAACATGATTTAAACGTCATTTTAAGCGTAAAAGATCACATAAATTTTTAATGCAATAAAATTTTTTTCGAAAATTTGAACAATTTTGTGTCCTGGACCCCCTTTATTAATATACCTCGGAATAACTCTTCAGTTTGATGCAATATACAAAATTGGCTTGAATTCTTCCTAACTATGAATAGTACATGATCCATAGGATTTTGGCTGGTAAAGTATAAAAAATTGAATCGAAATTGTACCACTACTGGTAAAAGTTATTTAAAAAACTATTTTTGTTTAACAAAAGTTTTAGTTTGATGGAAATAAATAAATTTCAATCAGTAGTAATACAGTATAATCTTCGGTAAATAGTTTCTGTTATTGTTGAATCACAATTTTTTTATTTTTAATACTCAATACCAATGTGCTAATAGCAACAACTGGAGAAGATTTTGTTTTTTCACTGATTTATTTTTTCATGACATGTTTTGCGAACAACATAAAATTATTTTATAAAAGATATATTTTTATCGATCTGGAGCCACGGAGACATTGCGCCAAAAACAAACATGCTAACAAAACAAAGTAAACATGGAGCACTTAATGGCTCTTTGGAGCTATATTTGTTAATTATCATGAAATAAGAAAGGTTTATGTGATACAGAATGGATCAAAGGCTTTAATGCTGATAGAATAAAGTCTGACTGAGTAAGAAAACAAATAGTTAATTGCAGTTTTTATTGCGTATGGAATGATGATAATGTGATTGTTTGTAAACGTTCAGCTGTTCCAAGAAACGCATATTGTTTTTTAAGTAACTGCTTAAAATGGGCTACGAACGAAGATAAATATGGAAGGCCCCTTGAGAAATAAATAAATCTTCAGAAAACGTAAAACTACAGATAATCTCAAGAAAATATAATGTTTCATTTAAGAGCTTGTGAATTCGCGAAATTTTGAACATTTGAAATACAAGTATTTTTTTATTAATATAGAATTGACCCCATGAAGACCTAGTAAAACCTGTTCTATTCAAAGGACAAGAGTATGTTAGTACTATGAACTAAACTGGGTGATGTAAGGACAAATTTTCCGACATGGACTTGGTTCATACATCTATAATTCTTAGAAATAGGAACATTTCTTGAAAGTGTCCCTTAAATGTCGAATGTGGTTTAGGTGTGTCAACTGAGAAGGGCCAAAAGTGTTTGAATTTCTTTAAAACGGAAAAGAATACCAAGAGTGCGGAGTCTAATAATGTATATATATAAAACAGTTCCGTGACTGACTGACGGATAACGCACAGACCAAAACGCTGGACCTAAAGGGCTGAAATTTTGCATGGCGATTCTTCTTATAGTGTAAGCGTGTACTAAGAAAGATTTTTGAAAAAAATATTCTTAGGTTTTTTTAAGCTGTTTTTGTAAGCTGTTTTGTAGGTTTTTTTAAGCTGTTAAATTTTTAAGCTGTTTTTGTAACTTTTTATGTTTGCATTTAAAATAATAATCTGAAGGTTATAAAATTGATATCACGAGAAAGACCATAAAAATTCCTTTAAAATGAAATGTTTTTTCGAATATTTACCTCCATTTTCTGATATTTGGTGAATTTTTAAAGACTCATTTTTAGAATTTAATTTATTAAATGCTTATCACGTAGTTCTTTTCTTTTTGTGATACTTTAAATTAATTTAGCGTCACGTGCATAGCAACGAAAGAAATTGACACAGAAATATTAAATTATGCTAAAAGATAAAATTTAACTACTAGACTATTAGAGATGGAAGATTTTAAGAATTTAATTCAAATTAGTATGTTTTATGGATATTAAACACACAAAGTAATTGCATACATGGACTGTTGTATTTAATTTGTATATTTCTTCTACATTATTTTGTCCATAAAAATATCCGTTACGATTTTTATACATATATTTTTTATTTATTTTGGCATTAATTGCATACATTGACCATTTTATTTATTATAAATATTTGTTTTTGTTTTTTTGGCATTAAATGCATACATTGACCGTTGCATTTAATTTGAATGTACTCCGTAGCGAAGCACGGGTATTCAGCTAGTTGTATCATATGCATTTACTCACTAGGGACAGCACGACTTTGACTCGCGAAAAATGTTAGAAAATTGACCAAGATTTCATAATTTTTAAAAATTAACAAATGAAGCAAATTTTTTGAAAATCTCTGGACTTTTAGAAGAAACATAACTTGTTGCAACATAAATATCAGATTGATGTAAATTATTTAAATTAATTAGGAAAATTTATTTAAGTAACATGTTGTTTTCCTATTTTCATAATTACCATTTATCCCTGCGCGAATGATAACTGATGTTAATATTAATTTAGTAACATGAAACCGACTTTAATGTAAAGAAAACATTTAGCTTAACATATTGATATAAAATCTTTTCATTACCTCCATTTTTAATATTTCTGTGTTTGCTGTATAAAGGGAGTTAAGTCCAAAATGGGCTAAAATGAGTTATCAAACCAGGCATGTTTGAAAAATCAAGGGCACAGAAAGCTAGGGGTACAGAAAGCTAGGTCCAATCCCACTCCTAGATATTTTTATTCATAAGGGAAAATTTGGGATATGTGAAACAAAACACTAACATGTTAGTGTTAAAGGGGTTATGTCCCAATCAAGGACTTAACACTCTTTACTCAACAAAAATAAAATTAGAAAAATTTACTTGAAAAAATTAAAAATTAAACTAAAAAAAATCTGACTTTGCAAAAGCCGTTTTTTTATTTCAATCCCGTTTTTCTCAAAACTACGATTTTGAACTTGACACTCTTTACACAGCAAACACAGATTTATAATTAACAATAAGTTTATTAAAAAAATTTTGCAAAATTTTCTCATAAAACGTTCTGTAAAATTTTTATTACCTAAGATAACTCTAGGCTTATATGTAGAAATTTAATATTAACGTGTGTAGAAAATTTCAAGCATTAATCTTGAATATGTTTTGAGATATCGCGCGCTCAAAAATCGTATTTTGAGATAAATGCATTTAAATTTAAAATTTTGTTTTGAAAATGACTGTTTGGATGATCACAACTATTTTAATATTTCATGATGTAATTGTCGTATCAGAAAAAGAGAGGTATCAAATTGTTCAGAATAAATCCGGGTTTTGATTAACATAAAAAATAATTTTTAAAAAAAAATTTTGCAAAATTTTCTCATAAAACGTTTTGTAAAATTTTTATTACCTAAGATAACTCTAGGCTTATATGTGGAAATTTAATATTAACGTGTGTAGAAAATTTCAAGTATTAATCTTGAATATGTTTTGAGATATCGCGAGCTCAAAAATCGTTTTTTGAGATAAATGCATTTAAATTAAAAATTTTGTTTTGAAAATGACTGTTTGGATGATCACAACTATTTTAATATTTCATGATGTAATTGTCGTATCAGAAAAAGAGAGGTATCAAATTGTTCAGAATAAATCCGGGTTTTGATTAACATAAAAAATAATTTTTTTACCATTTTACAGGTGTACTGTCCCCTAATACATTGTAACTCAAGAAATGTTACTATTGATTCACAGATTTCTAAAACTTACACCTTATTTTTTTCAACATGGAAAACGAAACATTAATAATTTAAAATGAATATAATTAAAATAAATTAAAAACCTTTTTTAGGGTTTTGTTTTCATTCTTACAAATAAATGCAAATTAGCTTCGATGAATATTCGTCACTATGAACTGCCGACAGAAAATTAAAGGAGGCATATAATTGCCGGCACTTAAGTGGAATATTTAAAGCAAATAAGTATCCCGAATTTCCTCTTAATAATCACAGTCTTTTTCTCGCCCCAAGAGTAAAAATAAAACGGATAATTATTTCTGTCCAATAATGTACAATCATATCAAAGCTTTGACATAATCTAAACCATTCTACTTATGTTTATTTTAATGATACAGATTTGTGATTTCATGCAATTTGCACAAGCATTGACAAGAATTTAGGATATAAACAGTAATTTATTTGTTTAATAAAGTAAATTTGGAACTGTTTGAACCATATTACAATATTTACCTCAAATAGTAAGCAATTACTGCATATTAAAAGTAATTATATTTAGTAATATTTATTAAACTTTATAGTTACGCAAATAAAAAATAAGGAAACTTTGGTTGCAAGCAAAGTCATTGCGCGATACAATAAAAAAGGACATATATTATTTATAAGTAGTTGTTCCGATTCAATTTGTGCTTATATATTGCAACATTCTGAAAATATGAGGTAATTAGTACCCCAAGAAAAGAGAAAAGTACTTTTATCTACATAAGTGTTTTATTCTTAATATGAAAGTCTTAAGTTATTGTACAGATATTTTTATTTATGAAAGGTATCATTAATTATATCGTTTAAGATATTTATATTTTATATAAGATAGAATATTAACACCTCGCATAAAATAGAATATACTTTGTATCACATATGTGATCGGACATTTACAACTTTCATGTGTTTCAACAAAATGATAATAACGAAACAATGAAAATCTTTTTGCTTCTGAAATTTGATTTATCCTTTACTCAGACATTCGTGCAGGTTTAAAGAAAAGCAACATAAATTAAATCCGGAAAACTTAATGCACATTAGATAGAACGCTTACAGTTTGATAAATAAAAATATTTTAAAAAATTGGGAAGAATTTTTCTTATAATGAGTTTAATTACCAGGATATTTTAAGAATTTTTTTTTTTGACAACGGCATTATCATATTTTTTAGAATGCCTCCTTGAAATTGTGCAACTCAAACCGTATCATACCAACTTCAGTTTTCCATTAAAAAAATATTTTCCCTTTTTAGAATCCAGTTTTTATACTGTAATATTTCATGGTCTTTAAAGTGGTAAGTATATGATTTCGGAAAATTTTACAGCAGCCAGATACACACATTCCTAGCGATATGCTCATGTCATTAACAAATTACAGGTCGAATTTCTCTGTGGAAAATGAAAAATTGCGCTTTGAAATGTTGAGATACTGGTATTGATTCATTACATCCATAAATTCAATATTACGACTCCAAATGACGGCATATCATAACGACTCCTCCGCCATGTTTTACTGTAGCAAGCTTCTGAAATTCTTCTTTGAGGATCTTTTCTATAAAATCTGTGAACCACTCGAAGAGACTAAACATATATTGTCATTCAAAATAATCTTATTGAAGTTCTTAGAATTCATATTTTTTTAGAGGGGGAATACCTAAATTTTCGACTATATTCATTAATTTTTTTTAATTATTTTTTTATGGTATTCAACAATCAAAATATATTTTTATGTATATACTCGTACATAATAAAACTATAATATAACGGCACGAATATTTAGATTATTTGTCAATAAAAAATATTTTCCACGTGACTCATCTTGCTATAAGACTAAAGCTCTCATAATCGGGTTCTTAAATATAATACTCATAATTAATCCTTTTACTTTAAGGGTCAGTTTTGGAGAAAATTTAGGCTAATTTTTTTTTAACTTTACGCCCGGTATGCTTAAACGAGGTAAATTAACTATTTTAGAAATTTATAATAGTCTTTTTTTCTAAATACAAAGTAAAAACTAACCCGACAACTTTAAACTCCGTTTCCTGTCTTGAAACAATCATAACAACAAAACATTGAAATAAAAATTATGTTGAAACTTTGATAGATAGTTTGCTTGATAGATTTTTAAAGGGTTGTAGTTCCTTTTTATCCAAAATAACCATAACTTTTTCATTTTTTTATTTATTACAAAGGGATACATTTACTGTCTCAAAAACATCTGAAGACTTTTAATAAACCTTTACCCTCATTCAACAAATGACATTAATTTTATAAACAATATTTTTTTAAATAGCTAGTAGCTAAAAGGACATCTTGTAAAAAAATATTTTGAAAGGTACAAAATTCTGTTCAATCTCGTGAGAAATTGTATGCATATGATAAATGCATAATATCAACATTTTGATTCCGATGAAAATACATTTTCTATATGTCTTGCAGATATATAATATATTGTATTTATACATATTTATATAAATTACATTAAGTTACTGCTTTTCGTGTTCCCGTGAAACTATAGAATAAAAACTCATTTAGGCTGCAAACTTTTCTAAAAATAAAGATACATATATACATATATATTTGTTATATGGTAAACAACCTATATAATATCTGTTAAGAAATATATTATATATGAATGCGAGCATGCGAGAATCCCCATTTGTATCTAAGAATTTTAAATTTGATTCTGAACATTGTAGAATGCAGAACACTTGATTTAATCAACAAAATACCTAATACAGTATTTTCTATTAATTAAATTTACTGTTATACTCCTTTTTTATTAAAAATAAAGTGTTTGCTGTTACTTATTCCACCTGCATTACTAGATATTTATACGTCCTTAATTATAAAGGGTAAATAAATACACGCCAATACACTCGTCAATTTTTACGCTACTGAAATGAATAGTCGAGATTCCATTGAATTATTTTGTCATGTAAATTTTCGTTGTGTTGTATGCTCGTTCTCTTGTATCTAAATTATGAATGTGAAGTCTAAAATCTTCCTATAAGTGATTCTTGCTTGAATGAAACTGCCTCTGGGTTTCGAGTTTTAATATATAAATAAGCAATATCAATGATAAACTGAAGAGAATATCTAGTTTATACTTGTTCTCTTATCGGTAGCCTGGGGTGTTCTGAAGGGCATATGTGTCTAAGTAGCATTTGAAATGTATGAAATGAAGCTTGAGCAAATTCATTTGACTGTAAGTATGAATGAGGAAATTTCAACGGGAATAGTAAGTTATCGATAATATTTGTTTCAGTAAAGTGGAATCTATTGTTTAATTCAAAATAATTTTTTTAGCCACCATGTACCTGATTGAATGGCATTATAGATATTTGAACAACAAGAGCACAGTTTTGCTCTAATAATGGCAACAATAAACTTAAAATAAATCTCATTACATAAAATGCAATACATTTAGAATCAATAAATAAATATACATTTGATAATGTTTGAAAAATTAAAAAAATAATTGATATTCAAGATATAACCATTAAGTGCATTTTAGTAATTAATGTATGTTAAAACACTTTCGTAATTGTAATAGCAAATCAAAAATGTAATTTGTAGAAACCTAGCATCTAAACTGTCTTCAGTTATGTAATTAATAAAACTATTTTTCAATTAATGGATCTGCTTAGAAAATTTTAGTCAGTTATCATTAATCAGATATTCGTACGAATAAATTATTATTTTTAATTGATAGTCTTAATTGTGTATGAGTGTTTTTCAAACATTAGGTCATTTCATTTCTAGATAATAGATTAATAGCGTTACATGAATGAATTACTTTTATAGCGAAATTTAAGTAACAGATATTTTTAAAAAGTATATATTACATTATATGCATTTAAGATTGGTAAATATAATGTTCCAAATTCGAGGTACAAGAAAAAACTCTTAAAATGTTTTGTTGTTTCAATTTTTCAGATAATCGGCAGATTTAAAACGTAATATCAATATACTTTTATCAGTTATTTTCGCAAAGTATTTACACCAGACACAGCATTTTCTTATATCATAGAATTGTTTCATAAGTTCACATAATAGTACAATATTAAACCTTTCTACTAATGCCTTAAGAAGAGTACTAGTTGGTAATTATCTTTATTGTCTGTAATTAAAATAAAAAATTAAAAACAAATTTCACAATCCATTAAATTACCAAACGTTGTGAAATATATTATATAATTTTTTTTTCTTACAGATTTATAAATTTACAGATAACAAAGAAATTGAACGGCTTAACATAAAATTGCAATGATCGTTCGTTTCTGATTCTTTCACACAGTCTACAGCGCTAATCCATGCCGCATAAGGTCATGGAACCGAATTCTAATTCAAACTCTACACACGCATGATCACTAACGAAGTTCGGACTGCCCCATTCATAGTTCTTGTTTTGCTACAGCGGCGAAAATTTATTGATTTCCTTTAAGAAACGAAACACGGCGCGAAAAACGTGACGTATTTGCCACTTTTATTCACCTACTAATGAGGAAGTCGGGCTTAAAATCGGTACAGAAGATGTTCAACTCACCTCAATAAATTCACCGCTGCCAGGTACAAAATTCCAGGGAAGAGTGCTTCCGCCAGTAAAATTTGTTTCAGAATTCTTTGGAGAACAGTTACATCTGGAGAGATGTCTAAGAGAGCTTTGCAGGGAGATTTCGGAGAGGGGAATGAGAAACCGTCTCACTCGCCACTGTAGCGCCACCTAGCTGGACCAGTAGTGAGTTGTTGCTGGTTTTAAATGTCAGCAGCAAAATCGCTTTTGTTTGCAGGGGACCCACAGTGAAAAGGAGGCAATCGATATAGGTATCGATAATTTTAAAGCTAGTCATCACGAATAGTTTGTTTAGAAATGAAATAGGGCCATTCATGTGGCAGGAATTTATCGATATAGTTTGGATTATTTGTAAAAATGAATTGTCCAATGTTTCTAATGTTCGAGAAGTATAACAAAATAATAATAAGTTTCCATACATACGCATAAAAAATTTTGGGAAAATAGATGAGTTGTTTTCGTAGCAAATTAAAATATTTAATTTCGCATTTACTACCAAATATCCATTTACAAGTTCTAGCAATGGTTCTATTTTATGTGTGGCATAGTTACTCAAATCCCTTGAACCCAAAGTGTAGTCATATTTGTATAAGTATTTTAGTAGATACACCGAACTAATATTCTATACGTATAATTAAACATTCAGTTTTAATACACATACGTAGAGATTTTAAAACCAAATATACAGATTATGTCAGAAAAAATTTCAATTATCTTTATACGTATTTCCAAGCATACACCTACTTACAAGGTATAATCACGATTTTAATTTATTTAATAAAAAGTTAACTATATTAGTAGTTTCCTACTTTCCTATTAGGAGTATAACATTGGAATATGCATTACAGTGGATATGCATATAGTAATATGCAGTGAATTCTAACATGATAGTCTGACGAAACTCTAAACCTCTGTTTGGTAGCCTACTCTTAAGGGATTTATGTCTTATTCATTGAGATAAAAAACAATGACTTTTCTGCCTCTCTTTCTAATGTAATATAAAGTCAATCAAAGTAATTCGTTGGTAGGAAGTAAGAGATTTAAGTTTTAATTTTATATTATATTACAAATTTTGTAACAAAAAAACCCCGGAAAGTAAGCTTTATTTTTAACATGAGCAAAAAGGAATTGCGTTTATTTAATGACTGTATGATAGAAATAAAATTTTATCCTGAGATAATCAAATGACATTAAATTTAAATTCAAAAATAGGCTAGTTTACTTATAAAATACTTGCAAAAAAATAAATAAAAGGGGAAATACATATACACCCTATTCTCTTTTTACACGCTTTTTGAAATAACACTGTCTAAGAAATAGAACCAATTATTATTTTGCACTGTTTTTCGTTTACTTAAGCACTGTTCAAAATTGTAAAAAGAATAAAAAATATAGAGTGCAATGTTATCGGAGAGTATTTTACAGAGTGTAGATGTTTTCACGTTGGTTTATAGTAGTGATGTTAAAGGAGTGGTTCAACTATCAGCAAGTACAAATCTAGAAGGCAGCCAACTAGCCAATAAACTTGGAAATAATTTTCTTACGAACGATTTCAATATCGAACGAGCTGCACAATTCCAACGTGATTTAAAAATGATTTTGTCACGTTATGAAGAATCATATAAAGAACTAACAAAAATAAAATCACACCGTCTGATAACCGAATTCGTATTCAAACCAGTGAAACAAAAGAAAGGAAAGATGTTAATTTTATTCAAGTTACACTTGTAGATATATCACCATTAAATATTTCAAGTGGGGGGAGTCATTTTTCTCCACCGAAAAACAACAGAAAACGGGTACTTTTAAAGTCTACTCAATGACTGAATGATTTTACTATATGTATGTATTAATTAAAAATATCAAGTTATTTTTAACCATTTGTGACTGCCGAATATTTTCAGTTTTAAAAGTAATCTGTATAAACTTAATTAAAATAAGATTTGGGGTTTGACTTTTACGTATTTATTCAAGTTCATTCAATCGAATCCAAATTTCATACAGAAATTAACATTTTCTTATTAAGTAGGGTAAGTATGCCGATTATGAGAACTTGCCTAATATGTGACCCCAGCCTATAGGACGTATCAAGTATTGCTGCCTGGCGACTAGAGCGGAAAACAGTAGTCTATTGCAACATCGTAATCGGTGAGTCAGTCGAGTGTTTGCAAGCGCACACAAAGGTGCAGTATTGTTTTTCCTGAATGGGTGTTCGTCGACTTTTTTGCATCACCATTTTCATTGGCTGTTTTCACCTTCAAGGTAAGACTCTTATTAAAACTGTTAGTATTCGATAGGTAACTATAATTGTGGAGTGTAAAAACGCCTGTTTGTTTTTAATCTAACGTCAATTCTAACCTAAAAAATTCATTGGCGTGTTCAACAACATGGTCATGCCCAATTTGAAAGCCCAAACCATGCCTAATATGAGATAGGGTCTCATATTAGGCAATTTAGTTTTCACTCTCACAGCCTTGTTTCCTCTGAAGCTGCAAATGCAATGACGCCCAGGCGAAGTCCACAACCATGTAGCAGTAGTGACAATGTGGAAGGTATTGATCAAACAACAAATTCAAACTAGTTCTTAGTGACTCCTGAAGAAATAAATCCCTTGCCTACGTTACCTGAGAAAAACACCTCGAAACCAAGTAGGGCCCGTAAAGGCGATGTTATCACATCGTCACCCTATGAAAATAAATTGATTGATAGCATTAATGAAAGAACTGAAACATATTCGAAAAAATCTTTGTTTCTTACAAGAAAAAAAGGAATAGACCTAAAAGATAAGATATCAAAGGATAAACAAGGAAAAGGGGATTAAGATAAAAAAGAAAAGGATAAGGAAACAATAAAGGGAAAAGGAAAAAGCAAAGGGGTCCCTACAGGAAGGGGAAAATTAAGGATGGATGAAAATACAACACTAGTTAAAAAATGAGAACGAATAAGCCTAATTATAGCTATGATGATCTCAGCTCAGTTGAAGATGATCAAAAACTTTCTCTCCATAACAGCAGTGATGATAGCATTGATGAAAAAGACGCTGAATGTCTTTTTTATGGTTGTTTGTTTTCAGAAGACAAACGGGGGGAGCAGTGGCGTCAATGTAAAAGGTGTTACAGGATGAAGATTGTGGAGCTGACGAACTTTTTATTTGTAAACAATGTGAAAAGTTTGAATCTAAAAACAAAAAGTAAACAAAACCTGTAGTGTAAACCAACTAATTTGTTTAAAATGTCACTTTTCTTTTTCACCTATTAGTGTATATATAGGTAACTATTATCTAATTATTGTGTACAGTTTTGTTCTTACGAACTTTTCAGTAATTCTAATTCATTTTTA
Organism: Dolomedes plantarius; assembly: GCA_907164885.2. Taxonomy (NCBI): domain Eukaryota; kingdom Metazoa; phylum Arthropoda; class Arachnida; order Araneae; family Dolomedidae; genus Dolomedes; species Dolomedes plantarius. Next base: position 82,469,051 of record OU015497.1, on the reverse strand, counting down.
GAGTTGTAGAATGGGGGTCTCATATTAGGACTAGTTTTTTCAGACCCCCAAAAATGGAACACTTGTGTTTATAGTTTCATACAAGAAAAGTGTAAGGTAATTTTCATTTTTTGTCATTGTTTTATGTAGTTAAATACACTCATGGACAAAAAAATTAGCGCACCAAGAAAGAATTGCGGGATCGTAACGAAACTTGCAATGAAGGTACATGTCGGGGAGATATGCAAATGATTAGAAATGCAGCGTGATTGCGCATTACGTATAGCCGGTAGAGGGCGTTGAACATCGTACTCTGTGGAGTATAAAACAGGTAACCAAAGCTTGTTTGAGTGTGCTGAATCATTTACAAAGGAAGAGCTGAGATAGACATGCCATTACGCCGTGTTCGAAGACAATATAAGCAGTTGTCGCAGTTTGAGAGGGGGAGAATCGTCGGGATGATGGAAGCTGGGTGGTCAGCTAGGCGAGTAGCTCCTCAATTAGGCCGCTCTGATTGTGTTATGAGGAGGTGTTGGGACCAGTGGACCCGAGAGATGTCATGTACACGAAGACCAGGCTCAGGACACCCTCGACAGACCAGTCGTCGAGAAGACCGCCACATCGTAAGAAATGCACGCGTACAGCCAACTGCTTCATCGGCCGCCATCCAGGCACAGGTAGCACCTTCACTAGGGGCCTCTGTGTCTTCTCGAACCATACGAAGGCGCCTGGCTGAAGGACAGTTGGTATCGGGGCGCTAATTACGTGTGCTGCCCTTGACGCCCACCCATCGACGCCTCCGTTTGGAGTTTTGCCGCGCACGAGGAAACTGGACTGCAGCGGAATGGAACCAGGTCGTCTTTAGCGACGAATCCAGATTCAATCTCGGCAGTGATGACAATTGTGTTCGTGTGTGGAGAGCCCGTGGTGAACGCTTCAATCCTGCCTTTGCTGTACAGTGACACATCGCTCCCACAGCTGGTGTGATGGTATGGGGTGCCATTACCTACAATACACGGTCACCCCTAGTATTGTTCCGTGGCACCATGACAGCCCAACGGTATGTTCATGAAATCCTGCAACCACATGTGTTGCCACTCATGCAACGGCTCCCAGGAGCCATTTTTCAACAAGACAATGCTCGGCCTCATACGGCAAGGGTGTCACAAGACTGTCTCCGCACTGTTACTACCCTTCCTTGGCCTGCCCGATCCCCAGATTTGTCTCCAATCAAGCATATCTGGGATCATTTGGGACGACGAGTTGGGCATCCCACGAGTTTGAACGAACTAGAGGCAAGGTTACAGCAAATATGGAACGAAATGTCTCAAGACATCATACAGAACTTGTATGACTCAATGCACGATCGTATCGCATCGTGCATTCGCGCTAGAGGGGGTCCAACGGAGTATTATCTCCTCCGTTCTTTTGTCTTTTTCTCTGAAATAAATTATCCTTTTTCTTTGATTTTCTTATCATTTACTTATATCAAAGTAGTCATTACGTATGTAAAATTTCGTTTCATTTTGACGACTCCTTCTTGGTGCGCTAATTTTTTTGTCCATGAGTGTATATGCATTAAAAGGATATCAAGTTGGTACTATAACACCTTACTTACTTTCCTAGTTATATATGAAAATCAAAAGGGGTATCATATTCGGCATACTTACCCTATATCTTCATGGAACCTATCTCCAATTTTTATATGTTCAATGTACCTTTTTTACACCATTTTTTTTGTTTTGATCGGTAGTCTTTGGAACGCATCCCCAGTGTAAAAAGAAAAACGGGTGTATTTGAAAATCCCGTTTAGTGTCACTCTACTTGAATATTCAGTTATAGATTCAAAACAATATATTAAACAAACAGAAAATCTATGAATATTTTTACTCAATTTTATAATTTTAATAAAGTAACCAAATCATAGATCGTTAGTTTTTTCTTTTCCCATTTGTTGAAATTTCGGTCTGCGTCTATTACCACAGGTGTGCTTTCTTAGAATCAGAAAAGCAGTAGCGTTTGGGATTTGTTTTAATACGGAAGCATTGAGTTCTTGCAGGGACAGCAATTTGTCAATTTATTATACTATTTTCAAGGGGGGGGGGGATGAATACCCACTACTGCTAATATTCTTACCTAATAGAAGATTTTTTTATAGCCATGTTGTCTTTATAACGGCACATTTCAGAGGATTTTGCAATATTGATTGCCTCCAACACCCAGAAAAGAACACGGTTGAGAAGTGATGGGAACTATTTAAAGCCCTTTTTTGAATATCTTTTTTGACAAATGAAGTTTGTAAGCTGTTCTCGGGATGATGCTACTCGACAGGGAAAAAATGTGTGACAAATTTTTTTCTCTACATTATTTATGCTGCAAAGAGGCAAAATTATTGATCCCCTCCAATTCACAGCATAGGAAAAATTTATGTTATATTTGTGTGCTGAATATAAACATAAACTAAAATTTTTTTGCACAACTATAAGCTTTAAACAATCACATGTAAATGAGGAGGGTGGATCAAAGCAATTAATACTTATGAAGCCACCTCAAAAATATCATATTTTTAAAGATTTACTTTTCAGAGATTCAAGCTGATTAGCACACTTTTGTTACTTTTTGGTTTTTAGCTTAAGATTAAATTTAATTTTAAATTATTTTAGCACAAAAGGTGAAATGGAAAGAAACAATTACATATTGCATTGTTTATAAACATAATATCAAAACCAAGCTACGTAAGATTATCCAAATTTATGATTCCATCATAAACGTTTCCTTACGGTGTGGGATGGCATGTATCCCAAGAATACGGACCCAAGAATGAATATATATATATATATATATATATATATATATATATATATATATATATATATATATATATATATATATATATATATATATATATATATATATATATATATATATATATATATATATATATATATATACACTGGTGAAATAAATTAAGAGAATTTGCATATTTCATCGAATTTCATGAAAAGAACTCGATTGAATATAAAACCACTCCTTCTAGACAAAAATGCAAATCTTGTACGTCAAATACGTCAGCGTACATGTGTGTGTAGACGGAGCCAGTGGAGAAACAGGCTTTATAAGCTCACGTAAGTTAAGACGCATTTCGCTCGCTAGCACACCTCGGCGGATTTATTGGTGTTTTCAATCGGTTAATTTCAAATTGTAACAGTAAAAATGAGCAACCATCAACGTTTAGATGATGTAATGAGGTGGCGAATTGTGGAGAGGCTAGAAGCAGGCCAATCTCAAGTCCAAATTTGTAGAGAGTCAATTTAACACCAAGCGTCGTGTGTAACTTATGGAAACAGCTCCAGCATACCGGATCCATCGAGAGAAAGCCTGGGCAAGGTCGTCAAAAAGCCACGACGGCCAGAGAAGATCGCCATTTGTCGATTATAGCGAGGCGTAACAGGAGTGCTACAGCTTCTCAGCTCTCTCGTGACTTGTATGCAGCCACAGGAACACGTGTATCAAGGGTGACTGTTTCCAAAAGACTTCATGAGAAAGTGTTGTTTGCAAGAAGACCTGCTGTTTGCGTACCGCTCCCTTCTACGAACAGGAGAATCCGTTTATCATAGTGCAGAGAGCATAGAGATTGGAGCATGGATCAATGTGCGACCGTTCTCTTCACTGATGAGTCCCGGTTCAGCCTAAACACCGATTCTCGCCGTACGTTCATATGGAGAGAACCAGGGACCCGCTACCTACCCTCCAATGTCCGCGAAATCGACCAATATGGTGGAGGAGGTTTAATGGTCTGGGCAGTCATCATGTTGGATCACCTCTCCATGTCTTTGAAAGATACACTGTGACTGGTGTGATGTATAGGGATGAGGTCTTGGAGCCCTATGTTCGCCTTTTCAGGGGTGCAGTTGGCTCTGAGTTCATATTAATGGACAATAACGCGAGGCCACATAAAGCTTTTCTGGTCGACGAATTTCTAGAGAGTGAGGATATTCGCCGGCAGGATTGGCCAGCCAGATCTCCAGACCTTAACCCTATAGAGCATGTCTGAGACGCTCTGGGGAGGGCAATTGCAACTCGCAACCCCCCTCCGACAACCATCCAGGGAATGAAAACAGCGTTGCTGAACGAGTGAGACCAATTGCCACAGGAAATGATAAACTGCCTTATTTCAAGTATGAAATCATGCTGCGAGACCTGTATATCTGCAAGAGGGGACCATACCCTCTATTAACCCATCTATTAACCCATTTTTTATTTATTCTGCAACCGCTGTTTCATACCTTCCGACTCCAACGAGTGTTACGTAATGTATGTACATATAATAACTCGTACATATAATACGAGTGTTACGTCAATGTATGTACATATAAAATTTCATTAAAATCGGTACAGTAGTTCTAGAGATAATCGACCAAGTCTGCAAATTCTCTTAATTTCTTACACCAGTGTATATATATATATATATATATATATATATATATATATATATATATATATTTTGTACCAAATCCGTGGTACGGAAAGATAATTTTACAAGTGAATTTCAATAACAGAAATAAATATGCCAGTTACCGCAAATGAAAAATAGAGATTTTTTTTAATAACAGTTCTTTTTATTTCTTGCAGTAGTAGGCAAAAAATAATTTAACAAATCTTCGTGGGAAGTCAACAAATTCCAGCCCCTATAATTCGACTGCACAGTCAGTAATTTAAATACAAATATTATTAAAAACACATATAACAGTTATCAAATAATAACATACGACCTTTAAATCCTTTTATAACAAGATCTCCCTTCAGTCTCTACGATAAAACATCCGAAGAAAGAACACCGCTTGAACTGCATTTCTATTCAATCCTTTTAATCACCTGGTAAACAAAACCCGAGATGCCACACCGCTCAACCAAACCATTTTCCGACAATATACCCTATAGCAGAACTTATTTCTTACTCCATGGTAGACACGTGAACGTGCTAAACCACAGTTTTAAGTATCGCGAACTCCAAAACATCGCACGCTGGCGATAACACGCCAAGTTGGCCCCTAACTCGTTACAATATAATTTATATATATATATATATATATATATATATATATATATATATATATATATATATATATATATATATATATATATATATATATATATATATATATATATATATATGTGTGTGTGTGTGTGTGTGTGTGTGTATGTATAAAACAGTACCGTAACTAACTGACTCACTAACATACAACGCACAGACCAAACCGCTGGACCTAAAGGGCTGAAATTTTACATAGCGATTCTTCTTATAGTGTAGGGGTGCACTAAGAAAGAATTTTGGAAAATTCTTCTTACATTTTTAAAAATTTAATTTTTAAGCTGTTTTAGTAACTTTTTTTAAGTTTTCGTTTAAAATAACAATTTGAGGGTTATAAAATTTATAACATGAGAAAGATCATAAAAATTCCTTTAAAATGAAAACTTTTTTGAATCTTTACCTCCATTTTCTGATTTTTGGTGAATTTTTAAAGATTAATTTTTAGAATTTAATTTATTAAATGCTGATCACGTGATTTCTTTTTCTGGTACTTTAAATAAATTTATCGTCTCGTGCATAACAACAAAGTAGACCAAAAAAACTTTTTTTTTTCATTCTAATGAGGCAGACGATTGGACATTATCCAAAAAAATATACAGTAAATGAAATGTTCCTCAAACTGTACTATATTCTTTAGTAAGTCCTATTAGATTTAATTTGAATATTTTATTCTACATTATTTTGTGTGTAAAAATATCCCTTACGATATTTTTGTAAATATTTTTCTTTACATCAATTGTATACATTGATTGTCGTATTTATTATAAATATATATACATATATTTATTTTTTTGGCATTAATTGCATACATTGACCGTTGTATTTAATTTGAATGTACTCCGTATCTATTAGGGTTTTCAGCTAATATATATATATATATATATATATATATATATATATATATTAAAACAGTCATGTTTGTTTATTTCAAAACTGCTATTATTTTTAAACTTTACATTAAAAAATTAAAATTTTATAGTTTTGGATGAAGAGATTAACGATTTAACGAACTACTGTAATAGCTAATATATTCCAACCAATTATTCTTACAGAGATCAGCCAACCAGATTATGGTCGAAAGGCTAGACCACTGGTTTTAGGAACCCGAGTCTGCGTGTTTGAATTCGGTTCGTCCGAGTCGTTTGAAAGGGAATTCAATCCTTAGATTTAAGCCTATTCAGCCCTTGTGTTGCGAGAGATGTCCGAAGCCCTCATCAGCTACCCAAAACAATAGGCCCACAAAAGTAGTTCCTGACAATTAGCACAGAATTGTTAAGAAACCGCTCTGCGCGTAATTTAACCATCCTACTTTACCTCTAACCTGCTTGTTATTATCCTAGTTATATAGGTACGTATCCACAGATTAGAAGCACAAAAAAGCAAAAAATGATTAGGCTGCATAAGAGTGGAGATAGAAAACTTTAAGAGTAAAGGAAAATTGATAAAGATATCTAGTTCTCTTTGCCACGATAGCACGGGCCAGATTTTGTGCATATAACTCAAAATATTCTAGAATCAGAGACTTGGTAAGTGAAATACCCAAGTGATACCCTATTAATCACTAAAATGTCTATTTTCGAGAAACATTATTTCAATTTTGCAGTCCATAAAGAAGATGTTCAGTCTTCATAAAAGACTTACCATTTTTATTTTAATTTTTAAATAATCCATTATAATAATTGTTTCAGTTTATTCATCATATTGTTTGTAATTTGTATTCTAATAGTGTTTATGGCATCACTATGTAACTTTTTTTTTTTACTTCAAGCTAAAATGTTTTATATTCTGTTGTTGTTGCACATTCGACTGGGAGTAATGGCAAGAAAATGGCTAAGAATTGTTAATCTGTTGTGGTGTATATTCTGTTCTAAGCAATGTCATGTAGGAATTAAAAAAACGCTATGTTGGATGCGATTCCGTCTTTCTTTTTTTTGGTTAAAGATTCTGTGCAGATTATTGTTCAAACTGTTGACATTTTGCAGTCAATTTTTCATGTTTTAAAACCTAATTTTGAAGGGTTATTCAGTGTGTCACAAATTCAACAGTTATGTGTTAAAATGAAGTCAATTATTAAATGTATTTTAAGGATACATACATGGAACTAAATTTTTTAGTGTTGACTTATTATTCAAGTATTATTCAGATGATGTTAAAGGTAATGCATTCCAGTATTACCTTTATTAAAAGAAGTAAGAAGATTGATTAGTTGCATTTAAACAAGAACATTATATATTTTTGTTAATGGAATCTTATGCAATCAACTAAGATATAAAGTTATTTTAAAAAAATAACTGATCCCACAGAAGATGTGAGCGAAAATTTTTATACAATTTTAGTAATAAAGCGAAACATTCCGGCAGATAATGAGCCGTATCACTTAAGAAGGTAATAAACAATGGATATATTTAACGGCATTGAGCTTTGTATGAGAGAAATCCTACTATAATCGCCCTTTACCCTAACAATAACATTTTCACGTGATATATATATATATATATATATATATATATATATATATATATATATATATGTATATATATATATATATATATATATATATCACATGCGATGATGTTAACCCAATATCACTTCATCTTCACCTGAAACCCTTGAATAAAGAATCTTCTGTTTGTATGTGTGTATATGATAAACCGTCAACTTGTTTTATATGACAGAATGCAAATTTTGAAATTCATATCTAAATTAATAAATTCTTATTTGTGCGATTTCGGTAATTCATACATATGTATTTGACTTTGAAACTCCAATTTTCTTTCATCTTTTAAATTCCTGCATAATGTATGTCATTCATTAAAATTTCCATAAAGTTACGTTGAGTAAGTTAAATTAACGGAAGTTATGTCAGAACCATATGCTTGCTAGTTAATCGAAAAGAAATGAGATAAAGATAAATAAGTCGAATATCCCATTTCACATGCAGATGCATTAATAACCAGCTATTGCAGTTCATTTCCTTCCACTTTTATCACTGTTTGAGAGTATATTAATAGTCATTTTAAATTAGTTTCCAAACTTGATTTAAATACTGCAAGCATTTAAATATTTTCTGTTTCAGAATACGCAAATGTCACATACTGCGTTTAATGGTATTTGCAATACATTATTGATATCTACATTTATTTATTTTTATTGATTCTCAGCTAAATCAGTATTTATACTTCTAATAGAAAGATTCATGGACTTCTTTGGCTAAAATAATAATAAATATTTTCTGCTTCAGAATGCGCAAATGGCACATACTGCATTTAATGGTATTTGCAATACATGCTTGACATCTAGATTTATTTATTTTTATTAATTCTCAGCTAAATCAGTATTTATACTTCTGAAAGGAAGATTCATGGGCTTCTTTGGCTAAAATAATAATAAATATTTTCTGCTTCAGAATGAGCAAATGTCACATACTGCATTTAATGGTATTTGCAATACATTCTTGATATCTTTATTTATTTATTTTTATTAATTCTCAGCTAAATCAGTATTTATACTTGTGATAGGAAGATTCATGGGCTTCTTTGGCTAAAATAATAATAAATATTTTCTGCTTCAGAATGAGCAAATGTCACATACTGCATTTAATGGTATTTGCAATACATTCTTGATATCTTGATTTATTTATTTTTATTAATTCTCAGCTAAATCAGTATTTATACTTGTGATAGGAAGATTCATGGGCTTCTTTGGCTAAAATAATAATAAATATTTTCTGCTTCAGAATGAGCAAATGTCACATACTGCATTTAATGGTATTTGCAATACATTCTTTATATCTGGATTTATTATTTTTATTAATTCTCATCTAAATCAGTATTTATACTTCTAATAGGAAGATTCATAGGCTTCTTTGGCTAAAATAATAATACTGTACTAACAGGACAACATGCTCTTAAAGAATCATAAGCAAAATTAAATATTTTTTGTTGAAATATTTTATAATATATTGTATAATATATTAACTCCCTAAAAGTATTCTGTAAATGGATATTTTATCATTTATTGATTTTTTTCTATCCATAATATCATTTCAATTTTTTAGAAGAGTTTTTAGATAAAAAAAATTATCAAATTTACAAATTTAGCCTTGTGAACGTGTGACCTGTCGGCAGGTTACTCATTCAAATGTTTTAACAAGTTTTAGTATTCTTCGCAGACAAAGCAGAGATATTGTAATTTAAACAACAATAATTGCAACGACGAAAGTAGGTATCAAAAATATTAATACAGGTAGAGATTTTGAAAAACATACAAATACTGGAAATCATCGTCCTCATAACGAAACCGAAAATTGTTTGGTTTATTTAACATGCCGAAATAGGTAACTGTACATAAAAAAGACAATATTTTTTCTTTGATTATATACACATACAGCATAATCCTAGAGAGTATAAAATAAATGATTAAAAATTCAGGCTGCTTTGTACCAAAATTTGTCCAAGGATTGCCGACTTGGATTTAAAGATTTTAAAAAAGAAAATTATAATTCGTACTAGAGAAAGAAATTTACACCTTGGGGCATTTTTTAAAAAAATCCAAATAATATTTTTAAATTTAAACTATTAGAGGAATGAATTGGGTATAGTGTGTTTTAAACGCTCATAAATTCCTTTGGTGGACGAAATTTATAAAATGAATCCTGTTGCAAGGTGCAGAGAAGTTCAGGCTATCTGAAAATACCATTTTTATTGGATTATCAGAATTTATGTAGCTATAAATCTCTGTTTCGAGGCCCGTCGCTGCGAATCCATCATCGTGTACACTAATGGCGGCTGGTGCAAGTAAAATCTGTCGGGGCTGCAATGTCCTCCAAGTTCTCAAATTTACCTCTGGAGGTTCGAGGTCAAGTGTTCCGGTCTCGTCACTTGACTCGTTTCTAAATTACGGGACCAACTTGTAGGGAGTAGAGCTAGCCGTCTGTATGGTGCCGCCTTAAATGAATGGCCAGCAGTCTTGCGGTATGAGTTAGGGCAGCCAACCGCAGTTGATGTTGACCATTACTGGTCTGGTATCTGCAAGGCTTTTTCTGTCTGGTAATTCATATTCGAGCGAATGTCTAGCGACAAGTGCCTCCGTATTTGAAAAAAAATGTAGCTGTAAATAGTAGACAAATTTTCTCAATAAGTTAACATTGAGGTGAGCGCATCCAATAGGGTTAGAACAAACATACTTAAGGATAATGTTGGTTTTAGTGTAGAGAATGGCATAAGAATGAGCCATACGTATGAACGTTACTTTCAACGGGACATGATCTGAGGGAGAAAAATTCTAATATAACTATTTTTATTCTGCTTTTGGTCATGAGGTATATATAATTAATGTTCCAGTGAATGAAAAGACGGATAATAAACAATATTGTCATCACAAACTTTTAGGATATAAAGATTTTTTTACTTGTTGTCTCAGTCTCTTACACACTAGAAAAAAACTGAGTGTATAGTGATTGAATCAACATATCTTTTACTGCAGAGGAGCGGAAAGTTCCGCTGTCTAACAATGCAACACGATCCGTTCTGAACTAAGTAGTTATTAGCGAAACAATTTGTATTACGTAACATAGCAGCAAAGATTAGGCACAAATTTTTGCTAGTAAAGAAACATGATCCTCTCGGACCGGTTGCTTTTTCATTGTATATAACAACTTAAGGAATCCATACACCATCGGAGGTGATTGTTTGAATATTTTTTTGTCGTTTTATCTATCTTTTTATCTAAACGCAGAAAAATGTATAACAATTTTAGCTTTTACATCAAAATAATTTTTTCAGGGGGGGGGGCGGGAACTGAAAAAAAATTAGTGAAAATTTGACATTTCCGCAAAACACGATAACTCAAAAACAAACAAATATATTCATATAATTTTATATATTGGAGAATGAAGATAATAACTTTCCTTAGAGAATAGAGTATTCACAGGGTTACACTCTGTTTATCTTTGAATCTGTGGCAGCTAAAGTACTTATGTACGGAAAAATGAGCATAGTCTCTTCTATTTATAACCATTTACAGATCAAGTATGCAAAATTTTAAGGCATTTTAAACGTAACTTTTCCTTATAAGAAGTTTTGCTTAAAGAGAAACAATGAAACAATTAATTTTGAGAAAACGCTAAAAATATCTTTATAACACATTTCTTATTTCAAAAAAATCTTTTAGTACTAAAATCCACAATATTTATAAATGCAAACATATTTAGAAAGATAAAAGATTACGCTTTAATGATATTTTTTTAAAGAACAAAAAGAATAAAAATTTTGACCGAAAATGCCGTTTTAAAGGTGTACGGATATCTTAACCAGAATTAGTAAAGTGTTTACAGATTGAAATCAAAATTTCTATGATTAAATATTTCTCGGTTTAAATTTGTGTATTTAAATCATGAAATTTCAACAGTCAGTTGATTTAAAACTTTTTAAATATAAGAACCGGTAAATATTTAGGAATTCTTTGCTTAATAGCAATTTCATTTACTATGATTACACACTTTGCAAAATATAACAACTGATTAATGAATAAAAAATCTTTTTTGAAAATTAAAAAAAGAGTGTTGCCATTATCAAGTAAAACTGTAAGAAAGATAATTATTAAATTTTTCTTTTCAAACTATTGACTTTCAAACTATTCTCAGCACCATCAAAGAGTTACATGAGTAATTTACACCGTCAATAACACGCAAATTCAAAATTTCTTAAGTATTTGCAACAAATTGGTATGAAACGTAAGAAAACTTCAATTTACATAACAGTTATACTGCTCATTAAAATATTATTTTTGTTTAAAAAAGGAAAATGCTAAATGGCTTTTTTGCATCGGTCTTTTCGTAGTAATCATTGTATGATGAATACAAGGGCTAAGATCATAAAACATACAAAAGTAAACATAAATTGAAAAAATGAGTTCCTCTATTTATAATCAAGATAAACTGTAGATCAGTATCTTTATTCAGAATAATTCATTTTGTATGTTTCAAATAATATATACTCCGGGAAAGCTAAAAGTCACTGAAAAAGCATTAAGTCACTGACAAAAAAGGTGTGTTGCCCTTATTACATTTTTGGGGTTTAAACAAATAAGTTCAGAATAGGTGAGACCTACTCAGTATTTATTTTTCTGTCAGAAGCTGCAAGGAAGTATTTAGTAATTTTTAAGACAATTTGCCTTTAATTTAAAAGATCATTTCATTGTCACTGCCCTTACGGGCTGATTTGACATCTCTCTATTCTTAAAAAAAGTAACCCCCGCTGCCGCAGCTGTCAAAAGATTATCACGCTATCTCCTCCGAAACCGCTGGGGATATGGGGTCGAGAGCGATACGAATAATTGCAGAAAAATGGGGGAACCAAAGTAAGACATGTCTCATCTTCGTCAAACTTTAAGGTTTTTTTATTTTATGCTTTGTGGGAAAATATTGACTTTTTCATCTTCAGATTACGATAACTCACCAAAATACACTCATGGACAAAAAAATTAGCGCACCAAGAAATAATTGCGGGATCGTAACGAAACTTGCAATGAAGGTAGATGTCGGGGAAATATGCAAATGATTAGAAATGCAGCGTGATTGCGCATTTCGTATAGCCGGTAGAGGGCGTTGAACATCGTACTCAGTGGAGTATAAAACAGGTAACCAAAGCTTGTTTGAGTGTGCTGAATCATTTACAAAGGAAGAGCTGAGATAGACATGCCATTACGCCGTGTTCGAAGACAATATAAGAAGTTGTCGCAGTTTGAGAGGGGGAGAATCGTCGGGGTGATGGAAGCTGGGTGGTCAGCTAGGAGAGTAGCTCGTCAATTAGGCCGCTCTGATTGTGTTGTGAGGAGGTGTTGGGACCAGTAGACCCGAGAGATGTCATGTACACGAAGACCAGGCTCAGGACGCCCGCGACAGACCAGTCGTCGAGAAGACCGCCACATCGTAAGAAATGCACGCGTACAGCCAACTGCTTCATCGGCCGCCATCCAGGCACAGGTAGCACCTTCACTAGGGGCCTCTGTGTCTTCTCGAACCATACGAAGGCGCCTGGCTGAAGGACAGTTGGTATCGCGGCGCCCATTACGTGTGCTGCCCTTTACGCCCACCCATCGACGCCTCCGTTTGGAGTTTTGCCGAGCACGAGGAAACTGGACTGCAGCGGAATGGAACCAGGTCGTCTTTAGCGACGAATCCAGATTCAATCTCGGCAGTGATGACAATCGTGTTCGTGTGTGGAGAGCCCGTGGTGAACGCATCAATCCCGCCTTTGCTGTACAGCGACACATCGCTCCCACAGCTGTTGTGATGGTATGGGGTGCCATTGCCTACAATACACGGTCACCCCTAGTATTGTTCCGTGGCACCATGACAGCCCAGCGGTATGTTCATGAAATCCTGCAACCACATGTGTTGCCACTCATGCAATGGCTCCCAGGAGCCATTTTTCAACAAGACAATGCTCGGCCTCATACGGCAAGGGTGTCACAAGACTGTCTCCGCACTGTTACTACCCTTCCTTGGCCTTCCCGATCCCCAGATTTGTCTCCACTCGAGCATATCTGGGATCCTTTGGGACGACGAGTTGGGCATCCCACGAGTTTGAACGAACTAGAGGCAAGGTTACAGCAAATATGGAACGAAATGTCTCAAGACATCGTACAGAACTTGTATGACTCAATGCCCGATCGTATCGCATCGTGCATTCGCGCTAGAGGGGGTCCAACGGAGTATTAACTCCTCCGTTCTTTTGCCTTTTTCTCTGAAAAAAATTATCCTTTTTCTTTGATTTTCTTATCATTTACTTATATCAAAGTAGTCATTACGTATGTAAAATTTCGTTTCATTTTGACGACTCCTTCTTGGTGCGCTAATTTTTTTGTCCATGAGTGTATGATCGTAGAATTTTGATCTTTTTACAGTCTAAGACTACAGACATCTCTTTTTCAAACTAGACCTCATTTGTTTAAAAATATTTTAAAACAGACTAATATTTTAATCAAAAAATGAAACACAGTTTTTCAAGAAATATCGTCCCATATGTGAATGTACTATCGATGCTCCTCGATTTTTTATCTTAGAAAGATAATTTTTACATCATCAGGAAGCTGAAAGCTTTCTTATTCATATAAATCTCATTTCAAGTCTCTATCTTAAAATTTCGATTTTTAATTGAATTTTAAAGCTGATAATTCAACAGTGATGAAAATCCCTTCACATAAGGGTGACAACAGTAAAATGGATGGAAGCTGTTACATTGCCCGAGAATCACCCCTATGTATCTCGCTGCCGTATTAGGCCTTTTACGAGTAAAATATTCTCTTTTAAGCCTTATTAAGCCTTTTTATGAGTAAGCCTTCTTAGGGGCCAAAAGCCCCGTACGAAAAGCGAGCGTAGCGAGCCTAGGGGCGAAGCCCCTAGTCATTTAAAAAAACCTTTACAATAATGCTAATAAAGGCTTTTATATTAGAATCTTTAAAATCTGAAACCCTTTTTTTTTCAAGCAATCCAAATTTTCTTCCAGTTTTTTCACTGGAATCTGTTAAGGGAGTATAAGACTGAACATTTTATTTTTTAATATTTTACCCTCAAATCCTCTTACATATAAGAATCATAGCGCAATAATCCTTGTAATAAATCATCAGATAATAAATCAGCAGATAATAAAATTTTGAAATTTTATTTAATAGAATTTTTTTGGAAAAAAATTCTTATTGTTCCGAAAAGCGAGCGTAGCGAGCCTAGGGGCGAAGCCCCTAGTCATTTAAAAAAACCTTTACAATAATGCTAATAAAGGCTTTTATATTAGAATCTTTAAAATCTGAAACCCTTTTTTTTTCAAGCAATCCAAATTTTCTTCCAGTTTTTTCACTGGAATCTGTTAAGGGAGTATAAGACTGAACATTTTATTTTTTAATATTTTACCCTCAAATCCTCTTACATATAAGAATCATAGCGCAATAATCCTTGTAATAAATCATCAGATAATAAATCAGCAGATAATAAAATTTTGAAATTTTATTTAATAGAATTTTTTTGGAAAAAAAATTATAATTAATTTTTTTACATATCAAAAGGAACAATGTTTTTCCACTAGTGGTTGCACTTAGGAGAGATTTCAAAAAAATTTAACTATAGGATTGATTAAAAATTTATTCAGAAAGTATTTTATGACTTTTGAAAACAAAATGATAGCATTTGTCCGAGGAATTTTGGTTTTACAGTATATACTTTCAGACCAAATGTAAAATCCTATAGTTTTTATATTTGGTCCAAATATGTAATCCGATAGTTTAATAATTTAAAAAATAAATAAAAGAACGTTGTAGAAAATTTAATAGAGATTCGATGTAAGGAATTTCGTATACATTCTTTCAAAGATCGCGAAAAATTCCATTGAGACATAGAAAGGTTCAAAGTACAGATATATCAAGCCACACATGGACAGTACAGCGTAAAAATGTTTGGATGCCAGTATCATTCATCATAAGAACAGGGAGATGTCTGTTATTTGATCATGTAAGCTGTGTAGAATGTTTCAAGTCATGAAAGTAACAGTTCCTGTTTGAGATTTTTTCTTTGTGTTCCAGACATGTCAAAATGGGAAAGAGTACTATATCAAGATTCTCTCGAGTTTAAAAAAGTCCTAATATTTAAAAGTGAATGAGGGACCTCTAAATCGGCTCAACTCTTATATCCTTAAGCCTTTAAAAGGTTATTTTATATTATATTTAGGGTTATATTTATTCCGCTTTTTTGGCCTGATATTCGAATGAATTGTTCCCTCATACATGAGTATCAAAACTGAGACATAATAAAGAGCATTATTATCGCATATCCATCTTAAACTTATTATTGTACTAGCTGAATACCCGTGCTTCGGAACGGAGTAAATTCCAATCAAATACAACGGTCTATGTATGCAATTAATTTGTATGTATAATAAATGCATAAAACATACTAATTTGAATTAAATTCTTTAAAAACTTTCATCTCAATTAGTCTAGTGGTTAAATTTTATCTTTTACAGTATTTTAATATTTTTTGTCAATTTATTTCGTTGTTATGCACGTGACGCAAAATTACTTTAAAGTATCACAAAAAGAAATAAAACCACATGATCATTTAATAAATTAAATTCTAAAAATTAATCTTTAAAAATTCCCCAAAAATCAGAAAATGGAGGTAAAGATTATAAAAAGATTTCATTTTAAAGAAATTTTTATGATCTTTCTCGTGATATAAATTTTATAACCCTCAGATTATTATTTTAAATGCAAACTTTAAAGAATGTTACAAAAACAGCTTAAAAATTTAATTTTAAAAAATTCTAAGAAGAATTTTCAAAAATCTTTCTTATTGTACCCCTCACTATAAGAAGAATCGCTATGCAAAATTTCACCCCTTTAGGTCCAGCGATTAGGTCTGTGCGTTATCTGTCAGTTAGTCAGTCAGTTACGGAACTGTTTTATAAATATAGAATATTTCAGGATGACTATACAACTGCCTTATAACGTGAAGAATATTTTTTCCAACACAGTAGGCACATTGTCTATCCATAATCGTCCACACAACAATCCGAGAGTTCTTGGTTTCTTTCAGTGGGATTCCCTTATAGGTGAACCAACACTGCATATGGTGCCACCTCAATTCGGACCGAACACCCTCAGGAGCTACATCTGGGGACTCATAATCTCCTCCCACCCTTACAAACCGCGGTGGGACTTTCTGGTCTACAAATTTTACATGCCCTTATAGAGCGTAGCTACGAGGACTAGATACAATGACATTTAAAGGTGTGTTTTGGGATTCGATCCGAGCATCCACAGTACCGTATCCCGAAACTATATCCACTAAGTTGCTCGGGCTCTACCTGAATATTGCAATTTTTAATATATTAATCAATAAATCTTTAGAGATAAAATTGGAGGAGGATTTATTAATTTTTAAACCTTTTTTTTAAATTTTCAATGGGAGGGTAGTAAAAGAGTCCAGCAAAAATGCAATACATTAAATTTTAGTGATCAAAAAGGTAAAAATTGCTGAGCAAAAGTGCCCTATCATGCATTCCAGTTTCTCTCCACCAGAGTGACCTAACCAAAGCTGCACATCGCATACTGTGTATTCTGTTCATCCTCTCTTCCATACCATTCAGGGATACTATATGGGATACTATATCTGCCACTATATGGGTTGGCTAAAACACCAGTGAGAGAGAGGTTCATGCCAAGCAATTGCGACCAATCATAAGTCTTAAAACTTGCGACACCTCTCTTGCGAGGTTCATCCGTACACACCTATATTGAGGAGAACTCTCCACCTTTTTGTTTGTATACGTCTCGTCAATACATCTTTCCATTTTAAGTTCATCTACCAACGGATGGGAGGTCATGCTGAATAGACAGATAAAAATTTGAAAATAATATAAACCGGACAGACATGCATTTGCATATACATTTTTAATGTGTTGCTGTTGTTTCTAATACCCCCAGGCCGTAAGTATTCCAGACCAGGTCCATATAGGCATGCGGGTAGAGGGTTGCGTATCTGGTTTATAATGGCACCATAAGGGTCGGAGTCCTATTTAGCCAATTGTCACCTTAATTGAAACCAAGCATCCCCAAGGGCGACATCTGGGAGATGATACCCTCTCCCACCCATTCTGACCTCTTTGAGGGACCTTTCGGTCTATGGTTTTAACGTTCCTATATCCGGCCTAGACAGGGATTTGTAATGTAAATTTTTAAATTCGGGGTGTGGCGCTGTAGTCTTTCTACAGTGGCGTAACTCTGACGGTTATAAAATGGCTGCTATTTAGCTATAACCGTTACTCATTGGAATAGGGTGAGTGCGCCTGTAGCATTTCTGTCTTTTCATTTGTGTTCTTTTAGGATTGTATGTGTACTTGCATTTATGGTGCGTTGAGCCTTAAGTGCAGGATGTCTGTTTATTTTCATTTGATTTGACTATCTGTTTGAATGAGGATCTCGGTGCCTTGGGATGTCTTTTGGTTGGACTACATCCTATTCAGAAAGTTCCCTCTTGAGGTAACTGATTTGGTTAGGCTTCCTGATGAAGAGACCAGTTGTTTGCCTCGCTATATGGTTTGGTACCTTTACTGCTACAGAATCTTGCATTATGGTGCGTTGAGCCCTAAAAGCGTGATTTCGGTTTATTTTTGTCTGCATTCTTACTGCTAATAATTATCTTGCTTTGTTAAATTATTTACTTTTAGTTAGGTTTATAATGTAACTTAAAGTATCCCTCTTCTTAATTTTTATATTTTTGGAAAAATCCAACTAAAATAAAGGAAAATATTATTTTAATTTAAATTATTTATTTTTTTTAATCATGATTTATACCGAAACTGACCCAAGAGTATGTGCCCACATTTCTTTCCCTCTCACATCTCGCTGACAAATGTGGATAAATTCTTTTAAAAGTCCATGCGACTGACGAAATGGACGCATCTAAAAATTCTACTTTCTTTTCCAGACCTGAGAAGCTTTTGAAAGAAAGAAAGGAGGGAAAAAAAAAGAAGCAATCAAAATATTGATGAAAGAGGTGAAAAACGTGAATAGGAGGAAATCTTTTAACAACAGATCTCAAAAGAAATGGGAGTGCCTTGCTATTTGGTAATGTACCATGAAATACCAGTTTTGCTGTTTGCCGAATGTGAAAGGTGGAAATGTAATGGAAAATGACAGTTGAAATTCACACGAGCAAAACATTTTCTGAATTTCACTTCGGATATTTTATCTCGTACGGCAATATCTATAGATATTTAACCGAAGTGTAGGAGGTAAAAAAAATATTCACTAAAAAGATATATGGAAGGAGATATAGGTAGACTCTCCTTTAGCTATTCCTTGAAGTTTTTTGAACCTGAAATAAATTTTAGCAAAATGTGTTCAAGAAATAAAATACGATATATCGAATAAGATATATTCAAGCTCTGCTACCGTTATAACATATTTATAGGTATCGGTTTCTCTTCTCTCTTTTTCTTGTCTTAAAAATCCTGGACCCACCCTTATGAAAGACTATGGTAAAACAAAGATGTTTTTCACAACGTATTTGTGAAAATAAGGGCCGTAAAACTTAAAACAAATTGATTATCCGAATGATTGTAAAATTTATTGAAATGATTGATGGCATATAATGATGACTTTATCTTCAGGATAGGACCCATATATTTTGTTTCATATAACTTGATACAGAGTCTGAAGGAAAATTGCTCGATAATTTTAACAATTTGAGGCGCAAAATCTATTTTGTTTCATATAACTTGATGCAGAGTCTGAAGGAAAATTACTCAATTTTAACAATTTGGGGTATCGAAGACTACGCCTTTGCCTGTGATAAATTTTGAATCACAACTTTTTTCTTGAAATGTTGTTACCACACTAGGTGACCATACTCGTAAGGGCTATATGTAAAATCCTTTTCAACAAATAAAATATTGACCATTAAGACTGTTACATATGTCATATCCTCTCATGGGCAGTAAAAAGAGGCAAAGGAATTGTGTTACAGCTGAGTGAAGAATCAAACATTTTGAAGTGACAAGTGAGGTAATTGATAAAGACAAGGAAATAATCGTTTCAATTATTTTATTTCTATATTGATTTGTATTGGTTTAAATCACTTAAAATAAGTATAGTGTCTCCTTATAGCTTAAGTTACTCTAATAGTCCGAGGAGCGATGCACTTTTTTATGTTTGCTTCAAATGTTCTTATAATAATACTCCAAATATATACTATTCAAGTTAAATATGTGGCACTGTGATAACAAAAATATTATGTATTGCATGGACATCTCTGTTTTTTAATTGGATCATCATGGGGTCAGGTTGCAGGACCCATCGGACAGCAATTGTGTTGGAAAAATGCAAAATGGTAGCATTAGACTTACGTACAGAGAGAAACCCGTAATCGTAATTTAATAATCATATTTTAATTTTAAAGCATGTTGAAACTAGGCTTAAAGAACCGAACCCGTTGTTATGACGACACAACAAAAACTGCTCTTTTGGAAGGAAATTAAGAGTCTTCAAGCAGATAGGCAACTCTTGTAATTTTACAAATACTTCGTCTGAAATACCAAAAAACTTTGGAAACAAAATGTAATACTCCGGAAAAAAAGTACATTTATGTATTGGAACAATTCCCATTTAAGCCTCTTCCGAACAGTTTACTTTGGGGAAATATGTAAATAATTGGATTTTTTTTCTTATTTGCCAACCAATTTAAAAAAGATTAGGTCATGCAGTTGAAGCCTCATTATCAAGACTCGTAGGGATGAAATTACTCTGTCGCAAATGTCACTTCTAGAAGGAATTATATTATTTCTGTGAAGAGTAATATATCTTTTAAAGAGTTTTTGACTCGTTTTCCATATTTTTATTTTTCACTGTGGACAACAATTCATATTTTTTTGCTTAAATATCCCTGTATATAATATAATCCCAAAAATGACAAACCTAGCAATACCTTTCTCACTCAGAAATTTAACAGCAATTTGGCTGCTTTGTTCTAGTAATGTCTATTTTTGTTAGAGACAATTAAATGTATCTGCATTATGTATCAGGCAAAATATCGATGCAACAACTGTAATGCGACGTCTTACTTCCAGATTTCTTTTTCTGAAATTTTTTCACCGATTATTTTGTTCTCCATCATATTACATTTCCTCCCAAGGTGCATGTTCGAGGCATTCACACTGTCATATCTCCATCTTATAACAATATTTTAAAGTTTCTATGAAAGACCGAAACCACGTGGATCAGGAACGTATTGGCGTATCGTAAGAGTGTTATAAAATTTTGAAACTCCCAAATGATACACTGCAGTGTCTATACTTCACTGGACTTGTGATGCCCATCTAACAAAGAGGTTTTGGTTTGGATTGGAGCGCTACGATCAACTTCTGCTACACGAGGGTTGATTAGACCGGGACCTACAGCTTAAAGCCGGTTCCGAACGGCTACAAACGTCAATGCCATCCATGGGACTCGAACCCACAGACTTTGATTCCGAATGCTAGCGCCCTAGCCATTCGGCCATCGTCCGGCTCTGAAAAACAGGAAACGCTTAAACGATACAAATGAATGTACCCAAACGTTTTTAAATTTACACCATTTTTATCCTTTAAACATACAAAAGCGACAAGTTAATATAATGAGATATATTAAGTGATTATAGTATATCCTTATTTCCCACCCGAAAAAAAATCCTTATTTCCTTGCACACAATTGTCCTTTAACTAAACCGTCGTACTCGAGTGATTTTTTTTATTTTTCATTCGTCATCTTACCCACTTATGAGCAGAGATTCAGCAAAAACTTACGAAGTCTAGCTACAAAAGTGCTGCTTCGACACTCTACTCTTTCTCCTACCCCCGTTCTCCTCTTCCAGGTTACGAAAATGAAAAGTAGCAGTTCTTGAAAAGACGTTCAAGAGTTTGTACTTTCTTTTACTCCTCGCGCCCCGATAAAGGAATGACTGAAGGGTACAGGAACTTTTATTTCTCAATCAACATGCATCTGAAGAAATCCACTTCCTCGATGCTCCACCAGACTGTCGTTTTTTTGTGTGCAATTAGGAATAATGTATACCCCGAATTAAACGATATTTTGAGAAATTGTATTTTGTATGAACGTTTATTTTAAAAAATAACTACATCTCTTAAAAATATAACAAATTAGTATAATTAGCGAATGTTAAAACTCTTGGTATATTTTAAAATTTTGTTTAAGTTCTAGATACAACGGTTTTTCAATATTTTAAGGTATATTTTTCTTTAAAGAATAGATGATTTTGTAACAATCCTGAGCGGAAAATCTACTACTGAAGTTTTGATGCTTTAGTTTTCATTAAATTTATCGATTTTTTAATAACAAAATTTTATTGAATTTTTCACTCTGAAGTATGCAAACTTGAGAAATTCATCAATATTTTCTAAATAACAAAACTAATTTCGTGTAACTTACAAAAATTACAGTAAATGCATTAATTACCATACTGGGAACACATTAAATATTTTAATACAAATTGTCAGATGTATTATAAGCAATATTTGGAATTATGTATACCTCAAATTAAGAGATAATTTTGTGTAAACATTTATTATGAAAAAAAATTGCACTTTTTAAATATAACAAAATGTATGAACTAAATTTAAAAACATTTCTGTGTCGTTATGGCAGATTTTGATATGTCCTAAAAATTCAATTTTATGTTTTAAGTTGATATGTCACCCCTAAAATTAGTTCTTTAATGTGGCACAAGCTAATAGCGGAATTATGAAATAATTCTAAGTTATTCGTATTGGCAAATGCTGTTATGTATAAAAGAGGTAATACTTGGTTCCTAATAGAATATTTTAATCCCTAATTGAAAATTAGACCAGCCATATGCTTGAGGTTGAATATAAGTATCTACTAAAGAATATTTCGATTGAAAAACTTAATTGAACGATTTTATATTTCACAACAAAAGTTAGTTTTTTAATTTGCCGAAAACATGTAAAAATGACAAATGAACATCTGTCATAATGCCACAAATTTGAACTATTAAAATGTTCTTAAATCGTGGTATAAATTCAAGCTATAACAGATTTTTTTTATCTCTATCAGGTACATTTTGCTTTTAGGGTGAAATTCTTCCGTTACAATCCTGCGCACAATGAATACTATGGAAATTTTAATTTTTTATTAAATTCATTGATTTTTTTAAAAAACTAAGTTAATTTTCTGCAAATTACCAAATACAAGTTATATATGTCAAAAATCTTGTGTTAAGAGTTAAAAGTTTTATAATAATAGAAACTGTAAGTAAGGAGAAATAAAAAGGTATATAGAATTCCTATATTTGCGACTAAAGTAAGACTCCTTGGACTCCTTAAACAAGATCTGATGATAAAATATTTCTAAAATAAGATGGACCGCTTCCATTTTTGCTACTAGAGTAAAACTCCTTAGACCCCTTAAACAAGATCTGATAATAAAATATTTCTAAAATAATTCTGCTTCCATTTTTACCAATCAATTATTTTCCTTTATTTAGTTACGACATAGGGAGAGTACTCTTTTCTTTGGTTCAATTTTTTTGCAGAGTATTCAACAGTGCGGATTCAGCAAAAAAGAACAATACATTTCAAAATCTTGTTATAGCATCGCAGCTTATTATTCTCCGCACTGTGCTCCAGGGTGAAGAGAAAAAAGATTCAGAACTCTGGCACTCTAAAATATGCGTTCAAGAACTTGTCCCTTTCGTGCTTCGTTAGGGAATTGCAGATAGTCATTCTAAACACTTCTCGACTTCCGGAAAAGAGAATGTCTACTTTAGGGAATTTTTCTTTAGCTTTTGTTTTTCAAATATTGAAGAAAGATAAAGAAAGTGAATTGAAGTTTAAAACTTTTCTAGTTCGGGATAAGGCAGAAAGATGAGAATGCATGTTTCACGTAGGCTTGGATTTTTGCTGCAAGAAAACACAGACTTTATTTTCAGGGCAATCATAGAAAGTGGCAAAAAAGGACAGAAAACGTGCCAAAAGGATTAAAGAAAGATGATGCAAGGGTTGTTAAGAGAAAAAACTATAACATGTGTTTTCCAAGTCTGGGATCTGAATCGTCTATATTAAACTCAAGCCAGTATTCTACCTAAAGAATTATCCCGATGATGTGAGGCACTCTCTTTTTGCGAATTCCGTTCCTCACGCATTTCCCTTTTTGAGGCCGTCAGTGATTTTGGATGTTTGCCGTAAATGTATTTTTCCTTCATTTTCTTTCACGATGCTAAATTTTTTTTCGAGCATAAAATTCCACAAAATAGAGTTTATTAACGACCGATTAATTATTTTGTTCTTTGCTGGATACATCTGCTATGATGTCCATTAATTAGGGGTATTGACTGATCCTGGGTTTTCTCGCTTTGATATTGTGTTCTAATAAACACACGTCACGTCGATATCAGGAAGTCCAATTTTTAGTTTCCGTTCCCTACAGGACAACAATAATGTTACGTTTTCCTGCGTTCGACAGGATTGAATAAAATTTCAACAGAAAGTGCACACAAAATAAAATTTATTATTCTGTAAATTCTTCAGGCGTATACACAAATTCAAACAGAAAACACGTAGCAACTGTCTTCTATACAACATAAAACTCTAAAGTTGCAAGTCAAGATAACAGAGTCTTCAATACGATACTCGCCTAACGCACTTTCAATACAATCAATTCTCAGCAGAAAAGAACACTGAGTTCCAATGCCAATGTCAGGTATATTTATAGACTTCCAAAGCGCCCCCTATCAGTCGGCCAGACAGAAATCTCTAGAAGCTTTTAGAAAGTTCTAGAAGGTTGGCGACCATTTGGTGCCATATCACCAAATTTGGGGACCAAAATAATTCACCAAATCCATTGCCAATTTGGCGATAACTCTCATATTTGGTAAGATTACAATAGACTTGTAAAATTCGTAATAAAATAAATCTTTGTAGCAATAAAAATTAAACACTTTTAACCTCTACCACACATTCTCACTCACACCTTTTTGTTTCATTTAACAGCAACTACAGGATCATTCGGGAGTGGAAATTACTCCTGAGTACTGGACAGATGTGCTAACTACTACATCAAGATTCCATAAATTCTCTGGATGAACCTCGTGCAGTAAAATACTTAATATAAAATCAACTAAAATAATAATTTGATACAGGGCTTGTAAGTTAATTTTTATTTACTAAATTACTGTTTGTTTTCTTGCTCCTGCCACCGGGAGAAAAAAGGGGTGTTTTGGCAGTAACGCCAATGTATAAAGTACACAGTATTACACGAGAAGCATTAAGAGAAAAAGAGCGTGAAACAAAATTTTGGAAAGCTCTGAGGTCGAAGAGTCATTCATGAGACTTTTAAAAGAAAAAAGAGATCGAGAACTGAGAGAAAGGGGTAACTCTGGGGAATGATGAATTGGACATTTTTAATCATGAAATTAAAATTTTTTTGTTTTACTCTGAGCACTAAGTTTTCAACCCTATTAAGAGATTTTTCGTTCGATAAAATGATGTATTACCTAAAAATGTAGAATGTTCAACATTTTTATATTAAATTAATCTTAATCTAACATGGTAGTATAAAACTTCATTTGCTTATCAAGACACTGTAGAATAATAAATTTTACCATAATTTATTCGTCATTAATAGAATCTAATATAAATCATCAATGTAATAGAGTTTAGCACATCGATAAGCTATTAGGACCTTAGAAATATGAAAGACAAAAATGTCAAGAAGGGAACATAAGTGGGAAATTTCAATATAGATTTTTAAGGCTTGTTAGTGATGTTGGTTACGTTCTAAGGCTCCTCAAAATTGCATCATACTTCCAAAGTTGTCCTGCTCTTGTAAAACTGATGTGTGTTCATATTTCCTAAATTTCATGAAATATTTGTAAATAATGTACACAGTTCTACAATGCGTTGCAGTCAATAAAGCTGTCAGATTCAGGTCATACTATATTAAAGTTATCAAGTTTGTAAATAAAAAAAAGCATTGTAAAACTTTCAAACGAAAAAGTATTATTCCAAAGTGAAATATGTTTTGATAAGTCAGTATATTGAGATAGTCACACTGAAGAAAAAGTCCCTAATTATATTGCAAAAAATGTTTTCCAATGCAATTACTTCTAAACCTTATTTGCAGCTTTAATACTATTCAAATAAATTTCACTAGAAAAATTTTAGCAAGAATATTTTTCCCTCATATATGGTTTACTTTTAATGTAAGTTGGAGCAATGTAGTCTTCGAATGAAATTAATTCCGATTTCAGGTTTTATGCTTATTTATTCGACAGCGATACGCTTAATTACGTTTTAACCTCTACGTATACCTCTTTTTAATGGCATTAATTATAACTTTCATGTATCCTCGTAGAGATTTTTTCTATAAAATGGAGACTTTGAAAAAGCAAGATAAGTAATAATCTCTATCTGTATTATTCTTCTGAAGCAATGTCATGGAGATGCATGAAATTCCCTCATTGATTTCGATATAGAATTTTAACATTTATAACTAAAACAGCTTGATTTAAATTAATCAGTCCATTATCAATTTATGTTCACATGAAACAAAAAGATACCGCATCAGATTCTCTTCCGGAGAAACATTACGGCATATCATAAAAAGTATTTCTCAGAAACGGCAGTCGAGATTTTTCAAAAGAAACTTATTCTGAAAGTAATCATAATAAAACAATTTTTGATAGAAAAAAAACTTTTAAACTTCAATGCTTGCTTTTGAATTCCCATAGTTGTCGATTTAATGATTCTACATTCAAGAGTATTTACTTTCTCTCTCGGTAAAATAAAAATTGTTGAACTTCTTGTTTGATTTATCTAAAATAAAAAATAAAAATTCTAAACCTCCAATATACGGCGATTTTATATAAGTTATAATTTAACGAAAGAAAGTATTTCTTCTAGAAAGTTTCTAGTTGATTTTAAAAATAGTAAAAAAAATGTATTACTGTGTGTATCTAAATGGCGAAAAGACAAATAATACCTTAAATATGAGTATATAGCAGTTAAATAAGAATAAATATAGATACTTGTACATGCTCCAATAAGTTTTATAGGTAGTTAAATCTTAATAAATCATATTCTAAGAAATTTATATTCAATGTTTTTATATTATATGAGAATGTTTTTCTGGTTTTTCGGTTATACAGTGTAAGGATGTTTAACTGCACAGTACAGTAATTAAGGTTTTAAAAAAGGCTCAAGTTACGAAGGATATTGGGTTCGATTTTTTCCTCTGCCACCCTGTTAGTTTTACTGAAAAAGAAATCCATGAACTATGTATGAAATAAGGAGAAGTTTAAGCGGTACCCAATGGAAACTGAGTGATATTTGACAGACACATATTGTACCATGGTCTATTGGCTAATGAGAATGTAAAAGATTGGTCAACAACATGACATTGCATTTCAGCGGTTAGAAAATCGAACAAACACTCTAAAGTTTGGAGCTCCATTTCTTTTCTGGCTAACTAATTTTTAATTAGAAAAAAATTTGTTCAAATGAGCACTTTGCGACAGATAGAGTTGTTACAAGTATTTAAACAAATCGGAAGTGTAACCAATGGTAGTTTTACCTTTATTTTGTTTAAGAACGTGGTATACAGTCCAAGTATCCGCAAGAACATTATTCTTTGGATATGCTAAGACTTTAGTACGTAAGCGGGAAGAGTTTAATAAACTTTCAAAAGTTTTATTCACTTTAAAATGGTGCTCGAGGGGACATATAATATTTATGCACAGTGATATCGATTTGAGGTCTATATTTTTGTAGATTTAGAAACTTTTAGAGAAAGTTGGGCTATTGGCTTTTCATAATGAGTAAAAATAGGGGATTTTCATCAATAATTTTCCGATGTGAATCAGTTGATATTCCGATATTTGTTTCACTGTTTCTATCTGTTTTCCATCCACTTTCGGCAGATCTGAAATCGTACAAATGGAATAATTAAAAAGAAAAAAGAGAAAAAAATAGCAATGTAGAGTAAAATGATCTTTTAATTCCAAACAACTACATTTATTTTTTCATGATATAGTAATTTGTTGTTATTATTACAATTTCTACATAAATCATGTATAAAAATGTTTTATTTAAAAAGCCTTTATAATTTCGAAGAATGTAATTACCGTAATTCATCCATTACAGTCAGATATTAGTCAATTATTGAAGAGGCATAACAAAATCAAAAGAACTATGCAAAAGTGTTCATCGACCTCATGAACTCATCGTGAAAATAGAGTTCAAAATTTCCTTTAATGAGCTTCTGAAAAGAAATAAAACCTATACAATCAATATAAACTATTAAATCCAATAAAACTATTAAAATCCATAAATAACCGTGAAACTTCTCCAAAACAGAATCTACTTAAAAGAAAAATTTTTCCTCTAACAAAATTTTCTTCAATGAGAAAATCATTAAAACAGACAAACAGTAAGGCATAAAGGAGAAAAAGATAGAAACATTTAAAACTACTGAATTCATATAACATTGCCCGCTCATTAAAAATAATTTTTAAAAAGACCTTAGATATTCGACGCATAAAAATCCCTCTTCCCCAAGGGACAAAATAAAGTAAAAACTAGCTTTAAAATGTGTTTCGTCAAACATGGATTTAAAGGATGATTGGCAGATGTAGATTTTAGGGGAAGGAAAGCTAGTTTTACATTTTCTCGTAATAATATAAAAATTTAAAATTGTGTTTAAAAATAGTGTTTTTAAATCACATATTTAAAATTTTCCGTTTAATACTAACACTTTTTAAAGTGTTACATTTGTAATCACATAGGCCTGATCACATGCTAAAACCAAATTAATCTCTTTTAAAAACTTGGATTTAAAACTTGATGAACAAAAGTATCGTCTGTAAACATAAACTAATTTTGAATTTTCTAATACCAAAATTTTATTCATTTTCCTCAACAATAAATTTTTATTGCCCCAGAATTCAAAGAAAATTCTTTTCGAAATATTTTCGGCCAAACACTGAGGATCGTAAAAACTTCCCAATTCTTTCTATCTACGATTTTATGTCCTTAAATTCACGTCTACATGACTAATATCTAAAACTTGACAAGATCAGGTTTGCTTACCTTACCATAAAGGAAACTTTTATCGCAAGGGTAAGTGTACCGAAACTCACACGTAATATTTATGCATAACACATGATTACGAGCCTATGGTTTTTTGGGGGACATTTCATCTCAAATTTATCACCTATGTGACACACATTTTTGTCTCCAAAGAAAACACCCTATTTAACTCAAAGATGCGAAATAGGCTGAATTAACAACGAGAAATATGCATCTCCAGGACACAGTTCGCCTTGGGCTTAGGTTTCGCTCGTTATGGGTTACTGAATAAGGCAAAACAGATGGGTATGCCAATTGGACCAATAGGAAAAACTGGGTAATCTAAGTTAAATGGGCCACGCCCTCAAACGTAGGTTTGCATAGCATGTGACCAATTTAGCGAAAGGTGAAAGCTGATGATAGGTTGGTGTTTGGATCCGGAAGTTCTAACAAAACTGATTAGTTGATCCTCGAAAGGATTACTTCACATTTCTGCTGGTGATAAAACAACTAAAGAGTAGAAAGTTTAAGTATAGGGATATAAGTGACTGCGCTCCGAGAGAGCTACACAGTTATTAGAGAGAGAATAATTTTTTATGGTAGATGGGTATGCTAGAGAGAAAGGATTTCCTTACACGAAATTTCTGTAATAGCCTATATTTTTCTGTTTAATACAATATTTTTCAAAAGAAAATAAGCAAATAATTATATTCCTTCATTAGTTCTGCATGGATGCTTGCTGCTAATTATATTAAAAGTGGATATAATTAATAACTTAAATAATTAATAAGTTAATTTTATAAAAGTTGTATTTCTTGATTATATATTAAAAAATTGATAATTCTAATTTTGTAATATTATTATAAATTTCATATTTTTTTTTAGTTTAAAAGAAAGTTTTTTCCGCTACTTTATAAATAATTCTATTGACGCCTATTCACTGTTCATGTATTGTGTATATATATATATCGTGTATATATATATATATACAATGACCTTCACATTAATTATCAGCAAACATCCATCACACCGAATTCAAACTTATTTTTTTCTTAATGTACAAATAATGCACAGATAATGCATGAATAATGCAGGAATAATGCATGAATAAATCATGAATAATGCATGAAACCCTTATTAAGAAGCCAGAAAGACAACTCCCACTTTCGTCATAAGGAGGGACTTCCTTTGCTTTAATTTGGGGGGGGGGTTACTACAGTCGCAAATAATCGTCCCTTTTGGCGTCCGATCCGGCATTCGTACGAATTGTGGTACAACATTTACAGCGCAAGAGGAGGACAAAATGACTACCTGAACGCTGGAGGTGTATATTTTCCCTTTTAAAGTCACTGAAAATTTCTTTTATTCATAATCTATATATATATATATATATAAAACAGTTCTGTAACTGACTGACAGATAACGCACAAACCAAACCGCTGGACATAAGGGGCTGAAATTCTGCATGGCGATTCTTCTTGTAGTGTAGGGGTGCACTAAGAAGGATTTTTGAAAAATTCGTCTTAGATTTTTTCAAATTAAATTTTTAAGCTGTTTTTGTAGCATTTTTTAAAGTTTGCATTTAAAATAATAATGCAGGAAGAGAGTCAATTAGGTTCGTGAAGGTGTTCACTGGGATGTTGAGCCATGCCAACATCAGGGCCGTGGCCAGCTGCGCTAGGTTACGCGGGTGAGGATCCATGGTGCGAACAACCCGATCAAGGTGGTCCCACAAATATTCGATTGGGTTCAAGTCGGAGAAATTTGCTGGCCAAGGGAGTACGGTAAACTCATCCTGGTGCTCTTAGAAACCACGCACGTACCTTGCGGGCTTTATGACACGTCGCATTGTTCTGCTGGTAAATACCATCATCCTGAGGAAAAATCGCATGTAGGGGGGGACATGGTCCGCAAGGATAGATGCACACTTGTGTTGATCCATCGTGCCTGCCACAATGATGTGTGAACCCAGAGAATACCACGAAAACATTCCCCAGACCATAATGCTCCCTCCTCCAGCTTGGACCCTTCCGGCAATTGTTGCAGGGTGTTTGCTTTCAGACGTGTCACGCCGTATATGCCAACGTGCATCTTTCCAATGGAGCATAAAACATGATTCATCGGAAAAAGTTACCTGTCTCCACTCAGTGGAAGTCCAGTTTCGGTATTGGCGTGCAAATTCCAGCCTTCGTTGCCGATGAACAGCAGTCAGGATAGGTGCATTAACCAGGAGTCTGCTGCGGAGGCCCATACGCAGCAACGTTCGCTGAGCCGTCGTTGTGGAGATACTGTTAGTAGCCCCTTGGTTCATCTGGATGGTCAGTTGCTCAACCGTTGCACGTCTATTTGCCCGAACGCATCTCCGCAGCCGTCGTTCACCTCTGCCATCTATGGCCCGTGGTGCACCACATTTGCCACGTCACTGATTTTGGATAGTGCCATTTTGCCATGCATGACATACTTTTACTACGGAGGCCCGCGAACTGTTTACAAAATTAGCCGTTTCGGAAATGCTTCCACCCTTGGCCCGCAAGCCAATGATCATGCCCTTTTGGACGTAGGATAAATCTCTCCGTTTCTGCATGACTGCAAAAACTGAAATGTTTTCCGAATGCCTACAACACACTTTATATATCCTCAAAATTTGCTGATGACACGTGCCTTCTGCGGTTGGTTATTTAACGTTGACGTCAAAAGTAGGTTGTCGTCACATTAATATGACTGGACTGTGTGTGTGTGTGTGTATATATATATATATATATATAGAGAGAGAGAGAGACAGAGAGGGGAGAAGGTGGGATTATGCACCCTGCATTTATTATGGACCCCCTTAATATTTGTCCTATGCGCAGATGCAGCTGCTAATTATAGCTGTGATCTAGAGCCCCTAGGTGGCTGCAATGGATAGTCAAGGTCATTTACACCAGTTCACTCGCGAATGACTTCCTGTGACCAAATGTTTGTTTTTCGAGTTTTCAAACTTTTTCTGGGGAAAGTAAAAGTGAGTATTTTACATATCTACTACTATGTTTTGTAAAAACCGATTCCTGTGCTTTATTCTACACGACATGAAGTTCCTTTTGAGATAGTTTGAAATTAAATTCGATGTAACTCATAATGTGAAAAATGGCTTTGTTTCCAAGATGGCGTTGTTTGAAATATGGACCCCATGGGTGCTGGTATTATGGACCCGGGTCCATATTACCAACAACTGGTTTCGATGATATAATAATAATGTTTCCGTGAGAAAATTCGATTCCACGGATGATTTCATTCTTATACATTTTATTTTCATGTTTTGTAATCCTTTTCGGTTATTCTGGAAGCTAAGAATGCAAGTTGAGAAGAAATCTCCCTCTAACAAGGACGCTGTAGATGGTTGAGGCTATTCAGAAGCTAAGATGCGGAGAAATGGGACTAAAGGACGCTGCCAGAGTCTTTGGTGTATCAAGAATAACTTTGAAATTATTGGCTTCACAAGTGGATAAACCAGCAGCAGATTTGGTTATACAAAAACTAGAGTTTGGTTTTGGTTTAGAGCGCTACTGTTAACTTTTGTTATACAAGGGCTAATTAGACCGGAACCTACAGTTTAAAACCGATTCCGAACAGCTACAAACATCCATACCATCAGTGGGACTCGAACTCATAGGATCTGAACCAAATGCCAGTGCGCTTGCCATTCGGGCATCACCTGGTACAGAAATAGGGAGGAAGCCTGTTTTACCAGATTACACTGAAAAAGAGTTAGTGGCCTATTTGCTAGTCAGTATTTCACGGTCTCACTCGACAAGATGTGAGTAAATCGGTGTTCCAATTGGCTGAACGCAATAATATCTCCCACCCTTTCATAAATGAAGCAGAAGGGAGAGATTGGCTAAACCGATTCCTCACTCGTCAGACAAATTTCGATCAGAAAACCTACAGGGACGTCATATGCACGTGCAGAAGGATTCACATGTGAGCAGGTGGCTGGGTTATTTTTATTTGCTGAAAGCCTTGTGTTCTGGGAATCATTTCCAGAATCTTCAATGTAGATGAGACTGGTTTAAGTGTGGTTCAGTCAAAAGTTTCCCAAGTCATCGGGTTAAAGAGAAAACGTCAGGTGGGAGCTCTTACTACAGCTAAACTTGGTTCTCTGATAACTGTGCTGCATGAGTGTTTGCTGCATGAGTGCTGGGGGAACATGTTCCACCAATGATGATATTTCCTTGTAAAACCTTAGCGGATCAGCTTATGAATGGAGTCCGATCCGGAGGAATTGGAAGAGCTCATCCCTCTGCGTGAATACATGCCCATGTGTTTACAGAGATGGCCCAGACCAGCAAGAAGCATCGTGCATCTTCTGTGAAGGTGCATTCAAAATTGACACCTGAGGAGAATTTTGGATTCGTTGTGTGATGAGCCTACACTGGACTCATTTTGTGTGCACCGGAGCCGAAGCTGAGTTTTATATTTGCGACTTTTGCCGCCAAAATTAATATTTTTTTTATATAGATAATATTTAATGATCCAGCTGTTTAATAATATATAATCTTTCTTTCACGTTTTCATTTGAAAACTTTTCTTGTTTTTGTTTCCAGCTGTTTAATAAATAGATAAATGATTTTTTTGGTAAAAAAGGTGGGGGTCCATATTACCCTCCACTTTGGGTCACTTGCTAGTTTTGACTTTTTTCACTTATGTGATTGTATACATCTTAAAATTTGATTTAACTACAAATCCACTTAAGGATGTTTAGATAATGAGTTATGGAAGAGGTTAGAGGCCCAAAACATCAAAACCAGTCCTTGATATGATCACAGTGAGCCAAAAACAAAAGGGGGGTCCATAATCCCACCTTCTTCTCTCTCTCTCTCTCTCTCTCTCTCTCTATATATATATATATATATATATATATATATATATATATATATATATATATATATATATATATATATATATATATATATGTATGTATGTATATATATATATATATATATATATATATATATATATATATATATATATATATATATATATATATATATATATATGTATGTATGTATATATATATATATATATATATATATATATATATATATATATATATATATATAGTAGCATTATTGCCCGGCGATGCCCGGATAGATATATAGATATAAAAATTTTGATGCATTCCATCAAAAAAATACTGGGCTGCAACTCCCGCTCTTCATGCTCATCTAGCCAGACAGAATGCGCTTAGCGCGTTTCTACTGAAATGATATACAAACAATAAGAAAGAAAGAAACTTTGAACCTGCGGACCTTCGTCTGATTATACGTCTGATTTTATTGAGAATTAATAACACAGTGTTGCTTGATTCGCACGTTTGGATTGAATAAGTTTACTGTTTAATTAGATTTAATTAGATTTGTTTGATCCA
The DNA here is from genome assembly GCA_907164885.2 of Dolomedes plantarius. NCBI lineage: Eukaryota > Metazoa > Arthropoda > Arachnida > Araneae > Dolomedidae > Dolomedes > Dolomedes plantarius. The sequence continues at coordinate 82,434,943 of OU015497.1, read as the reverse complement.
CTGTTTAATTAGAAATAAGTTTTATAATTTACATTTGCCTTTATTATTTATTTTTCCCTTAAAAGCTCAGTTTGTTCCACATCACCCAAGAGACGCACTTTTTTCCACATCACCCAAGAGGTAAAGTGAAAGATGCCCCTTTTATTTATTCAAAGTAAGGCGCGATTTCACATGAAGCCTATTTTCCTTACTTTGGTGATTCGGTTTTTTATTGTCGACAGGCCAAAAACCGTATTGGTTTTTAATTTTCCTAAGGCAAAAAAACCGTAGAAAAAGCAAATTTTAAATCGGTTCAAGCGATGAGAAAAACTGCAAATAACAAAGGACAAAAAGCAGAGCCGGGGAACTTATGTTAAAACAAACTAATTTGAACTGCATTCTTAAAAAACTCCCATCTCAGTTAGTCTAGTGGTTAAATTTTATCTTTTACCGTATTTTAATATTTCTTTTGTCAATTTATTTCGTTGTTATGCACGTAACGCAAAATTAATTTAAAGTATCACAAAAAAAAAGAAACCACGTGATCAGCATTTCATAAATTAAATTCTAAAAATTAATCTTTAAAAATTCACCAAAAATCAGAAAAGGAAGGTAACGATTCGAAAAAGATTTCGTTTTAAAGGAATTTTTATGATCTTTCTCGTGATAAAAATTTTATAACCCTCGAATTATCATTTTAAATGCAAATTTTAAAAAATTAGGAAAAAAGCTTAAAAATTTAATTTTAAAAAATCGAAGAAGAATTTTTCAAAAATCTTTCTCAGTTCACCTTTCCAGTATAAACTCCACTATAGAAGAATCACCATGCAAAATTTCAGCTCTTTATGTCCAACGGTTTGGACTGTGCGTTATCTGTCAGTTAGTCACGGCCAAAGTTTATTACCATGAAGCTCTCACCTCCCGCGCACTCCTCTTCTCCCGCACGGGGGAAGAGGGATAGGTTCGGATTTCACTGAACGTCCACATCCACAGGGGGTCTCGCACCTCTTACGGGCACAAAAAATCATTAAAAAATTAATTTTAAAAAAACTAATTGAGCCCCAAACTTCGTTTTTGCTGATTTAAGTTTCTCGGGTCCTAAACATTAACTGCGCCGAATTTGGTCCCGGTGGGTGAAACAGTCTATGATTCTATAGCGGACAAACAAACAGACAAGCTCTTATATATATATATATATATATATATATATATATATATATATATATGTGTGTGTGTGTGTGTGTGTGTGTGTGTGTGTGTGTGTGTGTGTGATAATAACGGCCCACCATTATATATGTAAAGCGTATTTAAAATTATCCGGTTAATAAAGCACGACCCCTTTTTCCAAAATTGCAACCTAAAAGTAAAATAAGATAATTTATATTAGCCCTGCAGATCATGATACAGGCATGTGAAGTAGCTGAACTCAATAACATCCCCAGATATGAGTGTCAGAAGTTATGAGATTCCGAATGTCAGTATAGTGTCAAAATTCTTGAAGAGCCCTCGACCCACTCTGAAGTTATGGCTTCTATAACGTCAAAAACAACACTTTATAAGAACTTTATGGCCACTTATCCTGCACTCAGGTCAATAGGTCTTGGTTCTAACAAGCGCGGGATCTAGCAGTAAAGTCCCTGGGCAAAAACTTAAGTGGA
>OU015497.1:82255806-82428306 GCA_907164885.2 Dolomedes plantarius | reverse complement strand
TAACTAAGTGAAGTATTATCTCTTCTACAGACTAGAAACATTGGTTTTTATAGTAAAATTATGTTTATGTTTCTTGCATAAATAAATGTTAAATTTTAATTATGTATTTTAAATTGTGATGGATACAACCCTTTATCTGTCACAAAAAGACAGCACAATACACAGTTGTAATTACTTTTAATAGATCTTTTAAAAACCGTAAAGTTCAGTCTCTGAACACAAAACAGTACGTAGTCATAATCTCCTTGACAAGATATTTTTTTCCCAACTGCATCGATGATTGGGCGAATTCTTGTTTCAATTAAGGATTAATTGTTTCGATTTCATGGCTTTCTTGTTTATCTTTTATGCAAAGATACTTGTCTTCATTGCTATATTTTTAAAAGTTTATTAATGTGTGTTGGAGGAAGACCCAATGAAACAGAGAAAGAGGCTCCAATACATTGTGGATAATACATTGTCCTTTATAAATGTTTAGAAACCCGCATAAGTTATCTCCTGCTCCGGTATTGGCACGAAATGCCAGACGCCGGGAGAATCATCAGATTTGTAGCGTTATACTGACACTATTTAGATTTTACTGACACTATTACGATATGAAAGATTATACTATATATAATATTTCATATCGTAACACTTAAAATTAGGGCTAACCTTTGACGAGCAAGTTTTAATATTTCTACTGCGACAATCAATTGGGTGATTTAAAGGTATTAGATCTTTCTATAATAAACTTGGAATTAGTGATGATATTGATACACCACTGGAATAATCCAGATAATAATAAAGGTAGCCCACATGTATTAGTATTCACCTGTTTTTTTCCTATTTTCAATGAAGAGAAGACATCTAAAATTATTCAGATATTCATCCTCACTGAAAATAAAATTTAACTGTTCTGTTTGTTAAATATTTTATATGGATTTTATATTAAGAAAATTATATATATATATACAGTCACACACATACCAACAGGTAATCTCCCGTATAACATGTTCATTAGGTTCCTCAAAAATGCTGTGCTACCCGAATTCGTGAAATACAAAGTAAAGAATTTGCGCCAAACACACGATTAGAGTCTAAAATTTAACCATATTATAGTATTATGTTTATCAAAGCAATCCGTAATTGATAAAAAAAATACAGTGGAATCTCGATCTATCGTTTTTCTAGGGACCGACTGAACTAAACGATAAATGCGGGAAAAGGGTAGATGCGGGAACATAACAAAGAAATATGATCGTCGGGACTGGGTGAAATAACCGACACATGCGGGAAAACGATGATTCGGAGAACAATCTATCGAGATTCCACTGTATTACATTTGAATATTACACAATTATTTCTCTTCTGCACAGCTACACAGCATTAAACGACAGCATTTTCTTTCTGGCAAAATGTCCTTATCTTCTGAGCTTTCTTCGGCAGCATCTTGATTTCTATGATGGGTCTCCAAATATTCAGATTTTCTGTAAACTCGGTTTCGGTTATAGAATAGTAATTTTAAAATTATCCGGTGGATACTGGATAACTGGATAGAAATAAATATTACTGAACTTTATAAATATTAATTTTATTGCTTTTAAACTTTAAAATGCAAAATGTTATTATTTTTTTTATTAAATAACTAGCTGAAAACCCGCACTTCGCTACGGAGTACATTCAAATTAAATACAAAGGTCAATGTATGCAATTAATGCCAAATATATATATATATATATATATATATATATATATATATATATATATATATATATATGTATATTTAGGGGGAGGTGGGGTAAGATGACGAATTTAAGCTTGAAATATTTTTCCTGAATTCAATAAGTGGTTTAAAAACTGGAAATTTACAGAAAGACTTCTTCAACCTTTATGTTTTATAAAAAAAATTGAAACGATTTCATCTCCTCTTGGAAGATGGTAAAATATTCCCTTTCCCCCAAGAAAGTAATTTTCGTCATCTTACCCATTAGGTGGGGTAAAATGCCTAAGTGTGGTAGGTAAGATGACGAATAGATAACAATATAAATCTAGATATAAAGGTTTATTTTCAAAAATGCAGAGAAACAATTTCACTTAGGTACTTAGTGAAAAGGCACAGTTAACACTTAAAATACAATGACAGATTACCCATAATGAAACAAAAACTTAAAGAATTAGATATAAAAATTAAGAAAAAAACATAGGTAATAAAGTTCATATACAAAAATCGCATTTCCAGGGTCTGTCTTTCGCTTCATTATCATCCCAGCCGGAACATTGAACATGTGCCCAAGATTTGCACCTGAAGCACTGATACCGTAATTCGTACTTTCCCTCCTCCCTACAAATAATGCAGTCTTTTTTCCAATAATGTTTCAGTATCATAGTCGTTGTCCTCTACATATGGAACTTCTTCTTGTGATGACTCATCATATGATCAGTAATCCCGTTAACGCATTCTAGTTTTCCTTCTTTTTCTATGTGTTTTCGGTAAACATTTAGCTTTCTTTGACTCTTAATGTTTCAGCTTTCCTTTTCAATCTTTCCTGTCGTTTCAGTTCCATCAATTGTTTCTCTTTCTTCTTTTTTTTCAAGAGCTTGTTTTACAAGAGATCCAGAAATGTGGTAAGAAGGCAGTTTCTTCTTTAGTTTCCTGGTTGTTTTCTTGCTGGCCATCGGAAGTAGAGGAAGAGCTGAGGAAGTTGATGGCTGTGGAGATAGGGTTGATGAAATGGTAGGTTCAGGAGGAAAGGCCGATGAAATGTGCTGCTGACAAATGGTAGGATAATCTAATTGGTTGTTTTCAACAACATGAAGCGTGAAAATCTTCGTCTGTGAAAATATTGCTGTCTAGAGGCTCAATGCCAGTAGCTCTGAATCCGTTCACAGCAATCTGGACAGTACTAATTCTAAGGTAGCTCCTCGTCATCTTACCCCACAACGCCATTTTCGATTTTAACTTGTTTATCAGTATCCAAGCTTATCGTAAATAAACTATAACATACATGATTTTTAAATTTTTAACGTTACGAGTGGTATTTTAAGAGAGAAAAATGGAGGAGAAAAAATAACTTACCATAATCGGATAATTCCTTGCGCTGTGAAGTCCAAAATTTACAAACACAGATTAAAGAAATACATTTGAGTCGCCAATACTCACAAAACGATCTCAACTTATATTTCTTGTAGTGGGCGTCATAACCCAATACTTAAAAATTGCCTGGACAGGTGCTGCTATCTATGATTGCGTCGGAGAAATACCGAGTTCGTCATCTTACCCGCTTCGTCATCTTACCCTACTTTCCCATATTTATTTATTTATTTATAATAAATACGACAATCAATGTATACAATTGATGTAAAAAAAACCAAAAAAATATATTTATAAAAAAATCGTAAGGGATATTTTTATTGACAAAATAATGTAGAAGAAAGTATTCAAATTAAATGTAATAGGACATACTAAAGAATATAGTACAGTTAATATAGTCAGTTTGAGGAACATAATATCTTTTACTGTAATTTAATATTTTATTCGATAATTAGCAAAAAAGAAAAATATTTTTTTGTCTACTTAGTTCTTATACACGAGACGATAAATTTATTTAAAGTGCCAGAAAAAGAAATCACGTGATCAGCATTTAATAAATTAAATTCGAAAAATTAATTTTTAAAAATTTCCCAAAAATCAGAAAATGAAGGTAAAGATTCGAAAAAGATCTCATTTTAAAGGAACTTTTATGATCTTTCTTGTGATATAAATTTTATAATCCTCACATTATTATTTTAAATTCAAACTTTAAAAAATTTACTAAAACAGCTTAAAAATTTCATTTTAAAAAATCTAAGAAGAATTTTTCAAAAAATCTTTCCTAGTGCACCCCTACACTATAAGAAGAATTTCCATGCAAAATTTCAGCCCTTTAGGTCCAGCGGTTTGGTCTGTGCGTTGTATGTCAGTCAGTCAATCAGTCAGTCAGTGAGTCAGTCAGTTACGGAACTGTTTTATATATATAGATAATATTTCAAAAATACTAATGCATTCAGTGATGCCCAAGATAGCCTAGATCTAATTTTTGCACAGAAATTTCCATAAACGCAAAAGGCACTCTCCGAATCTGTTGAAGTTGGTTTCGCTGTTTTCAGTGCCTTATACAACATTTCAAAATTTAGTCTTCTCTTAGAAGTTCTCTTGAAGATGTTAAATTGTTGCTTTAGAGTGCCGCTATGAATTGATATTCCTGTACGTTTAACGTTGGACGTGTTTGAAATGTATGAGTTTAGTTATTCATGTAATTCTTTTTTCTGGTGGACCGTAGGATGCATATTCTTCACACAAGATGTCATCTTCATCCTCCATTTGTTTCACTCTTTATACGAATTTAATGCAAACTTATGTTTTTAATTTTTTGTTTTAATGCGCAATGGGTTTTCTTGAATAAATTTCGAAAACTGATTTCACAAATATTTCACAAATTTTAAAATAATATGTAAAAATTCAAGTTTCAATGCCTATTATATATGGAAAATTAAAAAAAATTAGGTTGCAGATATCCGGAAAATATTGGAAGGATATCGGATACAGTTAAAAATAAAAAAACCGCGTATAAACGATACGGATATATCCGTTTTGGAAACCCTATTTCTATGCTATACCTCATCCCCCCCCCCAAAAAAAAAAAGAAAAAAAGAAAAAAAATTATTTTCGTTTGCCTGACCAACCTTTATAAATTTAGTTTGTACGCAGCTAAGCATTTTTGAAGTTATCTCTTAACTTTTGCCTTTCTTCCAGTAGAAGAATCTGAATTTAGAAAATCATACTCCAATTGCTCGGCGAAGTTTTTGCTTTCGTGTATGCCTTTCAGGGCAAAATTTTGAACTTCAGCGTTTCCGTTCTGTGCTATTATCCCATGTATCAATTTAGTCTATCCCAGATGCTATTCCCCTCCAAATGTGCCTCGTCAGCCTCTTCTTGTACCAATAGTTCTTGAATATTTTCATGAATCATATCGTCAAAACTTTCCTCTACTTGAGAATTAGCAAGTTCATAAGAATTTAGTTTTCATGTAAAGCTCATTAGAAAATGTTTGCTAAATATTTTATAATACGGGTGTGTGTGTGTGGGGGGGGGGGGTAACACTAATTTTATCAAAGAAAAATAAAGTTTGTATCGCTTGAATTCTGACTCCTGTATTTTTTTTTTTACTCAGGTAGAGTTGAGAAACAGAACTTTTTTTACCTCAGCAAATATATCAGATGCTATTTTAACGTTGAATTTTCTTTTTCATTCATTCTTTTTTTCCTTCTTTTTGAAACATATATATTCACACAAAAGTTAATGCATAGCAATACTCCTACGCGAGAAGAATCTCGTACGGTTTTTACATCTATGACTTGGCCGGAGGAAAAAAAAATGACAAGAGTTTTGAAATTTCCTTAGACTAATGAAAATTCTTAGTTCAAATGTTTTTTTTTTTACTTATAGGTACGGAAATTAGTTTTATACCAAGCAATTTGTTTGAATCATATCATTAAAATTAAATGTATTTTTAACGTAACGCTGATGTGAAATGATAACATTAATTTATAGTTCTTTTACTAGTTGCTAGATGGCGCTGTTTCTAAACTCTTTTGAAATTTGTGTCATTCCTCAAAAATCTCAGAGTGTATATGGTCTTTCCATGTGTATCTCATTATTATATTTAAACCAAATAAATTCATTTTTGGCCTATTCGCAATTTAAAAATTTCTATAAAATGTATATCTTCTGTATTCCTTTATTGTTTCTTTGATTTAACAGACTTTAAAAAACAAATATGAAAACAATTCAGAAAACTGTTAAATTATCGTATTGAAACACTTTTTGATAAATTTTACAAACAAAACGCTATTGAGTTGTAAGAAATTCTGCTCATCTTACCCACCACTTTTCTTAAATTTCTCTGGCATAATTGTTTCTAATAAATCTCTTTCGAAGCATCAGGAAACTTAACGTAAAAGTTACAATATAAATAACTAGAAAGTTCCATAATCTATTGCTATATCGTAACTCTTAACGTAAGTTCGAGAGGAAACATAATTCTTAAGATTCCTACGCAAACACAGAAAAGAATAAAAACAGTAAAATTTAAAAATAAAGAAAAGTGGCTATACCAAATAGACCAATATACTTTTCCATAAAAGTATTCAAATCAGAGTGTTTATGTTATTTATAACATATTTAGTGAGTGTCATTCCTGAAGAACTGAGGAAAGAATATGCTGGTAGGGATGTTAATTTCATCTGGACAGATTTTAATTGATATGGGTTCAATTGAAGCCTGTTTATGAACATTTTGGGCATCATTAAAAAAAAAAAAAAACCATTTAGATGATTTTGAAATGCTTGAAGCAAATTATTGAAGCTGTTGACAATTTCTAATGACCAGTACCGTATGTAGGGGGGGATGGGGGTTAACAACCCCCCCCCCCCCATTGGTTCTGATTACATATATTATTTAATCCGGTTTAAGCTTTGCACTGATTGCTCAAAACTGCTCTTTCTTAGTAACCCCCGTTTGAAAATTTTTGCTACTGACAGGCTATTAATAAATTATAATAAATCTAAGAAATGTTTGTCCTTATTACTTTCTTCATTTGTGAAACCATTGAAATTTTTTTTAATAATTGTTTATAATGAAAAAATTTAGTTTATTTTCCTTGAATTTTCTTCTAAAGACACTAGAACTACAAACCGAAATTTTGAATTATAGCTATTTCTTTACAAATTTAAGCAATTCTGTTCTTCAAGTTTCTGATTTGATTTTATATTTTTGAATACTTAGCCTATTCATGGGCATATTTTTCATTATTTAAACTTCGTTTCGTGTTCACAGATGGCAGCACTAGACATAAATTTGGCACTTTTTATAATTTTATTGTTGACTTCCTCAGCGATGAATCTCTATAATTAAATCAGAAACGAAAAAAAAAAACGCTGCTGGAATATCTAGCGTCTAAGAGATAAATAATACGTGCTCCCAAACAACCATTTTTCACTATCGCGCTATACACAGCTAAGAGTGATTGATTGTTTTTGGACGTGTGTAGATCTGAAAATAAGTTTGTTGGAAAGGGAGAGGTACAACCAATGCATGCCTTATTGTGGAGTCTTAGTCCGATATTGTATAACGTATGTGTGTAAGTATGTACATATCTTAAACATTTGAAGTTACGCCCATAAATATTTTTGAAGGTAAGTATTATGGTATATATATAGTTAGATATCTAGATAAGCAGGGTTGGTTTTACGAATATATTTAGATAGGTTCTTTTTTAAGTTCTAATACCAAATATGTAGAAAACAGACTTATGACTTTTACATGCAAGTAGAAATGACATATTTACTTTTCTAAACGGTCTCTTATAGTAAGATTTTATTATAAAATCCTTCTAAGTCATTTTTTTTTCTGTATTGACATTAAACTACCTAAATTATACATATTTTCTGCGGCAGAAAACGTGGCTTGTACGCAGTCTTACACATTCCTTTGGGAAACAAATATCGTCTGTCTTCAAAGCATCTGAAAAAGAAAAATATGCATTTCAAAGCAAATAAAATAATAAAAAATGAAAAAAGAAATTCCTTAAACTTTTAACACGGCTGAGAAATTTATATCACAAACCTACAGAGCATTATAATTCGCTTGATTTCAGCTGTATAAAAAGCATTTTTAAAAAACTTTTTTTATTATTCTATAGGAATTTTGTATAGGCTCACACTAGGAACAGGTAGCACAGTTTTTGTAGGTTGCTGAAGGATGCCCCACCTTTCTTGATAATTTTATGCAGAACTACACCTACATACACATTACCGTAAGCTTCACAAAACTGCTGACATGCTGTTAATTTCCTCAATCGGTATTAAAAATTCATTGAATTTCGATTATGAAAAATTATATTCCTTGAAGTTATTCTTAAAAATCCAGTAAAGAAGATTTTTGTTGCAAGGCGCTTTACAAGCCGGAAAAGAGGAAGGACAAAACTAAGATGGCTCGACTCCGTTGAATCAGATTTTAGAGTGACTGGAGAGATGAACTGGGCAGACCAGGTCTAGAAATAGGCTGTCCTGGAAGAATCTTCAACTGAAGGCCCTGGCCCACCCTGGGCTGTGGCGCCAAATATTATGATATTATGAAGTCATTCTTATTAGCATTAATTTCTGTGCAAATTACTTTTTCAAAGAAGAAATTATTAAACACAAATATTAATATCATTTTTAGAAGACAGCAAATAATCTCACTAAAGCATTCTGGAATTACTGAACTGCGTTTTGGGTTCAGTGAAAGTTAATTCTAGTCCAAAGTCAATCAATTCAAAAAAGGAAATAAAATCTTCTTACCTTTTCTGAAGTCGTCGAGTCCCGGGCTGAAAGTTGTCTAAGAAGTAATTTTTAGAGCTGGTTGTTTTTCTAAACTTTTATTGCACGCTACTACAATAACGATAAAAACATTACTGACACACGAACACTACAAAAAAAACATCTAATTAAAGGTTACATTAAAATTTAGCATGATTTCCGCACACCTAATCTGCAGCGCGTTTTGTGCGGCTTCTATCAATCAGTTTTCAATCAGTTCTGTTCGGTTTTGTTTACAAAAAGTCTCCTCTGCATTCGCGCATGCGTTGAGAGCGCATATTCCTCGACATCCTCCCACCTTTGAGTTTCTGAACTTTGAAACTCAAATATATTGACGAGGATAGTTCACAAGCCCAGTCTTTTCACTGGTTTCACAGTGCGGCCACACCTGGTCGTGGTCGTCACCTCTGATTCAGGAAGATCCGATGGCAGGTCCTGTGAGTCTGGACTATCGAGTTCTTGTTGTGAAGGTTTGGATTTACTCGTATCTCTACGTCTTTTATCATTTGAAGCAAGAACACTTTCATTTTTAAGTTCACGACACTCTTTGTCGGGTGAAAACTTATGACACAGACTGTGTCTGGCTTCTGGCGAGATTTCTAGATCATAAAGTCTCTGTACAGGACGAATTTGAGTACCCGCACTCGTCTTCAACTTTACCACCCTAACGATGCCGTCCTTCCCTGGGTAAACTTCTAAGACTCTAGCTAAAGGCCATTGAATTCGTTTTAAGTTGTCTTGGCCGATGAGTACGACATCGCCGACTGATATTGGTATGAATTTTTTCGATCGTTTAGTTTCTTGCCTCAAATAGCCGAGATATTCGGATCGAAACCTTTTTCTCAAATCAGACCTTAATCTTTGGATGTATTGGAATTTTTTGCACATGTCAACTCTCTCAATAGCGTCCAAATCAGGCACTCCGGCTTCCCTTATTTCATGCAAAAACATTGCTGGTGTTAAGGGAACCAGATCGTCTGGATTTTCGGAGATATAAGTCAGTGGACGAGAGTTCATTAAATTCTCGATTTCACATAAAACAGTGCACAGTTCCTCATAGTTCAAAGAAGTCCGTCCTAGAGTTCTTAACAGAAGTTGTTTTATTATCCCTATTAGTCGTTCCCACCAACCACCCCACCAAGGAGCAGACGGTGGAATAAACTTCCATGTTATCTTTTTTACAGCACACTCTGTTTCTATCTTTCCCATGTCTATCTTCTTCAGGGCATTACTTGCACCTTTAAAATTGGTGCCATTGTCAGAGTATACTATTTTTGGCCTCCCTCTTCTTGCAACGAAACGTCTGAAAGCTTGTAGAAAAACTTCAGTGGAGAGGGAAGACACCAATTCGAGATGAACCGATCTGTATACAGCACAAGTGTATATAATTACCCATGTTTTCAGGTTGCCCTTCAGAATTAAAGGTCCACAGAGATCCACACCTATAATCTCAAAAATAGCCGCGTCTCTTACTCTATCCTGCGGCAAGGAAGTGGATTCTGTGTCAAAATGAGTTGCTGCAAATCTTTTACAACGGATGCACTGTCGGAGGTTTTTTCTAATAGTCTTTCTACACCGCAGTACCCAGTAATCTTCCCGGATTAAATTCATCAAAATTTGTACTCCTGCATGTGACTGTTCTTCATGCTTCCATTGTATCAGTTTTGACACAACTGGATGATCAGATGGTAATAAGACAGGAAGTCGAAAGTTCTGGGTGTCGTCTCTTCTTTCGATTCTAGTCTTTACTCTTAAAAGCCCATTAGAATCAGTAATTATTTGTAGACCTTTCAATCTTTGGTCTGTTGGTCCAGAAAAAGATTATTTTTGCACTAATTTCATTAATATGAATTCAGCTCTGCCTAATTCTTCGACGTTTAAACTTCCGTTTATGCGTTCGTTTTTCTGAGCCTTAGCATTGTAAATAAATCTATAGATCCATGCTGTAACTTTTAGAATTTTGGCATATGAAGAAAATCTGTTGTATATTTTCTGCTCATCGTCTTTAGCCTCTAAGTTCATAGCAGTTATGATGGTCTTCCGTCTTTCAGAATTTACTACTTCCATCTCCGGTAAGGCTTCGGATTTTGGCCATTCTTCTTCAGGTCTCTTCAACCAAGATGGTCCCTCCCACCATGCTGACTCCTTCAATTTTTGAGCCGTACAACCTCGTGATGGGAGATCAGCAGGGTTGCAAATTCCAGCAATATGATGCCAGTCTTCAGGTGCACTTAACAGGCGGATCTCTTTGACTCTGTTCATGACAAAAGTTGCCCAAGGTTCTTCTTTCTTTATCCAATACAGAGCATTGGTGGCGTCAGTCCAGAAAAATGTTTTCAAATTTTCCATCCCAAGATCTCTAATAGTTACGTGGGCCAACCTTACACCAATGTTGCAAGCCAACAACTCCAATCTAGGAATACTAATGTTTTTTAATGGAGCCACTCTTGCCTTAGCTTGTATCAGTTGACAAATAACATTGTCCTGTTGTTCAATCCTCAAAAATATGCAAGTTGCATATGAGGTCTTACAAGCGTCACAAAAAATGTGAAGAGTTGCTTTTTCCAACTGCTCTAGTTCAAAACGCAGCCATCTAGGTATCTTGATGGATGCTATGGGTTCTAACTTCTTCATCCATCTGAAAAATCTATCTGATAAGTCCTTGGGTAAAACTTCGTCCCAGGCTAACTTCATCTTCCAAGTTTCTTGGAGTATTATCTTTGGGATCAATGTTACTGGACAGGTATACCCAACTGGGTCAAAAATGCGACTTGCGATTGATAATAATTTTCTTTTAGTATATGGTTCGGCAACTTCTAAGTCTTTGAATGAGCAGGATAAGGTGTCTTCGCTAATGTTCCAAGTCATGCCTAATACATTTACTTCGGTCTCGTTTTTCTCATCTAACAAGCTACTTTGTGCGTTCGTTGTCCAGTCCCGTAAATTGAATTGTGCCGAAGACAGTAGCATGCAAGATTCAACCACAAATTTCTCCATTTCAGAGACACTTCTGAAGCTTATCACGCAGTTGTCTATGTAAAAGGATGCCTTCAACTGCTCTGCTGTGTCTCGAAGAGCTTCAGGGGCTTCATTCAAATGATGAGATAAAGTAGCATGGAGTAGGAATGGGCTTGAGGTGACTCCAAACACTACTCTGCAATGACGGTATTCAACAATCTTCCCATCTTCATCATACCAAAGGAATCGTAAATAGTCTCTATCTTCGTTTCTAATTCCGATTTGGAGGAACGCTTTCTCAATATCGGAAGTGATGCCTATTTTATTCTTCCTGAATCTGTTCAACAGCGTAGGAATAACTTCTACGAGATTCGGACCCTTTTCTAAGCAATCATTGAGAGACAGCATTCCCTTCCCGTGCGCCGAAGCGTCGAACACAGGCCTGATCTTTGTCGTTAAACTGCTTTCTTTCACTACAGGTCGGTGAGGCAAATAGTGGACACCTTCTTGCGAATCATCAGGAGCCCTTTCTATAACGTTCTTCGTCAGCCATTCGCCAAAAATATTTCCATATTCTCGAAGAATCTCTATGTCTAACTTATTTTTCACTGCAACAAGCCTCTTCTCTGCAATGTGTCTATTGGATACGAGCGTTTCCTTTTCTCGAACCCAAGGCAGAGCCACTTCGTACCGTCCATCGTGATCTCTTTTAACAGTACTTAAAAAATATTCTTCAGTTTCTTTTTTCAAAGCTTCATTGGTTTTATCTACATCAATTTCCGAAATACCTATCACATCCAGCTTCCAAAGGTTCTCTAGATCGTTCGTTAAGAGAGAAGTCACACAAAAGGTGTTGATTTCATTTTTACTATCCGTTAAAGGAATTTTCCCCATTAAAGTCCATCCCAGCTTAGTATGTACTGCTACTGGCCCACTACTGCATGAATAAATTTTGCCAGTTAGCATCTTTCCTCCCACATCGGCTCCTATCAACATATGTATAGTGTCATCTTCAAAACGTGCATTATTTACTTTGTCAGACAGAAAAATCTCTTTCTTCTCAAGTTCATAAATCCACGGACCGATGGGAATTTTAGGAATTTCATTACAAATTCTATTTTGATCTAAGACCTCAAATGTACAACGGAAAGAGTTATCAGGGCTAATAACATTTACCTGATATTTCTGGTGGGTCTCTCCTTGAGTCTGCACTCCACCAAAGAGTGTGTGTTTTATTTGTAACTCGCCATTAGACTGAAGTCCTACTTGATCAATTAATTTTTTCGTAACATAAGATTTCTGCGAGCCGGAATCAATTAACGCTCTAACGGACATCTCTTTGCCATCGTTATTTACTTTGACAATCAAGGTCTGCAATACTACATTCATGGGGCGCGTCTGATTAGATAGAACACTGTTCTGTATGCTTTGGTTTTGCGGGATGTCCTCTAATTTATCAGAATTATCGTTAATCTTCCCCGGACACATAATTCTAAAATGAGCCTTTCCACACAACGAGCAGCTCACTTTCGCATTACAGAAGCGAGAAACATGCCTTAGCTTCAAACATTTAAAACATGCTCCCCGTTTTATCAACATCTCTCTCTTTTTATCATATGTCAAACTTATAGCCTGTTTACATTCTGGGCTGGAGTGAAATTTATTGCAGAATACGCACGTTATTCGTGAATCATTTGTTTTGCTTTCAGCTGAATTAAACAGCTCAGCGGCGGAGGGATAGATTCTCTCTCGCCGGATTGGCGTCATTTTGTTTTGACTATCCCAACCAAACCCGCTCTTTGCTAGTTTCACTTTCTCTTCGCTTTGAATTTCGAGACGCAAGAATTTCATGAGGCTTTCTAATTTATTGTCACTCTCCTTATTTTCCTCTTTTGAGCTAAGGGACAATGAACTTAAATTTCTCTCCCATATTCTTAAAATATCAGTCGGGAGACATGACTCCACAAGTGGATATAATATAGACGCATAATTATTGCTCGCGACTCCTAATATTTTTAGCGATCTCAGATATGTTTCGATTCGGTCGTAAAGTTTAAAAAGAGGAAGTTTTAGGCCTTTACCCATTGTAATATTCATCATAAGACCGAGTATTTCACGGATATAAATTTCAATTAAGACGTCGGTTCTTGCAAAATGCGATTTCAGACATTCTATAGCCTGCCCGTAATTCTCTGCAGTTGGTGGGAACGACTCAACTATATCTCGTGCACGAGATCCCTTTTGGGTTGCCTGAATGAGATACTGATATTTATCTTCAGGTACAATATCCGCATCATTATGAATTTTCTCAAACTGACCCCAAAACGTAAGCCATTCTTTGATATCGCCGTTAAATTGTTTTAGTTCAAGTTTAGGTAATTTAAACTTTCGTTTTGAAGGTGTACTATCGGTTGAATTATTAAGAGTTTGGTTTAACCCTTCCAATTTATTCAAGTGTCGATCTAGCTTGGTTTTCAGGTCTAAATATTTATCCTTATGCTCATCAATTGATTCGTATTCTTCATCAAATCTTTGTTGAGAACAATCTTTAACACTTGTTAAAAGATTCAATATTTGAGTATCAATTGATTCAATATTCTTATATTTTTCCTCAAGTTTAACAATTAAACCAGCTATAGTGTCAGCATCATCGACTTTCGTATTCAATGCCTCGTTTATTTGAGTAGCGAGTCGAGTAAAACTAGCTCTAATCGGCGTTCTTAACTTTTTCAAGTTTTCCATATTTATGTAATCTAACTTTCGAATCCCGGCAGGGATGCCAGATTTTGGGTTCAGTGAAAGTTAATTCTAGTCCAAAGTCAATCAATTCAAAAAAGGAAATAAAATCTTCTTACCTTTTCTGAAGTCGTCGAGTCCCGGGCTGAAAGTTGTCTAAGAAGTAATTTTTAGAGCTGGTTGTTTTTCTAAACTTTTATTGCACGCTACTACAATAACGATAAAAACATTACTGACACACGAACACTACAAAAAAAACATCTAATTAAAGGTTACATTAAAATTTAGCATGATTTCCGCACACCTAATCTGCAGCGCGTTTTGTGCGGCTTCTATCAATCAGTTTTCAATCAGTTCTGTTCGGTTTTGTTTACAAAAAGTCTCCTCTGCATTCGCGCATGCGTTGAGAGCGCATATTCCTCGACACTGCGCATTCGAAACACCGAAAATCTTTGCAAGCTGATAAAATTTACTACTCATTAAAACATAGGGTGAAAACAATAGCACATTCAAAAGGAATTCTAAAAAAGTGTTACGATTAATATCTTACTTTAGTTAACATACAATTTCCTGAAATGCAGGATAATTTTCATAATACTTTCCCCATTTTGACCTCAGGACGTTTTACAAATACAAGTTTCTCCGTATGAGCACTCGACATGCTAACCCTATCACGAAAACTCCCATGCTACACAATTCTTAAAAATTCTTGCTATAGGATTGCTTCATTCCAAATTCTTTCCCTTGCAGAAATTACAGCTAATTTACTATCGCCTCAAAACACTTAAGACGAAATAGTATCAGCTTTAAGTAAATTATCATTTTTTCTTTCTATTAATTAAATCTGGGAATAATTCTCATCTGACTACTCTCGCTAACTATCACGAAGTAGAACTTTACAGACAGTTCCTAGAGAAGCTATCCTGCTTAAATCTTCCTCTATCATTATTTCAACTTCAATTGAAAAAGTTCTTTGCTTTTTCTAGACTGGACGAGTAATTCTCCCCTCTTCCTACTCCATCCTCTAACGGGAATGGCCAAATCTTGGAATTTCTTTTCTAGCGGATCCATTTAAAATGCGTGATTACATTTTTTTACATTCATTAACCTCGTTACGGCGACTTACGAATTGTTATTTCAGTTCAGTTTTTATATACGCATTATTACTTCAGATCAGGTCAGAGAAATTTTGACAAATTGTAATTTTATAATGAAATGTGAAGCATTATCTTTTGGTTCGCCTTCAGTAATCGTCGCAAAAAAAGGACGTAAATGAAATTTATTTGCTTATACAGGGTTTCCACCTATATTCGTTACACCCCCTTAACGATGACAGCTTAGGCCATAAAGTTGGTGTCTAGGTATAGTAAAAAGTCTATGCGCTACTCGATGAGACAACTTACAACGCCGTCTATCAGCAAATTTTGGAATTAGCGTTTTTATCTCAAAAACAATTCGAGATACGGGGAAAATGTCAGTTACAAAGTTGTTCAGCATCATCGATTTAGCAGGAAAAGATACTTTGCGTACATTAATACTTAAAACAGAATGTAGAAAATGAACATTTGTTTAGTGACGAGCTCGAAAATTGTCATGCCATAAAGAGTGGAAGAAAGAAACTGAGACACTTCCCTATCTTCAGGATCATTTATTTATGTTGCTGAAAATGCTCTCCATTATACACTATACACATTTGCACTCTGGACTGGATTTCTCGCTGCGCATTGGTGCAACTACGCCATAGTGTTGAAAATCACGACCAAACAAATGTTCATTTTATGCATTCTGTTTTGAGTATTAATGTGCGCGAGGTGTCTTTTCTTACTAAATCGATTGTAAGAAAAGACACATTGTAATTGTCTTTTTTCCCGTATCTCGTACCGTTTTTGAGATAAAAACGCTGATCCCAAAAATTTGCCGATAGTTGGCGTTGTAAGTTGTCTCATCGAGTAGCGCATAGCCTTTTTACTATACCTAGTGTCGTGTTTGCCGGGTCAACCCCTTTTGTTTTGTCCCTGCTACTTTCCTCTCAAGAAAGAAGGGGGAGTGGGGTGATGACCCCGGCTTGATAAGGGATTCGTGTGGTGTTCGGAGACGATGCCCCTTGCCGAGGACAGGGGAACGTCAGATACTGCTTGTGCCCACGCGAGAGAAGGCGTGTGGTGTTTAGTCTGCGGTTGTTGGCTCTTGAGAGAGTCGGGCAGACGAGTACAGTGCGTGGGTGTATTGAGTCCTAGGAGATGCACTAGGCCTTTGTTAGGTAGCAGTCATTGGGAGATGACTGAAGTAGTTAATTGATTGTATATAATGTAAAATAAGTTTGTAGATAGCTGTGTTTGTACTTGCGTAAGAAAATAAAATTTTGGATGTTCACTGGTTTGGTCCTGAACTGTATGATGCGAAAATTTACATGTGTACCACAGCAAACGTACTGAACGAAACTAGCCAAAGCGAACCTGTAGAAGTGACGAGGTTTTACACCTAGACACCAACTTTAAGGCCTAAGCTGTCACCGTGCAGAAGTTCAGGGGTGTGTAACGAATATAGGTGGGAACCCTCTATTTCAGTGGTCCCCAACCTTTTTCAGCTGGCAACCCACCTTTCCTTATCGGAATACCTCCTCCGTCCATGGTGGGGTAAAAAACCTTATTTGTATCGTATCCCTTCCTTATGTATATATAATTTACCATCAAATATTGCAAATATATATATATATATATATATATATATATATATATGCTTTTTTGAAGATACAGATTGATTATTGATAAACAATTTGTGTTCTGATTTGAAAATGGTTAACAAAATATAAGCACTTTGTAGCAAAACAGTTATTTATTTAACAATAGATATATGTTTGCAATACATGCAACAAGTGGTTTCATACTCACTAACAAGTGTTCCTAGGTGAAGATAAAAACTACAATTATAAAAGTACACAAAGACCATTTTAATTTTTCAGGCAAAAAAATCATACACTTTTGATATAATTACAGTTAAGAAAATTGTTATCACAATCTATCAATATGTAAAATTGCTGTTTTTAAGTAAGTTTCGATTCTTCTTATCTTTTCTGATGGTTTATTCGATGGTTTCTGATAGTTTTAGGATCGAGTCGCGACCCACCTGTAACCCTTCCGCGACCCACCAGTTGGGAACCGCTGCTCTATTCCATACCTGTGGCAATACTTTTGCCAATTCAAACTTTTCATGGACAAACTTTCTATGTTTTTAAGACTAAAAGTTTGTAATATTATTTAGCGTAATACCTTGCTAGTAGTATCTGATTGTTATGTGAAACATTCATTAGTCTACAACACTTATTATAATAAGGCTCAGAAAAAAATCATTATTTCTGTTGTTCCCCTCACAATAGTTGTACATTATGTCTCATAGATAACTGGTGTTTAAAACGCATACTTTAGAGCAATAACAATTCTATTGACGGAAGAAAAGAACGTTTAATAAGCCCTTTTTTTACCCGATTTTGAAGCCAGCCTTTCAACAACAGGAAATCCACGATGCAAACATGATTTATCGACACACTACGCACATCGTAAAAATACCTATATCGCCCTAACCCAAATGCATCCAACCGTAACATTTAATAAGAACGAAAGTTGCCGTACTTTTTAAGAGAATTTAATCTTTTGATACACTTTCTCTTTTATTTGGGTCACTACCACACGCTGGGATCACCCAAAAAACAAAAGTGCTCCCCCACAACTTAACAGTATCTCACTTTAAAAGGGGGAAATAAAAAATGTGCTACGGAAGTTTGTTGCTGCCGGGGCAGTGGGATTTGACGGATAGGTGGATGCAGTATGCACAAAAATGGATTCTTCCGGTTTTTATTATTAGATATTTCACACGTAGTCTCTGGCAACCTGGATACGTCATTCATCATATCTTAAATGAGCTTATTAAAAAGAATAAAAAGAGTTTTTAAGGCGACAGTGAATGCGTTTTTTTTATCGTCGTTCACAGATGAATGGAAGTGTGGCATGTTTACTGTTTGTTGATCAGTCATAAGAATTGGCTTTACTTCAAAGGGAAAGTTCGGTTTGTAAAACTTCCGAGTACCACAAGATGGGTCTGAATTTAATCTAGATAGCAGATTGTACAACATCTATAAAAAAATATATTCTATTGTGAAAATATTCAATTATTGACACGTACAGAATACCTTTTAGTATGGCATTCTGAAGCTGTCATAGTTGTTGATTTGAGCATTTCAATTACATGAAAAACTATTAAGAATGTGTTCTAGAACATGCAAATTATACAAAAAAGTTTTTTCGCTAACATATTTTCTGCTGTAAAATATCCAGGATGTTTTTTTCACGATGCGTACATGATGAATCTGATTACCTCTTAAAACATATCATTTGGATTAAATTTTAATTTATGGGATACTTTTCCCTCTAGCAATATAGAGGGTCAAATTTTCAGACTTTTTTGGTTTTACTTTTAGAGTTTAGTAGTTGCCATCTTTTGTTTGTCGATACCTAAACACCTGATTGACAGCTTTAGTCCGATTCTGAACGGCTGTAAATACCCAGCACAAACAAAACCGCAATATATCACGTATCGGAGACCAGCCCCTGTGCTGTTCATCCATAAACCAGCTTTACATGTTATTATTACAATTCTAAGAGTTTTTTTTTCAATGCGGAGGCACTTGTCTCGAAGACGTTCGCCTATAATTCACCGCAGTTTTGCTGGCCATTTTATTATGGGGGCGCCATATAGGCGGACCAGCATTGCCCCCTAAACAATTCTAAGAGTAAAATACGAGATTCCAGAATTCACTATCCTGATTTCAACAAATAAAGTCCAATACAATATAAAAACGGTGAAAAAATTTAAATTGTCAGTAACATTAACAGAAATGTTACATCAGAGCTGATTCGAATATAAATTCTACAGAAAAAAAACCAATAATTTTTTTCTAAATATGTTGGTATTTTCAGCCGTTTGATGATCGTTTCGTTTTGAACATAGAGGTCTGAAAGTTAAGAATTTTATTAAGTGACGCCGAAGAATGTTGCAATAACATAAATGCTTTGAGCCTGCACGTTCCGCAAAGTAGTATAACTAAGTCATATATATATAACACAGTCTGTTTAAGAGAATCATGTTTAAAAGATTTTTAAATGTTGTGTAATGAAAACATAGAAAAAAAATTATTTATCGAATGAAATCTTATATTTTGTGAAACCATGTAAACAATTTAAACATTGTATCTTTCCTTTTAAAAGCATTTTCCCTACCTTAATTACCATTTCAGAATAAACTATTAATACTAATGTGTGTGTATGAAAATCTTCATAACAAATGGAATTGTAAAATGGGACAGCTTTAATTTTGTTTGCAGTTTTAAATCTTAAACCAACCATATCATCTTTACACTCAAATTTCCGGTCAAAATACTATTATAAATCATTTTGACAATTGTCAAATAAAGTAATATTTGTTGTTCCTAATACCTTCGGATCCTTTTAATATATATAAGAAATAGTGATAAAAACAATGCAGATGCGATATCGCATGTTCAAACTTATGAAAAAAAATTCTAGGTAGTCTCTTCTAACGAAACTACCGCGGGTTATTAACATAGGATTACTTATCGTTGCTTACCTCTTTTGTATGCATATATGTATGTATGTGTTATCTATATTTGTATCTATATATATGTACGCATGTATATATATATATATATATATATATATATATATATATATATATATATATTAATATATATATATGCATGTCAAAATTTTGACACATTTTGGTACTTTTCTGTTCAACTGTTTACTGCTTGCCAAAGCGATACAGACTGGGTTTCAGGCGTTGCCAAAATTATAACTCGCAACGCAGGACATTTGAAATTTTGCTTTCCGGAGGATCGTTATGGAGGAATGTATTCCTACGTTAAAATGAAGCTTCGTTCATAATATGAGAAGCGGAACGAACTATGTTTAAAAAATTATGTTTCGCTTCACATAATAGTATTAAAATATTGCATTTAGGACAAATGCATTGCTCATGAGGAGGTAGACTGTTTTAAAACATGAGCTTGGCTAATCGCTGCCTTTATGCGGATCGTTGGGAGTGCTTAGATGTATTGGAACATTTCGGGAATGCCATTTCTCCCATACAAACCCACAGACACCACACAGGACATTTATTATTCCCTCACACACGCTTTTTACTATTCACCTACATCACAAAATCCCCAAAGATTATTAATTCATATTTTCAAAACGGTAATGGCATGTTTTATTTTCGAAAACGCTTCACATAGTTATTGCATTTTACCTGTATCTGTCCTTCTTACAAAGTAGATTCTCGGAATCCATATCCTATTCTCAAAACACTTCAACTTTAACAAAAATCTTCACCACCCCAAATTTAACCCAATTAAACTGTAAGTAAAAAAGGCATTTCCGAATGATGCATTCAACTTATACTCGGGAAATTGAATGATGACCTTTATTATTTACAGCAGGTGGCATTTTTCGGTGAATCGTGATTCTTTTTTCTTCTTCTTTTTTTCTCTAAAAAAAAAAAAAAATCCGAATAACGCTGACAACTGCCGACCTGAATCACATCGACATGGTTTCCGACAGAATGTTGCACCCAGCTGGGTGCGTTGATTTTGGGTTTCCAGGAAATCATTAGAAGTAACCATCATTTGACAGACGCATTGAAATCTCCATCTTTTTCAAACCGGCGACTACGGCTCGGGTATTGCTGTCTACCACGGTTACGCTAGTCGGTACAAGCACAATAATTCTTTTTATGTGTTTGTTAGGAATTTGTACTTATTTCTTGAGTATGGTTCTCGTCACCGATTAGCCTTCAATTCAACCTTAGTTTTAGATTTCAGGATTACTCTGCACTACATATTTGGTGTTCGAACTATTGAAGACACCTGTTTTGAGGATATATCTTGAATCAGCGTAGTATGACACCCTTGTAGAACTGCTTAGAGATATCACTGAGGAATTTAATGTAGATATTATGACTGGAAAAGTCTAATATTTTGCCCTATTTGAAGGTCTTATTTGAATAGTGGTCCAACTTCATTCTTGTTCATTTTGAGATACAGAGCCTTAAAGTCTAAGGAGTGCTGAGAAATGACTGCTGAAGTCTGATTTGTAATTTCCTCTGTTAGTAGCAGCAGAAATAAGATGGAGGTGTACCAGTTTAAAAATAAGATAGAAATGACTTGTATGAACATGAAAGTGAGGCTAACTCCATTTTTTTTTTAAAGTGGAGCTGACCACTATTCAAATAAGGCCTTCATTTAAACTTATGAAAAATATTTACATCTGACATGCTAATATTATGCTATAAATTGTACGGAAATGGGTTACACCTGGAAAAGTTGAGAAGTAGATTAGAACATTTTGCTATTATACAGAAACTTAAAAGGAAAAAAATCAAACACTTTTACTAAACCTGTCGGAAGTAAAATCTTATTAAACTAAAAATTATATTTGATACTCGCTTAAAACCGAGAGAAATTATTGAAATTCAGCCCAGAGATGCTCCATGAACGTTCACACAATTCTAGATAATTCGGAAATATATTTTAAATATGAATTATTTAAACCACACTGTTGCATGCTGAATGCTGCATAATGATTGCAACCTTGATTTCTCAATTAATTAGTCAAGAGATTTTAGGTAATGTTTTCGGATAATTTTAAATACTGGATAAGTAAAAGATAGACATTGAAGTAAAATGTGATGTTTACGAATCTGTCCATGCTATTTACTTTCATCTCTCGGTATATCACTATATAACATCCCCTAATGAAATATCTCCCTCCAATTATTCTATTCAAAGAGATCAATATTGTATAATGATTAAATAAATCGCTTCTAATGTAATTTTTATTACATTATATTCTTAGAATATTCTTATTATATTCTTAGAATTTCAGAATAAGAGTAGAAGACTTTTAACTGATTCGGATTCTAACGGAGGATTACTGTAAGAGCTTTCTTCGGGCCTGTTGACATAGAATCCGTCAGCGTCAGCGTAAAATTTTTTAACCAATCATTATACCAATCACCGACCAATTTTTAACCAATCAGCGCCAACTGAATCTTTAACACTGACGCTGACGGACTCTGTGTGAACAGGCCTTTATGCTTTTTTTCCAGAGAATTGGGTGCCAGTTTGATCACTATTGTGAATTTCTTCGTACTTTAAGATTTTATTGTGAAAAAAGTGCTTTCGCACTCATATATTGCTAAAATTTTCTGACAGGAAAAAAAAAGCACTGCATAGGTGAAATGTTTAAAGAACAATGTTTAGAGCGGAAAAACACAAGTCGCGAGAACACTCTCTCAACTAAAAGGAATTCTCCGAAAAGTGTGTTATTGTGGTAACAACTTTAACTTTTAACCTCGCCATTAAAGACTGCAATTTCACATTAAAATCATGAGCTTTTGCGGATGTGCCTGAGTAATCCTGTCAGTCATTTTAGGATTAAGTGATGTTTACTTAAGAGCTCGTCCGCGGAAGATTCAGTTTGAATGTTCACTTTTCCTTTTGAAGACCGACGTGAATATCCCATGAAAGTGTTTTAAGAATCTAAAATAGTTTAAGTATCATAGGCTTATATAGTATATGATACTTAACATGAGGCAATGATGGTTTTAAATTATTATAAATGCTCATTCATTTTCATATTTTTAAATATTAAATAAAAATATTAAAATATTATTTAAAAATTTATATTAATTTTAAATATTTTTAAATGTTTCTAGTCATAACCGAAGTCAAAATCTAGACAAAATCAGGTATTTCTTCATTTAAATCTCTGCAATCGCGAATAGATATGAAATTGCGAAGGGACTAATAGAATATTCTCTAAGTATTAATTGAAAACTGCATTCTCAATTCATCCATTCACATTCACATTACAAATGCTTAAATTTGGATTTTACATTGTTGAAAATCTAAAAGGTGTTCAAATTTTGAAATAGAAAAAATAATTGGCTGTATGTATCTTGAGTAACCAAAACAAATAAAACTACTAAACTATTTTATAAAAAATTAACATTTTTCGAGCAAGTGTTAAGCGAAACTATGTTTTTACAAGTAAAAGCTTGCTTTTCCCTTAAACATAAAAAAATGTTTCCCTTAGTTTAGCTTAAAAATAAAAAGACTGAATTTCTTGAAACGGTCTTGGTCAGAGATATTTTGTTCCGGTAAAGGAAAAGAGTACTCACTTGAACATTTAACTTTGAATAGACTTCCTGTTATTAGATAGTGTATCTGAAGAACATGTTTCTTCTTGTGATAACTTATCATTTTCCTAGTTCTTTTTAAGAAATTACCATCATTTCTACACATGATCTATGATCTCTAACATTTGTTCTCAGTATCCCCAAGCTGTACAGGAAGTATAGTCGTAAAATCCAATTAAGGGTTCTTTTTATCATTACTACAAAATGCTGGTTTTAAATGTTTCTTCAATATTTTCTTTCGGTTATGACTAGAAATCTTTCAATGGTACGAGGGTTTGTAAAATTATCAAAAACGTATTATATATATATATATATATATATATATATATATATATATATATAATTTCACTATTATTTTATCTACATATGTGTGATGCTCATTGAGAGAGTATGTATTTTATTTATTTATTGACCTAAATAAAAATAATTCATGCATGGAGGATTAGGCCCATTTGGAAAGAGAGCAAGAGCTCCTATCATTATTTTACTGAAAACTTAAATAAATGCTTTTATTTAAGATACGTTTTTGGCGGAATGGCAAACAACTATTAAGCCATTTGACCACTCAATAAGCTTTACTTACTGAATAGGCTTGAATTCTTTTATCTGATCTGCTCACGAAGAAGGATTTGTTTTGTCTAGGATATTTTAGGATTCAGTGAAACTTTACGAAGAACATGTCGTGAAGCAAACCAGGATCAAAATTATATAAAAGAACCGGTTCGATTTTCTAATGGATTATTAGTAGCTTAAAGTACTCTCCAAACTTCTAGACTTCATACATTTTTTACTAGGGGATTTGAATCATCTAGTATAAAAACAAGTTGTTGAATTTTAAAAAAAATATTTGTTTTTGTTGCGTCATAGTCTAATAGCTCAGTTACTATAGGATGTCAGACGAGTCATTTATAAAGTTTAATAAGAAAAATCCAAGGTAAAATCAATTAATGTCTCTTGCCAAACAATATGAGAAACCCTACTGCGCACCATCTTTCAACCATCATTGCTGGAGCAACATTTTAGATGTCAGTCTAAAGTTACAAGGCTTAATGGAGGGGTTAGAGGTTAACCATTGTTGCTTCGAGCGTAGAAAGAACGTCTTTCTTTGAGAGAGTTTTGTGAATTGAGGCACGAAGAAAAAATTTAGCTTGAGTGAAGACCTTCAAATAAGAAATTTCATTTCAGTGTTTAAGTGAGTCAGGTGGATTTATGGAATAGGGCTGAAAAATTCTCTCTTAAGGGGAGTGGTCACTTTTACGTACCTGTAATAGTATCATTTTTAGATCTATGTTCGATTGTATGTACTACTCAAGATTTTTTCTTGATTTACATGAAATTTTTTGGGCAACTGCCTATAATACTGTTTATAATATATGCAATATTTCAAGGTAATTGAAAAAATAAAATTATTTTTTATGCATAAAAAGTGAATATTTTTTTTAAATCGGGAATTTTGCAGTCAACTACTTTGCGCAATCTGCCAAAATGAATTATCAAGGTACAGCAATAATTGTTTACTATATGCGATTACAACACTTATCTACCAACATTATTCTAAAATATATTAAAACATTTTAGTACGTGCTATTTTTAACAAGAAATTTCAAAAATGACTGAGTAAAAGCTTATAAAAATTACTTAAAAAAATTAAAATATGTTAAGGTTAAAAAATGTTGGTGGATTTTGTTGCCTAAAGAATTGTAATTACATATAGTAAGCAATTATTACTGTACCTTAATAATTCATTTTGACAGAATGCGCACAGTAGTTGACTGCAAAATGCTCGATTAAAAAAAGTTATTCACTTTTTATGGATAAAAATTATTTTTTTAAAAATTACCTTGAAATATTGCATGTATAATAAACAGTATTATAGGCAGTTACTTAAAAAATTTCATGTAAATCAAGCAAAAAACATGAGTAGTACATACAATCAAACATAGGTCTAAAAATGATGCTCTTAAAGGTAAATAAAAGTGACCACTCCCCTTAGTACTCAATTCAGTGTGCTTTAAAGCATAATAAAACCAAAGCATATTTATTTTTGCTACTCTCTGCGTAGTATATGTATAATAGATAAAAAAGTGAAAAAGATAGTTCTCCAGAGAACCATTAATTAACTAAGTTAAATCAGCAACTGCTGAGACCACTTGTCAATAGAGACGCAATTTTAAAACTAAAATTACTATGGATATTTTGCTACTTACTATTTGTTTTATGTAAAATTAATAATTTTTTATTATTGTTTTATCTACAATTATGTAACCTATGTAAAGCATTAAGTTACAGTTAGAAATGAATTTCTTTCCATAAAAGTGAGGCCATAAGTTAGTGAATATAACTAATGTATTTTTACGCTGTCAAATATATCATAGTTTAAAATTTTTTTATAAAAATAAACTGAAACATATTGAAAACTTTATTCCTCAGAGATATATTAACAGAATATTGTAATAACCAAATATAATATTTTCTACGTTGAATCCTTAAAACTATTGACAAGTGGCAAATATGAAAAGGGGACTAACTTTTAGTCCATAATTTTAGTCTAATTAATGAGACTATGATGTAAGAAGAAACGCTTAAATTTCACTTTTGATATCAATACATTTATAAATTTCAATACATACCTTCATAAATTTATATATTTCCTTTGGAGTTAAAACATTTTTTCTCAGAAATAAGCAAAGTTCTGCGAGTGACAGTGTTTAAGGACAGAAAGAACTTACGAAAAGTGTTGGAAAATTTTAACTGTCTTCGTAAGCGCATAAGTAAAAACTTATTTTTTTTAAATATGTAGTATTTCCTTACATTTTCTTACAGTTTCTGTATAATTATTCATTTTACATCTTAGATTTTGGTATCTAAAATAGTAAATTATTTAAGCTGTTTTTGAAATTCGACCTAAAATTCACTACAGTTAAACTTGACTTTCCTTTTGTTTAATGAATTTAGTATAAATAATAGCTTCTGGATATGCTTGATGGTGTTTTTTTTCATATTTTAAACTCTAAGTATTTTTTATAGTTTGTCACAAGTTATAGGACATTTCAGATATGTCCGTTTGCACTTAAATTGTATTTCCCTTCAGGAAGTGTAAGTTACTGTGGGTCCTTATTTTTCGAAAGGAGATTAATTTTGTGCTTTTTCTCGTATCTTTAGAGCCCTAGTTTATTTGAAGTAGACTGATTAAAAGCAAAATATTTTTTGTGAGTGGATTAATAATATAGCTAATGTTACTAATGCATTTCTAATGTAACGAAACATTAAACGTGTATTCTCTATTTCTTACTCCCATCTATTATTAGATAACTAATTTTCTCGTTATTTATTTTTTACTCACATATAAGAGGAGATTAAGGGAGAGAGCAGGTTAACTTTCATTGTTAAGCGATTAAAAAAGTATTAAAAAAAACGAAAACTAAATTTCACCGTGAAATTCCAGACCTTGAAAAGTTTGAGAAGTCAGTATTATTGCGTACAAATTAAAGAAGATTTGCTCTTCACTAAACAATGACATTTCTCTGATCCTTTAAATATCTTTTTCAGTGCTAAATATAGAAAAAAATCTGAGAGTTTCAAAAGTTTGCTGGAATCTTTTAGACACCACTCAAAACATTCACCCATAATAAATTATTTATCGTCTTTATTTCAGTCGTTAATTAGATTCTCCAGATTGAAAGATAATGTAATGATCGAGGCAACAGCGTTACAAATTATTTTGATATTTGGTGATCTATATCAGTGGTCCCCAACCCCCGGGCCGTGGACCGGTACCGGTCCGTGTATCAAATGGTACCGGGCCGCCCAATGAACATTAAATTATTTCCATTTTATTTACTGTGGTGTATTTCTATCGGGTTTGTGCTAATTTATATCTTTGTAATAGAAGAAATCTTGTAACTATTTTAAATTAGTTTATTGTTTATTAAAGATTATGAATTAAAATTGCAGTCATAGCCCCCCTCAGAGGGGCCGCGGTAAAATTATCAAACGCTGACCGGTCCGTGGGGATTAAAAGGTTGGGGAGCACTGATCTATATCATCTATATGTTTTCGATGGTCAAATTTCATTTCAACGGATAAAAACTTCTGAAAACTAAGCATCTTTGTTATTTGGCCCTGGATTTCCCATACGATCTTAAATTTATTTCCTCAAAATATGTTCAGATTAGCGTAATGTAGTTTGTGCTAAAATTTCATGCATGATTCTTCCGCTTAATTTGTTAACAAAAAAATATGACACAGAAAAACATGATAGAAGGATTTTTTAAGAATCCATAACTAAACTTCTCTAATGTCCCTTTAATGATGATTTTTTAAAACTAAATTAACATTGTCAACCGGATAATATCATCATTAATACAGTAAAAAGTTCTGTCTCCTTATTTGGTACTTTTCAAATAAACGCTTACTTAACAAACAACTATAATAAACGGAGAGTAGATCTAAATTTATGTAATGCACGATTCAATTACATATTATACTTTCAAATGTTGATCAGTTCTGTAAACGATACATGTACATAAATTCAAAACTTTAAGTATGAAATGTCAATGCAAATAACCTTACTCATTACACTCATCGCATAAGTGCGTAGTTGAAAAGAAAATCCATCAGCATTTCCCACGTTTATACCTTTACCAGTAGCTAGGTATCTTTCCAGACACCCCCTCCCCTCGCACACTAAATTTGAAGCAAGAAGTTAACGATGTTAAGGCTGCTGACTCTTTTTGAATGTGTTTATGCGACGCAACCCACTTTTCCTTCGCTTTTACAGTTTCCGTTTTGCATGTTTTGGTTGTTTATCGCCTTCCTTTCGGTCGTAATTAGATTCTCTCCATTGAAAGATGAAGTAATGATCGAGGAAATGGTGTTACAAAATTAAGGGCATGTTTGGGCTTGGGAGGAGGCCTTCATTAAAATTCATTACATGGGAAGTACATTTGGAACGAGACGTTTCCAGGCAGATCCGAAATGATCAAAGAGAAACAAGCCTGGAAATCTTTATGGATATTTTATGCATGGAATTTGAATATACACGTATACTACAGTTGCATCACATATACCGTAAATAAAAACAATACATCAAGTTAAATAATTGGAGTGCAATAAAACACGCGATACTCTATCCATAAACAGACGAAAACATACACATCGGAAAATGTATACCGTTCTAGTATATAAGCTTTCATATACATTTTATCTATTTTAACAGACCTAAA
The DNA here is from genome assembly GCA_907164885.2 of Dolomedes plantarius. Classification (NCBI taxonomy): domain Eukaryota; kingdom Metazoa; phylum Arthropoda; class Arachnida; order Araneae; family Dolomedidae; genus Dolomedes; species Dolomedes plantarius. Next base: position 82,399,738 of record OU015497.1, on the reverse strand, counting down.
ATGTATCTATATATGAATATCTGATATTCATTGATTCAAGCAAATCGAGATGAAGAAATTTGCTCGAAGTAACCGCAGTTCAAATTCTCCAAACATGTGCGAAAGAAAGTTACAGGATTCTGCTTTAGAATAGAGCGTAGCTGACTTACGGAAGATATATTTCTATGTGTTTTAAATTGAAAGACCAAAAACGATCTTACCTGAGAAATGTACAGAAATACAAATCTTAGAATACAAATGTTAAATCACTAATATTATGACAAGCAATAAGAACGTTGGTAAGGAATTATTAGTTTCTGCCGGTTAAGTTTGCAATATATTTGTCAACCTCTTGCGGTCATCTCGATTCTTTATTTAGGGTAGACTGCCTCTATTTGTTCTTACTATTTTCAGGAATATGTTACATGGATGGACACGCAGTAAAATCCTCTCATCCATCAACAATGGAATGAGGAAAAACAGAGAAATTATACCTCTTAATAAACTATAGATTTCCTCTTTTAACTTTAGATTGCTGGTAAATAATATACAATGAACAAATCTCCGGAGTTCTTTCCCCTAGAGTTATGGAGAATAGAAGCAACCAGTTTTCCTAAATTTTCAAATTGGAAAAATGTTCGACACAAATTGTTAGAGAATCTTTATAAAAGATGAATAATGAATAATTCCCGAAGTGTTTTTTCATTTTTTTTCGAAATATAACATAAAATATAAATTAACCAGAAAATTAACTAATTTCTATTAAGATTAATTTAAATATTCTGTTTAGGGAACTTTCATATTTATTTAAGTTAAAAGTCTATTATCAAAATTTACGTAAAAACTCTCATATGTGTAGCCCCACAAACTGTGTACCATCACTAACTGATTCCCAAAAACTCTCATGATGCCCTAACAGCTTAAAGCGGCCTTGCAAACAGCCGCCGGGATCGTAAGAAGCAATCCCTAAAACTCTATCTGACTCGTGGACGGAAACAACTACTAGCGTTCGTGCCGACGTGTCGACACCCTCTGAACTCTGCTTGCTGAGAAAGTATGTTTGTCAGTCGATCCAATGTTTTCCTAACTGGTGGTAGCATATTTTCGTGTGTGCCTGTATAATTGTTAAAATTGTGTAATTCTGTAAGTAATTGTTATGTTTTCATTACATTAGTTAAAATGTCACCTAGGGTTTCATTGTTTTATTGTCGGGATAAAATTTACTTTCTCCCTGAAGTCAACAGGTCTCGGTTATTATGTGACTGTTCCGGCGAATGACCACAAAAATGGCGCCCAACACGCGCAAAATTTTTAGAGATAATATTTTCAACCCTACATTGACTTGACGATGAGGAAAAATATTCGAAATCATATAGTAATTCATAATTCGTAGAAATCGAATAGCAAACTTATGAATTGAACAAGTGGTTTTTTACAACTAATACTAAATAAAAATATGCCGCCCGGTGCGGACCGCACCCACCGCACTCCCCTAGCTACGCCACTGAGCACTTATCGTCTGGTTCGTCGCGGCAACAGCTCATTCGGTCAGAAATAAGTATCTTTTGTATTTTTTATATGTATTTTGTAGTATATATGTATAATAATTGAAATCGGTGTTCTAAAGGTAGCCCTAGCTGGTGTTTGAAACCGATAGTAAACCAATCCTTGCTATATGAGAACCAACAGCGTTCGAACGTTAAATTCTGACTGTGTAATATAGAATTTTGTTTATTTAACAAAATTTTGATTATTGTTGTATTTTCTTGTTAAAACCCATGTTTTCAAGTAATAGGGGCTGGATTGTTTTTTAAAATTTCGTTTTGATTTTGATTTTCGGTTGAATCTATCTTAATGTAAATTCTGTTTTGTTTTAAATACATAAATTTAAAATTGATTTTGGTTTAGAATTCTTTAACTCTAATTTTGTTTTTTGTTTGAATTCTTCAATTCTAACTTGGTTCTGGTTTTAAATTTTTCTTTTGTTTAAATTTAAGCTTGATTTGAAATTCTTAATTGTAAACTTTGTTTTGGATTTGAATTTTGATTTTGATTTTGTTTTAGAAATTGAATTTTGTTTTAATTCTTAGTTACAAACTTTTGAATTAAATTTTGTTAGGTATTTTGTTTAAAATTCTGGTTTTGAAATTCATTTAGAATTTTAGTTGATTCATCGCTATTATTGTTTCGATTTTGTAAGAATTCTATTGTTACAGGATTGGCATGGTACTGTGTTCAAAACTTAATTGATTTAATTGTGTAAACCGTTCATTGTTGAATAATTTAAAAGAAAATTTTTAAATTTTAAGAATATTTAGTAACTTTTGATTTTGTTTTGTTTAAAAGAGAATGTAGGCATATTGTTTTGTATTCACTCCCTATGTTCTGTTTATGTTCTACCGATCTTGAATTACTATTATTTTATTTCAGCTTACACAATTTATACACCAGTTTAATAAGATATTGTATAGGACTGTTACACCCAATTAGGACCTAATTTTATCATCACTCTATACCAGTCATTCCCAAAGTGGTCTATATCGACCCCCAGGGGTCGATATAGACAGAGCCCGACTTTGACCCAATGGGGCCCTGGGCAAAGCAGACTTTGGGGGCCCCCTCCAAGGACCGATACAGAGGGGAGTACATGCCCCCCCCCGGACCAGATTTCCACATGATCATGTGGGACATTCACCCAGGTTCCCCATAAGTTGGGACCGGAAATTAAAAAAATGTTCGACCAACAAGTCAAAAATTTGAAAAATAATTACAATAATAATAATAATAAGAGTAAATTTATTAATTTGCTTTTTAATAAATAAATTCATGAAATTTTCTTTTGAAATTCAAAATAGATCAGTCTGAAGTTATTACAACCCCCCCCCCCCAAAAAAAAAAAATTAAAAAAATTAAATAAATAAACCAGAAGCGCTTATGGATGTAAGTATGCTTTTACTATAGTGGGTGCACTGTGCTCCACCCAGGATTTTTTTCTGTATCTCCCACTGCCCCCATTTACTGTATAAACCAAAAACCACATTTTCAAAAATATGTACAATTTAATATTAAATTAGGTGGGCCCCATAATTTTGGGGGCCCTGGGCAAGTGCCCCACTTGCCCATGCGGAAATCTGGGCCTGGATATAGACCTGCAAGGGGTCCATGCCAGTGAAAAAGAAAATTTGGGGGTGCATGAAATGTAAATGGAGGTCCACGAGTTAGACGGGCTGTTACCAAAATTTTGGCTTCCCGTAAATGTAATAATCTGCCTAACACAGATAGTACCTATGGAGATATTTACGTAATATGAGTACTTTCTTATAATAGATAGATACATTTCCTAATTATATGTATATTTTATAAAATTGTGTAAGAAATCTATTCACTTTTCGGCCACAGTACTTGTAACTTGTGTTGCGACATCATGTACTTTTGAACTGTAACGGTTACAGCGAGGACCAGCAGTTAGCCTTTATATTGAACTTGCCAGTTTCCCAATTTGGCACAGACAAACTGCCAGGATTATGACCTTTCAGCCTACGTTCAACATTTAAATGTCCTTCACACAAACTTTGAAATTTGGTTTGAAGATGTATTGACTATGGAAATACCACAGTCAGTGGATTATCAATCCATACGGTGACATTGAAGAAACGGATGTCATGTTATAAGAAGAACTGATCAGTATAATCACCAACGAAGAGCTTAAGTTGCAGTTTAGAAAGGGATATCAACAATTCTGGCTTCAAAGAGACATACCTCTTACATATCCTGCATTATGAACTATCGCAAGAAAGTTTTTGGTAGCTTTTCCATCTTCATAACTTGTTTAAAGGGGTTTCAGAGCGGTTGTCAATCTTCTTACAAAAAAAAAAAAACAGAAAGAAAAAAAATAAATCACTCGCCGAGGAGATTTAAGGTTAAACCTGACTAAATTGAAGCCGAATATTGAAATTTTGCTATCAAACCATCAGGCTCATCCCTCCCATTAAAAGTACTGATTTTGTTGTGTATTTATTCTATGAAAAAAAGGTTACTAGATTTGCATTTTGTGTCGTTTTCTATCTATATTAATAAAGAGACAGAAGGGGATGTCGAGATCACGTGACCCCGCAACGCGACCGGGCGGACCCCTCCTCGAAAAAAAATGGCCGACAAATATACAGGAATCGGTGTATTTTTTTCTCATGAAAGTACATAAATGTTACATATTTGGAACTAATTAATAAATGAATAACTATAAAACTTAATATATATATATATATATATATATATTTTATTTTAAAATTTTTCACTCTACAGTAAACCCTCTCAAAGTGAGTAGCTCTGTGTCAGCTGTCGTGGGGTACGACATGCTTGTGGCGGTCTCGCGAAGAAAAGGAAATCGTTATGTAGATTTCCATGAAAATTCCTAGCGTGATCGTCTGCGCATGTGCGAGCTTTCCCCGGAGCTGTGTATAAGCGGATGATGCTCGACTCGACGGGACGCAAGCAGCGATCCGCCTGGTTGCACGCTCTCAACATAGTGTTCCCGTCGAACTCTTCATGTGCTCAGGATACCGAATATTTCTGGTAGTTGTCATCATTTCCCGTAGCACCAGATGCTTCAACTTCAGCAACTGAAGAGTGTTCCCGAGTTCCAGCGCTTGACTCACCATGCTACATCTAAGTTCTGATTATGCTGCCCACCAAAATCGCCTCACAGAACTCTTGTGCTTCCAGTTAAGCAGGACGAGTCGTAATATTTTTTATTGTTATTAGTATCAGTATTTATTTTGTGTTTTTAATTGTAAGCGCAATAGTAGTTGTTATTGCAATACTGCTAGTGTTCAATGTTTTTATTATATACCAGTAATTGTGAACAGGTTTCATCAATAATCTGTAATGTATTAAATAACAAGCCTCATGTATTGACCGATATACACTGTAAACAGCCCACGAGAGTGGAGATATGTGGTAGGTGCTAGAGGTTTTAGAAACCAGTAACCTTCTGTTAATAACTGTCAAGAACTTATATTTTAAGTTAAAATATTATATACCGGCACGTCCACATGCTTAAAGTTCGAAAAAAGCAGACAAATCAATTAAGTCAAGCAAACGGGGTGTAAAATGAAAGAATGTAATGGCGCCAGCCGGTATAAGAAACCGGAAGAGGTATAAGGAATTGAAAAGAACAGTTAAAAGACGGAACAACGAGGGGACTACTAAAAGGGGACAATGAAGTAAAAAGGGGATTGTTGGCAAAGAGGAAACGACCCCACACATATGAGATTTTCTGGGAAAACAAGATTCCTAGAAGTGCAGGGGAGAGTCGAAGGTTGAATTATTTTAATGAGAAACGGCCCTAACTCGGAATGGTCAAGAAAGAATATTTAGGGGGTTGAAATTAGTGAATGGAAATTGAAATGAGAGAAATGATATAACATGATTGACGAATGAAATGAAAAGGGTGGAACGGTGAGAAGAAGATAAAAAAATAGATAGAGTATCAGTGGATTTGGCGCTCAGACTCAGCACACTGCTATAAAATAAGCAGAAAACATAAGAGAGAATTTGAGGGTCTCCGTTAGATTGCGGCCAGATTCAACACATTGCCATGAGATAGTAGACTCATAAGAGAGAAGTTTTCAAAAGAACATATGTGAGATTGCGCCCAGACTCAGCACATCGCTGTAATCCTGCAAGTCAACGATGAGATGGAAATAGATGAGTGCCCGGGCCAAAAAGATTCCCTGACCTCTGCAAGCCAGCGATGATAGTTGACCGGAGGAAAACCTGTCCTGCCTTCCCAGCCCGCTAATCACCAGACATCGTCCCGCGCCGTCCAGCGAAATTTGATGAATGCGTCACCGGAGAGAATTGAATCCGATAAAGATACCCCAATCGATGCAAAATAACATGCCGGCGAGTTTTCCCTGTGCAGTCTACAAAATGGAGGTAACCTTTCCTTACCTATTGCCAAAGAGTCAATAAATCCCCGAGTCATATAATACAGGCTAAAATTAGGAAATAATAAATTGCGTACTGAGAATGAAATCAAACTAAATGAATGAAATAATATAATTGAATAATCAATTGAGATAATGAGTGTTTTTCTTTATGTTGATAATTATTAGTAATATAATTTAGTGTGTAATCATCTATGTGTTTATGTTAATAAATCAATGTAATATTTAGAATTCAGAGTAATGGTGTCATTGCCTACCACTATACTAAATCACGACCAACTAAAACCCTGTCACATCAGCTTCAAAACCACTTTTAAAGTTGATGAATTTGTAAAAAATCGGTATTAGGATAGCAGGGGGTCTACCCAATACAGAAAAATCAGCACGGGGTCTACAGGACAAACAAGTTTGGGGACCTCTGCTCTATACCATAAGAGTTGTCATAGATTTCTCAGTGCCACACTGTTAGGACGGTATTTTTTCGTCCACAAATTTTCGTTGGAACTCTCCTTCTCCCCAATACCCCCCATCAGGCAACAATGGCTTTCCTCACGCGTGGAAAGAAGGGGGATCTGAGGAATCTGGATCAAGATTTTGGCGTCGATGTCGTTTCTGACATAACGGTCATCGAATTGAAGAATCTCATCGTCAAATCTGATCAGTATGATGAAGACTTTGCTAAAAAAAGATTGGCTACTATCATTGAGGAGAGAAAAGCTGAAGAAGACGAAAGGGAACGACAAGCAGCTCTTGGCAGTGCTGAAAAGAAAAAACGAAATAGAATAAGATCAACGCTTCGAATTGGAAAAGTTGAGACTACAGTTAGAAGCTCAGAAAATTTCTGCAGGCTCCGGAGCCCATGCTTCCGAAGGTGATGTTGACCTTACCCAAGTTCGAGTTAAAAAGCTGAGTCCCTACTTCAACCACAAGCAGAGTGATATGGGATTATTCTTAAACCTCTCAGAGAGACAGTTGAGGTTCCTGAGGATTCCAGATGCCAAATGGGTCGCCTACTTGATCGGTGTCCTACCAACCGATGTGGCTAAGTTGATCGCAAGGGAGCCTGAAGAGAAGGATCAGGAGTATTCCCACGTGAAGGATGTCCTGCTGAAGCGGTTCAAGCTAACCAACGAACGCTTCCGATAACTTTTTAGACAGCATCGAAAAACCCCTGAGAGTACCTGGCGCGACTTCTACTTTGAAATCCGCAGTTACCTGGAAGGATGGTTAGAAGAGCTGAATGTCATCAACTTTGACAAAGCTAAAGGACCTGATGTTGGCTGACCAACTGAAAAAGAAAACCCCTCCAGAGACCCGTGAACATTTCCTAGATGACTGGCATACATGGAATTACCCTGGAGAACTGGCTGACAAACTGGATGAGTATGACAACCAACGCTCCACCTCTAGAAACGATTCGGCTTTCAAGAAAATAAATTTTGAAAGGCCTAAAGAAAACGCAACCCGTCTTAACCCACCAAAAAAGACTTTTCCTTTCCATGGAAATAGAATGGACGGATCAAATCCTGACCCTCCACCCGAAGTTAAACCTGGCGTGTAGTATGTTGTCGCTGTGGAAAACCCAGGTACATCAAGGTAAAATGCCCAGATTGCTCACCGCCAAAGAAGAAGGCCTCCCCCAACCACCTGAAAGCCTTTGCTTCATTAACCAAGGGATCACCAATAACCCTATTGGACCCTAACAACTATTTGCGGAGTTTATGGAAGAGTGTGTGCTGACACAGGCTCTACACATGCCATAGCTGGAGCATATCTTTACTCCCTGTTTAAGGAAAACAACTTACCTTTTCAGAAGACGGAGCTGACGTTGCACCTAGTAAATTGATCCCACACTCTGGAGAAATGTCTTACCACCCAGGTTCCAGTATACCTGGAAGGCCGCAAGATTATGACCAACTTCATTATCCTGCCGGACGCAACCAACAACCGCACCTTACCAGGAACAGATTTCCTAGAAACCGCTAGAGAGGTACTGGACTTAGCCAACAAAAACTGGTTTTTGCATGACAAGCCCAAGGAAAAGTACCCCTTCGGTGAAGAATCGCCTCTGACTCACGTTCAGGGCAAAGACCAGATAGAATCCAACATCTGTGAACTGAGAGAGGAAGAAGGAGAAAACTGGATCCTTACCAAAGAAAAGATCTCAATGATCTAATTGTCAAATTTGACACTGTCTTCATGCTAGGGGGAGGGGCAACACCCTTGATCGAACATCACATCAATGCCGGAGATCACACCCCTGTGGCTGTTCTTCCATATAGGATGTCCCCAACTAAGAAGGAGTATATCCCTGGAAAGGCCAGCGTAGTGGCCGACATGCTGTCGCGCCCTACTTGCCTACATGAAGAGGATACGTGCGAAGCCTGCACTGTCTCTGTGATGTTGCCTTCCAGAATCTCTAAAGAATTTAGGGAAGAACAACTTAAAGATAACGGCATCAAGAAGATCATAGACACTTTTGAATCTCAAGAGAAAAATGAAAATTTTGCAAATTGGACTGCAAGAGGCTACCTGATAAATCAAGGTGTGCTATACCGTTATGCCCCTGATGTGGAAGCTGTAGACGCACATCTCGTTGTTCCGGTTCAAGAAAGGGAACATATTCTCAAGGAGCACCATGATGCACCGGCTGCCAGACACTATGGAGCCGAGGGAACATTTCATAGAATAGCCTCCAGCTATTATTTGACCGGCATGAGAAAGCATATCACCGAATATATCAAGAATTGCCCAGAGTGAAATAGATATAAAGCCTCAAACCAGACACCAGCTGGTTTACTACAGACTCCTGTGCAGTCGCGAAGATTTGAAGTCCTATCCATGGACCTATTTGGACCGTTGCCCGAGAGCAACGATGGGCAGAAGTGGATCTTGATCCTTGAAGATGTGGCAACCCGATGGGTCGAACTGTTCGCATTGCCCAATGCTGCAGCTGCTGAATGTGCTAAAGTCCTGTTGGAAGAAGTACTAATGCTGTATGGCTTACCCCGAAAGATAATCAGTGAAAACGGACCACAATTCGCTTCTTTTGTAATCCAACAACCGTGTTCCCTGTTAGAGATAGACCAATCACTAACACCAGTCTACTACACTGAAGGTAACCCAGTGGATCGGAAAAATCGGGATTTGAAGCATAGACTAGCAATCCTAGTCAAAGATCAACATACAACCTGGCCCGACCACCTACCACGTATCCGGTTTGCATTGAATTCAGCAAAGTGTGACATGACAGGACACACTGCAGCCTATCTAACTTCCGGACGAGAGCTCAGAACTACTGATGATGTCACCCATAACCTAATAATAGTCCTTGAAAATGATAGTTTCGTCCCTGAATTTATGCCCTACCTCAAACATTTTGCAAAAATAGCCAAACAAGTGAAAGAGAAGTTAGAACAGAAACAACACAAACACAAAAAGTATGCAGACAAGAAAAGATCACCTGCCCCGCACTATGCACCAGTCGATCATGTCTACATTGACCTTCATCGCATTAGCAGCACCGCTAAAGGAAAAACAGCAAAGTTCGTACCAAAGAGAGACGGACCATATGTCATCGTAACGCAAAAGTCACCCACCACTTATGTGATAACGGCTTTTTTTAGCCCAACTACACATCCTCTGTAAAATGGTGACATCTGCGCATATTTTTCGCGCACCTGTATGCGAGGCATAATTCGCAAAGAATTTATGACCTGGAATCGAAAGATCTCCTCTTTAATATCCTGCCAGTTGCGCAGTTAAGATACGCTGCAGTGTCACATGTTCATTCATTGGTCGCCAACCTTTAAAATTTTGCATTTTCCGTCGAAACCTGTATGCATATCAATTTGTGTCCAATTTGCATTACCCCTTTTTGGTGCGTCGTTTTTTTGTCTAAGAATGTATTAGGGAGGTATGAAACTTATACCTTCGATTTCAAAGTTTCACAAAAAAAATTAAAATCCAGCGAAAGGAAAAAGCAAATGACCTGATGGCTGATGAAGAGCTGCTTCTATTAAAAGACAATCAGTACTATTGTAAAACATTCCAATAACGAATTTCAAGCAATGTGTAATAAAACATTGGAAGTTACATCATTATATGTTGCACCTTATTCCAAATGGATATAACATATTCAAATTCGATAACGTGCCTCGTCATCGAGATGACCTTGGAAAAAGGAATTAACATGGTCACGATGCGCATATCAATATCACTCCAGATTTCTAGAATATATATATATATATATATATATATATATATATATATATATATAGAGAGAGAGAGAGAGAGAGAGAGAGAGAGAGGAGAAGGTGGGATTATGAACCCTGCATTTATTATGGACCCCCTTAATATCTGCCCTATGCGCAGGTGCAGCCGTAAATTATAGCTGTGATCTAGAGCCCCTAAGTGGCTGCGATGGATAGTCAAGGTCATTGACCCCAGTTCACTCGCGAATGATGTCCTGTGGCCAATTGTTTGTTTTTCGAGTTTTCAAACTTTTTCTTAGGAAAGTAAAAGTGAATATTTTACATATCTACTACTATGTTTTGTAAAAACTGATTCCTGTGCCTTATTCTACACGACATGAAGTTTCTTTTGAGCTAGTTCGAAATTAAATTCGATGTAACTCATAATGTGAAAAACGAGTTTGTTTCCAAGATGGCGTTGTTTGAAATATGGACCCCATGGGTGCTGGTATTTGGACCCAGGTCCATATTACCAACAACCGGTTTCGATAATGTAATGATAATGTTTCCGTGAGAAAATGCGATTCCACAGATGATTTCATTGTGATACATTTTATTTTCATGTTTTGTAATCCTTTTCGGTTATTCTGGAAGCTAAGAATGCAAGTTGAGAAGAAATCTCCCGCTAGTAAGGACGCTGTAGTGCGTAGAAGAAGTTGGGATATGGTGAAGATGGTTGAGGCTATCCAGATGCTAAGATGCGGAGAAATGGGACTAAAGGAGGCTGCCAGAGTATTTGTTGTATCAAGAATAACTTTGAGATTATTGGTTTTACAAGTGGATAAGCCAGCAGTAGATTTGGTTATACAAAAACTAGCGTTTGGTTTTGGTTTGAAGCGCTGCGGTCAACTTTTGTTATACAAGGGCTAATTAGACCGGGACCTACAGTTTAAAGCCGATCCCGAACGGCTACAAACATCCATGCTATCAGTGGGACTCGAACCCACAGGATCTGGACCAAATGCCAGTGCCTTAGCCATTCGGCCATAACCTGGCACAAAAACTAGGGAGGAAGCCTGTTTTACCAGATACGCTGAAAGAGAGTTTATGCTAGAGCCTATTTGCTAGAGATGGAGTCAGTATTTCACGGTCTCACTCGACAAGCTGTGAGGAAATTGACGTTCCAATTGGCTGAACGCAATAATATCTCCCACACTTTCATAAACGAAGCAGCAAGGAGAGACTGGCTAAACCGATTCTTCACTCGTCAGACAAATTTCGATCAGAAAACCTACAGGGACGTCATATGCACATGCAGAAGGATTCACACGTGAGCAGGTGGCTGGGTTATTTTTATTTGCTGGAAGGCTTGTGTTCTGGGAATCATTTCCAGAATCTTCAATGTAGATGAGACTGGTGTAAGCGTGGTTCAGTCAAAAGTATCCCAAGTCATCGGGTTGAAAAGAAAACGTCAGGTGGAAGCTCTGACTACAGCTGAATGTAGTTCTATGGTAAGTGTGGTTTGCTGCATGAGTGCTGTGGGAACATATTTTCCACCAATGATGATATTTCCTCGTAAAATCTTAACGGATCAACTTATGAATGAAGTGAGTAATTGGAAGAACTCATCCCTCTGGGTGGATACAAGCCCATATGTTTACAGAGATGGCCCAGACAAGCAAGAAGCATCGTTCATCATCTGTGAAGGTGCATTCAAAGATGACACATGCGGAGAACTTTGGATTCATTGCGTGAAGTGCATACACTGGGCTCATTCTGTTTGCACCAGAGCCAAAGCTGAGTTTTATATTTGCGACTTTTGTCGCCAAAATTGAAGTTTTTTTATATAGATAATATTTGATGATCCGAAGGCCTTGGCGGCCTTGTGGTACAGCGCGCTGGTTTTCGGTGCTGGGGGATTCTTAGTTCCGTTAGGCATTCTTAGTTCCGTTTAACACTATAGCGAAGTCACACATAAGCAGATTCATAAATGAGAAGCAGAAAATCATGTAAAAACTGTAAAAAAGCTTATTGCAAATCCGAAAACTGAATTCGTCATAGCGGTGAAAATCTCAGGGTATTTGCTCATCACCCTGCCTCATACCTTTAGGGAGCCCTAACTGCCACGCTTGAAAACTTTTATTTGGCTTACATGCTCACTAATCCAGACAAGAGAGACGAAAGAATCTGCAATCCCCTAAACAGTTTGTTTTCATTCATAATTTGTTGTTTGTATTTCCGGAACAGTGACCAGATCCGCTTCATTTATTTTCGCGCATTTTTTTCCCATTTGTTTTCCCTTTAACTGTTTTTGTTTGCTCCTGTTAAGCTTAATGCGCGTAAAAAAAGAATGGCATTGTATGACAGTTTAATTTTATTTTTCTTATTGAAGAATTGAAGAAAACAACCGCAGAAGACAACTGAAATTCGCAGATTGCATCCTGATATCTTAAAGACAAAGGAAACGCTATTAATTAATCCTTATCATATTTTAGCTAAATAAACTTCCTTAGATAAAGGAAAATTTAAGTTTGTTATTTTTATTTGTGTAAAGATTATGCATATTAAGTAATGTACATAAATAATAAAAAATATTGCTTTGGACACGAGGTAGCCTATCGATGGCGCGCCGGTTTTCGGTACAGGGGGTGCTCGGATCGAATCTCAACAAGCGCCGTTAAATACCTCCGTGTCTACGTCGGATATGGGCATGTTAAATACGGTGACCGGAAAGTCTTTCTGTGAGATCAGTGGGTAAGGAAGGTACGACCCCAAAACGTCACCCCTGAGGGTGATCGGATGACTTTGATTCGTCCTGAACAAAATATAGCCTTTTAGAGGGGTTGCCGGCAACAGAAGTTTCACTATATATATATATATATATATATGTATGTGTATATATATATATTTATATATATATATGCACATACATATATATATATTTATACACATACATATATATATATATACACATATATATATATATATATATATATATATATATATATATATACATATATATATATATATATATACATATATATATATATATACATATATATATATATACATATATATATATATATATATATATATATATACATATATATATATATATATATATATATATATATATATATATATATATATATATATATATATATATATATATATATCTAATATATAAAAATGAATGTTTGTATCTCTGTAATTGTATAGAAATCCACAGTTTAGGAGCAACGATCGTGAAATTTTACATACAGGCGTCTTTAAAAACAGCCGAGGGTCTGAAGAACTTCAAAAATCGAAATTAATTACCGTTGATTTTTAATTAATAAAAAACCAAAAATTTTGAAACTAAATGTAAGATGTTACACTTTGTGGAATCACCACTCTGAATATGGCGTCCACGTTAGGCTTAGCTGGCAAACAGCGAGCGAAAAGATAAAAATAAATAAAATCAAAAAGTTTCAAGTTATATATTAAACCAGAATAATAAATGAAAATAATAATCTTTCAAGTCAGATTTTATACTCTAAAATAAATCGGATCCAACGGCATATTGACACTATCACACGCGATGGAAAATTCGAATCAACCACGCTAAGTGTCACAAGATCATTTTTAATCGCTACTGCAACCCCCCTCGCTTATGTCTTTGTGTCTATTGAAGAGTTAAAGACTAAGCTTCTATCCTGCTAACTTATTTCTAACTTAAAACTCCTCTTACTCCATAAATACATGTATATTCACCAACCCATAGCAACTTTCCAGTAATTTTAATACAAATATTCTCCTATTTACACAATACACCAGCATGTTATTGTGGCGCATTCGGTAAGAGCGTTACTTTACTATACAACATGACGCGGGTTCGAATACGGATCGTACAGATTTTGCTAAACCTGTATTTTCAGCTTTTTTATGGAGGCTTTTTTGTTTCAGCTTTTATTTTATTATTTTTTAAATTATTATTATTATTATTTTTATTTATTATTTTTTTTAATTATTTTATTTTATTTTATTATTTTTAAAAATTATTATTTTTATTTTATTTTATTTTTCATATTATTAATGTGTATAACATTTCGTATACTTTTTTTTCTATGTTATTTATACTGTGTTTATTTTTTTAATGGATTTTGGTAGGTTTATTATAAATTTATGTATTTTATGTTTTACTTTTCAGGAATTTTTGCTCCAATGATAAAGGCTAAATCTTTTCTATGTTATTTATACTGTATTTAGTTTTTAAATTGATTTTGGTTAACAAACATTCGACAATTTGACATTTTTACTTTTCAGCTTTACTTTCCTAAAGAGAATTTGACATTTTTCCTTTTCAGCTTTTAGTCGTTTATTATAAATGTATATATTTTATGCTTTACTTTTCAGGGTTTTTTTGCTCCAATGATGAAACGCTAAATCTAGCTGAATTCTGAAGATATTATTGTAACTTTATGGTTTTTTATGTTGGGTTTTCTTTTTATTCATGTGTATAACATTTCACATGCTTTTTATTCTATGATATTTATACTGTGTTTAGTTTTTAAATTGATTTTGGTTAACAAACATTCTTAAAATCCCGGGCAACGCCGGATAAATTATCACCTGTGTAGGTTGATAATTTATAAATTTTAAAACTGTTACCACATGTATATTTACAGATCCACAAGAACTTTCCAATATTTTTAATTAATAAATAACCAACAACTCTCGATTCACAAGCGTACAGTAGATGGCGCCACTATTTTAATTTTTTGTGTGTCTATTTCGTTGTTATGTGACGATAAATTTATTTAAAGTACCAGATAAAGAAATCACATGATCAGCGTTTAATAAATTAAATTGTAAAAATTAATCTTTAAAAATTCACCAAAAATTAGAAAATGGAGGTAAAGATGCGAAAAGAATTTCATTTTAAAGGAATTTTTATGATCTTTTTCGTGATATAAATTTTACAACCCTCAAATTATTATTTTAAATGCAAACTTGAAAAAAGTTACAAAAACAGATTAAAAATTTAATTTAAAAAAATCTAAGAAGAATTTTTAAAAAATCTTTCTTAGTGCACCCCTACATTATAAGAAGAATCGCCATGCAAAATTTCAGTCCTTTAGGCTATGTACACATGAGAGCGTTGCAACGCGCGCTCTGGGGCAGTTGACTACTGTTTTTTGACAGGCATATTTCTATTTTTTTACAAAGTGCAGAATAAATAAGATATATATGAAATACATGAATTTTTCAAAATGAACTTATGCGAAATTTTCAAATGTTATTATTTTTAAATTTTTTTAAACATTTGAATTAAAATAAGGGAGTTTGATGTTACATGAAAGATACGCAACTTCGTGCCCAATATGCTAATGTATATTTTTTATTTTATGATTTATGTATTTTATTATTTTTCTGATATAGAACCACAATAATACATTCCCTGAGTACATTATAAATTTACATTTCTTTAAATTTTCTCTCCCCTTTCTATCTACAGATGATATTTTTTGAATGTAATATTTTTTGAATGTTTTTCGTGATATAAATTTTACAACCCTCAAATTATTATTTTAAATGCAAACTTGAAAAAAGTTACAAAACAGATTAAAAATTTAATTTAAAAAAATCTAAGAAGAATTTTTCAAAAATCTTTCTTAGTGCACCCCTACATTATAAGAAGAATCGCCATGCAAAATTTCAGTCCTTTAGGTTCAACGGTTTGGTCTGTACTTTGTATGTCAGTCAGTCAATCAGTCAGTTAGTCAGTTACGGAACTGTTTTATATATATATAGATTTTTATTACTATCTCTATATCGTAACGTTAACTTCATGCGCACACATTATTTTTAACTGGCATTCAATTGGCTGTTAAAACTTTATATTTACATCCTATTTAAAAGAAGTAGGGTGTAAATTGTAGGGTGGAAAGTTGGTAAAATTAAAATTTTGTGCAATGTATTTTAATTTCTCGATTAAAAGTAGTTTTTTTCTAAAAATCAATTTATTTCGCTTGAAAAGCTAAATATTTTATGCACGCGGTTTATATTATTATTACTATCTTTATATCGTAACGTTAACTTCATGCGCGAGCATTATTTTCTTATGCTTTTTTTATTATTATCATCTTTATAATAGCTTTATTTTCATATGGTTTTAAGCAACTATCGTTGTTATTCATATTATGTTGGTTTTTATTAATTAAAAATTAAGGGTAATTAATTTCGATTCCGGAAGTTCTTATCTTTATTTTCATATGCTTTTTCATTTACGAATTATTCAAATGTTGGTTAAAAAACTTTTGCGCAATTTATATATTTGTGTGTGTTTAATTATTGAAATTAATAAATTTATATTTCTGGAGAGGATGTTTCAGATTTTAGTGGTACTATGATGAAAGGCTGAATATACCAAAATTCTGAGGAGTTTATTATGGAGAGAAAAGGAATTTAATATGTAGAGGATGTTTATAGGAGTTAAATGTGGAGAGGAGTTGAATGGTTTGCAGCCCTCAATCAAACACTTCATTTTTTTAAGAGGCAACGCTGCAGTCATATCATTGTTCTATTGGAAATTTCTGCTGAACCTGTAATTGCAGCTTTTTTTTACCCCAATGATGAAAGGCTAATTCTAGCTGAATTCTGAGGAGTTTATTATAAATTTATATATTTATAGATTTCACAAGGTTTTTTTTCTATGTTATTTATACTGTGCTTAGTTTTAAATTAATTTTGGTTAACAAACATTAGAGAATTTGACATTTTTACTTTTCAGATTTTAGTATTAAAATGATGAAAGGCTGAAATTCTGAGACGTGTATAACATTTCACATATATTTTTTATGTTATTTATACTGTGTTAATTTTTAAATTGATTTTGGTTAACAACAAACATTCTTAAAATCCCGGGCATCGTCGGGTACTTCAGCTAGTATATATATATAATTCGGCTTGGATTCAAATCCTGAATAAGGCTTGGTTGTTTCTGTATCGTCTACCTCATAGGGAGCATTGCTCGCTCGATAATGGGGCTTCATTATGGGAGGAATGCTACCATGATAAAAGTAGCCAGTAAATCGCTGTGAATAGCAAAAGGCGAATGTCTCGTGCACAAAGTGCCTCCACGTTAGACAAAAATAACTCTATCAACTGAATTAGCCCTCCTATTGAAAAAGAAGGGTGTTTCTTTATTCCGTTCCTCACAATATTTCCACCTTTATTTTTATTATTGCTCTACATCCAGCTAGTTTGAAATATAATTCGGGGCAAATCAGAATTTACATTTTATAAAGTAACTATCTTATTACATTTAATACTTTATATTACATGTTCGTCTTAGAAATCAGATTTAATGAATTTGTTACTTGCGATTCATTTTTTCATGTTATCATTTCAATTATTCTTATGAAGTAAATAAAATAAATTCTCATAAATGTATTCAGAATTAATCTTCATATGATTAGCGAATTTAGATGGTCATGTATAATTTTTCTACCTCTTAACTACTGTTATACAGCAGAAATATAAAAATTTCTTTATTACCATCCTAAAAAACGGGTGAACAATTCACGATTTTACATCTTGGTAAAACCTGATGCACAAATTGCTATTAAAATGACAAGTCCCTTAGAATGAAATAATTTGCTTCAAGTGATATAGAAAGAATCTATTCCCAGAGTTTGAACAAAATATATTAAATAATATAACTTTACTTGTTTGATGGCTTGCATAGGTATGCATAAATTTGCAAGTTTATTCGTGCTTTCGTTTCTCCCAAATAACTCCTTTAAACAGACATAGGTATTTTAACGTAGGACTACGTACCTCCATAACCGTCCTCCGGAAAGGAAAATTTCAGACGCTTAAACCGTCCGTCCGTCCGTTCCTCGTGAGTTATAATTTTTGCAGCGCGCAAAACCCAGTCTGTATCGCTTGGACAAGCAGTAAACAGTTAAACAGAAAAATACCAAAATGCTTGAGAATTTTGTCATACATATATGCATATATATATATATATATATATATATATATATATATATATATATATATACATACGTAAACATACATTGATACATATATGTATAGATACATACGCACATATATATAGATACATATATGTATATATATACATACGTACATATATATAGATATATACATAACACATATATACATACATACAAACATACATACATACATATATATAGATATATACATAACACATATATACATACATACAAACATACATACATATATACATAACACATACATACATACATACATACATACATGCATACATAACACATACATACATATATACATACAAAAGAGGTAATAAACGATAAGTAATCCTACGTTAATAACCCGCGGTAGTCTCGTTAAAAGAGATTACCTGAAAATGTTTTCGTTGTATTGCAATTAAGTAAACTAAAAAAGTAATTTAGTGTAATCTTTGGCGTAGCTTTGTCGTACTGTAAGCTCTATGCATTTTTAATGGGCAAGTCATTTTCTCGGAAGTACTTTAAATCCGCTTTTATTTCTCTCTATCATCAACTAGAACGCTGCAGTAAAACCAAAAAACCACACCTATAGACATAATGGAAAAAACAACAACAGTATTTTAAACTCCGTTATACACTTTGGAAAAATTTCCGAAGTCTCATTCGTGCAGCATGCTTTACGAAAGATAACACAGGATGATAACAAAGATACCAAAGAACAGCCGTTCTAGATGCAAATCCAATGAAACGTATCGAGGTCAGTTGAGAAAGTATTATGTTGCTTTTGACCTTTAACTGGGAGACACTCACGACTTCCTTGCTGACAGAAATTGGTATTCCACAGGTATAGGCCATTTTCGGACAGATGACAAGGGAAGTAACAAATCGACGTCCAACCGGAAGGTAGTCCAAAATGAGGGTTAGTGATTTTCCGGTTCTTGAATTCCTGCTCACTCACGAATATCTTTTTTAACATAATAATAATAATAATAATGAAAGAAATATATGATAATAAGCAAGGATTAAATAATACGATTAAAATAAGGGAATTGGTAGTTAGTGAAAGTTTTGTATCAGCAAGGCTTAAGAAATAGGATTAAATAAGGGGATTGATACTTTGTTTAACTATCAGGGAAGTGGAGATAATATTTGCAGGTGTGTAGAAATGAAGCCAAGCTCATTTAGAGACAAAAATACGCTCATTAAGGCTTACTTATGAACAATAACAATAAAAAAAGAAAAAAAATATTTATATATAAGTAGACCTTTGAACTTTATTAATTGAATTATTGAGAAATCCATGTGGTTAAATTTCCGTAATCATTAAACAATATCTCCAAGTCAACACATCGTTGCGTTCCCAAACGTTAACTTTACGCTCATTAATTATTTTTACTCTTATTGGTGCATTAATAAAAACCTGAAGTAAACAAACATTCTTTTATTGTGGTGCTTTTTTCAAACAGAACTTCATGTTAACACCTGTTACTTTAATGCTAGTTTAAATTTAGAGAATCTTATTTCTTCTTTATTTCTGTAGTTAAATTTAAAAAAACAAAAACTTCTAAAACACAAGAAATTTCAAAAATTTTATTAGCATTTTTTAATCAAATTTGAGTTCTGAGATATTTATTAAAAGTGATTTATTCATTAACAGAAAAGATCAATTTTAAACTATGGAACTTGGGAACAAATCTTGAGATTTTATTTTTTTAACGGCACCAGTACACAGTTTTTGGAGACTTATACAAAATGAAGGGGTGATAAAATTATGTACCGTTATAATAAAATTTTTGACATACCTGTGGACATTCATTGTCACGTTTCAGATTTTGGCAGATATCCCAATTTTCATTTTCATTCTGGTTAAAGGGAAAAAAATACAATACTAGTACCTACACTTACTGATTTATTCTGACCTCTTACTTTAATGGGATTCATTTTAAACATAATTGCTAATAAAATGTATGTACCCTTTCTCACCAAGTTCAAATGCAGAAAATGTAGAAGTTTACTTTATTAGGAGTATGAAACTATATCTTTCATAGCATCAGTTTCATCTCAAATTCACTGAGAGGATAAAAGTTCAAGACCTGGTTCTGAAAAAGTTGCAATTTACGATTAAACTTTGACCTTGGAACGAAAAGGAAGTTACGCTAAATTATCCACTGCAGTCGACTTATCTAAAACTAGATCACATCCCCCCCCCCCCCCACAAAATAACGACTATCACGACAGTGTTTCATCACTGTTTTGTTGTGAAAGATTACTTGTGACCAAAAAAAACCTTGACAGCATATGTCATTAGCCACTGGCTAACGGGATCTTTACGGTATTGCGTTTAAAAACCACGGGTCGCATTGCTCTCTAGTTTGCTCTCTCTATAACAAGAGTGATATTAAAGAACTGTTGTCTGTTGTTCGTGATTTGTATAAGCATTACTTCACAGCACTGCAGCGCATGTGTAAGACACCTTTAGGTTGCTTAATGTTCTTTTGTGAAATACGAAAGACCTAGCGTGTCTTAAAACTGTCAACATTTTTTTTGGTGGTTTTTATGTTAAGTGACAATATTATTCAGAGGTGTGTGATATTGTGTTGATTGTAACTACAATGCTTAAACTTTTATGCTTGAAAAGGTATTAAACTAAACTAAAATATTAACTCTTGCGTTGGAAAATGCGAGGGAAATAGTGTTGTGTAATTGTTAATCTATGAAATTAGTTTTAATGCCTAGGTTTGGAGTAGGGAAATTATTCATGCAAATAATGAAAAAAACATCCCACTACTATTGTATAAATAGTTTTTCATTGAAGGAAACGATGTATATGTATTCACTAGCTGAAAACCCGCGCTTCACTACGGAGTACATTCAAATTAAATACAACGGTCAATGTATGCAATTAATTCCAAAAAAAAATAAATATATATATATTTATAATAAATACGACGATCAATATATACAATTGATGTAAAAAAAAACATATTTATAAAAAAATCGTAAGGGATATTTTTATAGACAAAATAAAGTCCAATCGTCTGCCGCATTAGCAAGAAAAAAATATTTTTTTGTCTATTTTTTTTTTCTGCACGTGACGATAAATTTATTTAAAGTACCAGAAAAAGAAATCACGTGATCAGCATTTAATAAATTAAATTCTAAAAATTAATCTTTAAAAACTCACCAAAAATCAGGAAATGGAGGTAAAAATTCGAAAAAAATTTCATTTTGAAAGAATTTTTATGATCTTTCTCGTGATATAAATTTTATAACCCTCAATGTATTATTTTAAATGTAAACGTGAAAAAAGTTTAAAAAACAGCTTAAAAATTTAATTTAAAAAAATCTAAGAAGAATTTTTGAAAAATCTTTCTTAGTGCACCCCTACACTATTAGAAGAATCGCCATGCAAAATTTCAGCCCTTTAGATCCAGCGGTTTGGTCTGTGCGTTGTATGTCAGTCAGTCAGTCAGTCAGTGAATGAATGAGTCAGTTACGGAACTGTTTTATATATATAGATGAAAGAGGAAAAAAGTTATATCACTCATACAATGTTTCTCTGAAACTGGCAACATTGCCATATTTATTAACCTCACAATCATTACGTAAGGTGAAAACCGTTATTGTAAAAGAAACCTCATTTTTATTGACTTTAAGGCTGCTGTGTATTAACCCTATTGGATTCTCTCACCTCAATGTTAACCTATGGAGAAAATTTGTGAGAAGAATTGCCTACCTGTATTTAAAGATTAAAAAAAAATTGTACTCCGTCATAGAGAAGGAAATTCTACACCTTGGGGCATTTTTCGTATTTTAAAAAAAAATGCAAATAACATTTTAAAAAGCAAATTATTCGAGAGAAAAATCCGGTATAGTTTGTTTTAAATACTCCTAAATTCCTTTGGTGGACGAAATTTATAAATTGAATAGCGAAATTTATAAATTGTTGCAAGGTGCAGAAAAGTTCAGGCCACCTGAAAATACCACTTTATTGGATTATCAGCATTAATGTAGCTTTAAATAGTAGACAAATATTTTCCATAGGTTAACAGTGAAGTCAGTGCATCCAATAGGGTTAGTACACTATATAGCGTTAGTTCGCTATATAGCGAAGAAATAATTCATATATATAGGTCTTGTAGCCTTACCAGTAAAAATGATTATTGCTTTTAAATGACATACTATACCTGGCGTAGTAGTCGCATCGAAGTGTGCCCCTGGATTTACCTCATCATGGTCTGAAACAATATATTTCAGAACTATTTCCTTTATAATGATATTTGACACTATTTTAATGCGTACCAGAATGTGTTACATAGTCATGGAAGAAGTGTATAACTTACATCAGTTTGTAAGGTTTTCGAATGACATAGCGCAATAGGTCTTGGTTACGAACGTGGTACGCGAACTGTTGAAAGGCTCAACTGCGGTATGTTCGATTGTCATTTTATGGGAAAATATACATATAAATGAAAGTGATATGACAGAGCGCTGAGTAAAAAATTAAATTTCAACCAGTAATTTATTAATTTTTAACAAGAAAATAATTTAAAGTTAAGATTTTATAAGTAACAAAAGGGACATCCCAAATCGTGAGGCTTGTACCAATTAATTGATGCGTTATTTTGATTTTTGCAAACTTTTTTTTTTAGTTACATAGATTACTGTTAGTGACAATACGAATAAAATGACTTTAGACTATTCACATAGGTTGTTCATTTTATTGTTGTTGGGCGTAAGATATTAGACAATATTGTGGTGGATTGCAATAGTTCTCAATATTTAAAACTTCTTCAATTGTCCAAAAACTTTTTAAATACAACTCATAATCTTAACTCCAGCCTACAGATTTTAACCAACATTTCAAAAATTAATAACCTCTTTTTCAAGTATTAAAATGTTTTTTATAGTGCTTTAGTCTAAAGTTTTCTTTATTAAAGGAAGAATTTATATAAAAACCTAAAATAAAGTTCAAGGTATTGTGAGTTTGATAGCCATTTATGCACATATTTTTCATAGTTTGAAAAGAGAAAAAAGCCCTATTATTACGCGTAGAAATTTTAAAACTGGATGGTAATTTTAATATGTCTGCAGATTAATAGAATGCGAGCCCTCTCTCAGTTTTAGAACAAGAAAATTGTACCAGCTTGCATTGTAGTCACATTACTAAGTATACAGAATAAAGATTTAATAAATTAATAATGTCTAATAAATTAACATATGATTGGAGGCGGAAGAGTCTAGGGTTTAGAAGATAAAGCTCAAGGTATTGTGAGTTTGATGATCATTTAGGAACATATTTTTCATAGTATGAACTATCGAAAAGTCAGACAGAAAAATTTTAAAAAGCAACATAGTGTATAAGTTTTTTCTTTATAAAATTTACGACACATAAATTGTAATGTTTTTTCCTAATTTTGAATATTTGTAGAGTATAGATCACTTCTACCCGCACTTGGGTGTATATAATTTGAAGTGGCACTCTAAATGAATTTGATACAAACACAGTTTATACATGAAACAATGTTTATTGAATTCGTTGCACATATAGAATTTGCTTTTACAGCAATAAGCATACGTACTACTTGTACGGAATATATATTAGCATTCAATAAAAATACACTTTGCAATACTCACAAACTAGAGAGTCAAACCAGCAGTTCTGCCACGTAAACTTTGGGCCCCCTAAGCACTAGCGCCGGTTAACACTTGGAGCTGCTTACCTCGTAGCTCCCTCTCGCTTATCTATCAACTTTTTTTCAACCTCTTCTTTCTAATCAAGCTGCATTGTATTTATACCAAGCGAGTATGCTGAAATTAGCATAGCTCAAGCAGCTTCTGTAATTTATTCACTCAAAAGTTCGATTCTTCTGAATCGAATCTTATGTATACCTTACATATTTGTAATTATTTTAATGTATGTAAAAATTTATTTCTACTCACAGACTATTACTGAATATATTTAAGTCATTTTTCTGAATTTAAAAAAGGATGTAGCCATTGATTTTCAGTAAAAGGGACAACGGTTGGGCCATCCGTATAGAAACATATAATGCGAATAATGTTTACTAACGCCTCACATATTTAATACTGTAAACATACAGTTTGACTGATTGGCAACTTTCAAACTTTCGTTGATCATGAGCTGAAAGCACTGAAGTACTTTTTATCGAAAACACTTGCTTAAAATAAAGCAAAAAAATATATATATTAAATTTGATGTTGTGTTAGTGCATTTTCATAACCGAAGAAAATAACCAGTATCACAAGAGTTCATCTACCAAATGAGATGATTCACGAACATTTTTAGGTTGAACGCAATAGTCGACAATTTCTTTATGACACTCACCAATGAAATGTCTGAATACTGGCTTAATTTAGGAAACACTTATATAAAATTGAAAATAGAAACGGCTGTTTTAATACTGTGATATACCCTCAACGGAGCCTCTGGACTTATAAGGTTTTAAAGCAATCAATATATATATATATATATATATATATATATATATATATATATATATATATATATATATATATATATATAAATATACATATATATATATATATATATATATACATATATATATATATATATATATATATATATATATATATATATAGTTAAAATAAATAAGAAGAATTATACTAATGGAGCGATGCACACAAATGGCCAGAGGGGGATTGTAACCCCTCTTCCCTGGTTGAACATGTTTTCTTGCCAAGGCGAACACTCGCAGTGGACTAGGGCATCGCGACACCGAAGACTCGATAAAAGAGTTCATCTAAATCATTTGTACAAAAAGAGCTGAATAAAAGAGTAAATTTTTTATGCCTAAATAAAACTAAAAAATATAAAAATATTTAAAAATACAAGACCATTTAACAATACATCAAGAACGACATAGCCACTCTTCATGTACACAAATCTGCCAAATCTGTTACGCCCATAAATCCGTATACAGTCACTCACGCAGTTAACTCAATGTTAATAAGGATTGCTGTACGCGCAGGCACTTCTGTATTTCGATTCTGTTTTTACGATTTTAGTGTTTTCGCCGGTTTTTGTACCACTTATATATATATATATATATATATATATATATATATACAAATTAGAAAAAGTTACAAATAGATATAAATTATGTTTCAAGTTAAAAATTATGCATTACTAGTACACGTGCCACCCATATTTCAAAAGTTCCGTCTAATTATTTGTGAAGTAAAGAAAACCACTGCTCTACTTTTACTATTACAGTTTGTCTACTAGATTAAGATGTCTGGTGGTTACAACTGGTAAAGGAAGTAAAAATGAAAGCTTGAAATGATGGAATACTTCATAAACCGCTTGATGTTTTAAGAGACGTTGATCATTCGTCTGGTCTTACACGATATCCCTTGTAAATCGTCGTTAAACCTCGTTTGATTTTAAAACTCTGTCTCACATTTGCATATTTCGCGTGAAGTCACGCTCCAGCTGCCCAAGTAGAGTAATTGTCGAAATCTTGGACAATCGCTTCTGAGTTGTTTCCTTGTGGTTAGCATGCAGTCCGCCTGGGGGCACGACGAACTTCCTCGGGTCAGAGGACAAGGGTGCACTCTGCTCGCAGAAACACTGATTCTGCTCTCAAGAATCGACTGACTCAGTGAACGCTTCGTAACTGCAGATAGAATAAGCCTCTTTTTCACTGTTTGATTATTCATGAAAAGTATGACAAAAGGTGAGGCAAATAATATAATTAACTGTTCAAATTACTATAAAACAATATTATTTTGCCTTGTACCGACGTTTTAAATAAAGGTCCTTTTGTTAAATGTCTTGTGAGAGCATCATTTAAGCACAGGAGAGATTTAAAAAAGGATGAATTTTACGAAACTGCAGAGGGCGCGAAAAATATTCAATTTTTATTCGATAACTTTTGATTATTCATGAAAATTATGAGCAAAATTGCCTCAATTAATGTAAAAAAGACCATTCATAGTATTTTAAAATAGTTTATTTTCATGTATACTAACGATTCGAATAAATTTTCTAGCGTGAGAGGGTGCGAAAAAAAAATAACTGTTCAAATTACTATAAAACAATATTATTTTGCCTTGTACCGACGTTTTAAATCAAGGTCCATTTGTTAAATGTCCTGTGATAGCATAATTTAAGCACAGGAGAGACTTGAAAAAGGATAAATTTTACGAAACCGCAGAGGGTGCGAAAAATATCAAATTTTTATTCGATAACTTTTGATTATTCATGAAAATTATGAGCAAAATTGCCTCAATTAATGTAAAAAAGACCATTCATAGTATTTTAAAATAGTTTATTTTCATGTATACTAACGATTCGAATAAATTTTCTAGCGTGAGAGGGTGCGAAAAAAAATAACTGTTCAAATTACTATAAAACAATATTATTTTGCCTTGTACCGACGTTTTAAATCAAGGTCCATTTGTTAAATGTCCTGTGATAGCATAATTTAAGCACAGGAGAGACTTGAAAAAGGATAAATTTTACGAAACCGCAGAGGGTGCGAAAAATATCAAATTTTTATTCGATAACTTTTGATTATTCTTGAAAATTATGAGTAAAAACTCCTCAATTAATGTAAAAAGACCATTCAAAGTATTAAAAAACGTTCATTTTGATGTATACTAACGATTTGAATAAATTTTCTAGCGTGATGCATTCTATTATAGTATAACTTGAGTAAAGCAGAGGTTTCAAAACTGATAAATTTACCTCTAGAGATTGTGGAAATATTCGGATATAAAAAGATATTTAGTTACGAACCAAACAGAATCTGGCTTCATTTAATAGTAAGAAATATTTACCGAGATTTGGGCATTGTGTATCCAGTTGTATCCCTAGATTACCTTTTGTTATTAATATCTGAAACAAATTGTCTTAAATTAAAAGTTTAAAATGAGAAATTGCAATTAATATTTCAAATCATTCATAATCCATTTATATTTCCAAAATCGTAATTAATTTCTCCTTCCTATTTTTATTGAAATCTTCATTGAACTGAACAACGAATGATTTTGATATTTGAATAATTTGTAGTTATTCAAAGTCATCGAACATTTTTTGCCTCTGCTTAGAAACAGGTCGACTGACATTACCA
Organism: Dolomedes plantarius; assembly: GCA_907164885.2. Lineage (NCBI taxonomy): Eukaryota > Metazoa > Arthropoda > Arachnida > Araneae > Dolomedidae > Dolomedes > Dolomedes plantarius. The sequence goes on along the minus strand of OU015497.1, from coordinate 82,372,505 downwards.
TGAAAACGACGTATGTCTGAATTCAAAATTACCTTATTAAATATGGATATAGATTTCAATCGGCAGATGTCAGGAGTAAAACTTGATATGAACAACCATCTTTCATCTAAATTAAATTATGCACTTAGCGAAATAAAATTAAACATTCTTATAATCGTAAGTCTCGTGGCCTTATTTTAAAGATAGGTTGGCCATTTGCTTCTATTCATTTCAGAAAGCTATCGGAAATTCATTCATTCAAAGGAAAACTTCCTGGTATTTTTGCTAGTTGCAAATCTGAAAAACAAAACATTTATTGTCTAGACGTCATTTCTAGGAATAATGAAGAATAATTAATTATAAATATTAAATTATCAATATGCACTGCCTGAAATATTCATGTTAATTAACTCAAAATTAACTTAATGAAATACTGAAATTAGGTTGAATTCTTTAAAACCAGCGAATAATAGATAAATTATTGGGCTTTCTATGGTCATGGGTCACAGAAAAACTCTCTTCACATATGTTTATGTCTAAAGCAAAGCAACAAAAAAGGCACATGGCAAAGCCAAAGAGAACGTTTCAATTATACTCCATAATTTATATTATCATTAGAAACCAGGTACACATATTTTAAATTTCTTCATTTTTCACCTATGGGTAATAATGTTCCTTCCCCCACAAATTTTCCTTATATAAAAATATCTGTAATTCTAGTAATTTTATTTAAACACGTTTAGTTTTGGATATATCTGCTTGACCAATAGTATCATTTGCATATTTTTTTTCCCTTTTCTGTATGAAAATTAAATGTCTCTAGGATATTTTAAAAACTTTTATTAAAAATTTTGTATCACTTGAAAAGGATAAAAGAACCCTTTTTACCGAGTAACTATTTTTTTAAGTCTTTCAGACTAATTTTTAGTTTAGCAAAAATATTTAATAAAATTTTATTCTAGATCAAAAACACTGCACGAATATACATAAAGGTACTTGGCGAGAAATAGTTCGAAAGATCTTTTAAAAAATGAGACATTATTATAATGGTATTATTGGGGCTATTAATTATGATACCCAGTGATATGATTTACATATGTAGATTTAAGTATTGCGTTGTGTTTTTTGAAGAATGACAGATTATCCGATTGATATAATAACGGATACATTTATTAATACATTATGATATCACAACTAATCTCTTCATTTACAGTTTCAGTCAATATCATTATAACCCTTTTTATTTTACTTCTTACACTACAATTATCACTAGTACTTTCTTAACAATTATTATACCTTTACTACAATATTTTCTCATTTAATGGATTTTATAACCCGTTCATCAACTCATAATAACATCATATTTCAACGTTATATCAATTTCTAATAGAAAGATCTATAGTATATACATTCGGAATACGTAGTGTATGAATGAGAAATCGCAGAGGGCATACATTTAAAACCAGTGGTCAATACGGAGCACAAACGACACATACCTCCATTGATGAACTCTCATGAAGTCAATTTAAAGCGCTGGCATTGTCGGGGACTTGGTCTTTCGATTCTCCCTCCTTTGAAAAACTCGTCTGCAGTCCATTAAATGCGCTCGCGTCGGCTTGGGACCCTCCTTTCAAACCCGTCTATGGTTGCGGCACTCCTTCAGGGTCCGTAACTTCAGCTTGTAGCATACGGTGGGTCATACTGCTCAGGCAATTCGATTCTCGGGATGTGGCACTCTGCTTCCACGTGGTCAGCCGGCTCTATTCTTTCATAGAATCTGGTTAGTCTCGATGTTAGTCACTGCCTAGTATTTACGCTTTGGGACATCGGTGCAAATAAAGCGTCAAGCTATATTAATTTATCATACGCTGGCTAAGTTTCAATTCAAGCTTTCTCATTCTAAATTAATTCGTCGGCTCATGCTCTTAACTACGGTCTAGGTGTTCGTCCTTGCTGCTCCTCGGTCGTAATAATTTTTTAGGATCCCCGCATCATCTGATCTGGTCATTCCCTCGTTTTCTTATTGGTCAGAGATATTTTATTTCTATTCTATTGGGCTACTCATTTCTTTCCAGAATCTTCTTTTTCTCCGCCTTCTCGTAGGTGGGGCCACTCGCCTCCCATCATCATTATTCCCACGGCCATATTCCCATCTTCTCGAATATCATCTGTTTCCGATTTTCACCACTTAGCCCATACCATCACTATTCAATGCATTTCCTCGTTAGTGTGCTTTCTATCTTTCCTCGTTAGTGTGCTCCTCTTCCTATAACTTTCACATCTGCATCCGGTCTAAGCATACCCCACATTGTAAATTTTCTTTGGGCGGTTTCTTTTTCATCCTTAATGGCACTTAAACATCCTGTTTCTTTCTAAACTATGTCCACATCCCTCGCTTATTTATCACTCGTCACTGCTTCTCTTAACTCGATCATTTCTTAATTGATTCCTTCATCCGTGCCGAATGTTGCGGCACTTTTGCACCGTAACAATTATCAAATATTCCATTCCAGGATAAATTATGCTTCAAGTTTTAAAGTACAAGAAAGTATCGATTAAGAGTAAAACATTAAAATTTTATACCTGGATATGTCATCATTGCATTTATAGATGTAATTAATTGTTGCCAGTTGCCGGCAGAAAAAAAGAAAAAAAACTCGGTTTAACTGGGACATGACCATTTAGTTGTCTCTTAGAAGAAGTAAAAAATAGAAAATAATGTACGATTATTATTAAAAGTTGTATATCAGGCCCATTAAAAATATTTTGATTCAACATTAGTCATTGTTGAGTATAGATAATTTTACATCATATCGTACAATATAATAGCTCTGATGGTAGAATTTAGGAATTTAGAAACATAGAACCATTAAATTAAATTCTCTCAAAATAAGCATTCATTTATGTGCAGTATTAAAATTCTCTTGAGATTTTTCTCTAGCATTTGAACAGCAGATGATTTATCTTGTGTCTTTCTTTTGGAAGATTTAATATAATCTTTTTGACACAACTGAGATTTTCTCTACTCTCTAGCTTTAAGAAAACTGTCAAACATCATTTTATCGCCTGTCGTTGACTTTAAGGACTTTTATCTAACTTGTCACAAAATTGTCTGTTGAACCAAAGTCATTTCTCTGATTTTTGAAAAGTTTCTTCTCGAATTGGTTAAAGAAATTTCCCTTTGGGCAACGCACATACTCGAAGTTTATATTGAGAAAAAAAATGAGTACATATGAAAAAGGTACAAAAAAATAAAAGATAAAAAATCAATTTTAACATTTTTAAATGAGAAGGAAAATTTTTCTCTTATACGTCAGAAATCTGAGTTGACTTTTGCCATTAATAGAGTGATTTGGGTCATAAAATGTGTATATATATATATATATATATATATATATATATATATATATAAGTATTTACTATAGTAAATAACTTTAAATATATATAAACAAATAATTTAATACCTAAGTAAATACTTACTATATTTTTTCAAAAGCCTCAAAGAATTGTTATGTTTTCTTTCAAGAAAAGAGAGTTAAAAATTATGTAATTTTAAAGAATTCCAGTTTTTAGAAGCTTCTTGGATAGTTTATAGCCTGAAACATAAAATTATGTAACAAATATAGTTATTTTGCGTATTTATTATTTTAATGATAGATTTATAATATTCTCTTTATTACCTAGTTTTCCAGTTTTTTTTATTACCAGAGTAAGATTATGTTATTTTTAGAGGATATAAATCAACTGTTCATTAAATACTATAAGGGCTGTCTTCCCTAATCGAAAGCGAAATTATGTTAGCGATGTAGAAACTTAGTCACATTCAATGGAGCTTGACATTACAGGCTTTACTTAATCTCATAAATAATGGATACATAAGCATAAAAGTAACTCTTTTATTTCTTTGAAATAGTTTTTCATTATTATATGAGATGAACACTCCTTTAGCGAAAAATTGCAGTGAACAAGACACTCAAAAGCTATCGCTAAAAACGTAAAGAACCCCAATAAATTTCCTTTTTCTTTATACATTTTAACTTATTTATATACGTGTTTAGTACTTAAAATCTACCCTCGTGAAGATCTTATCTTCTCTTTAATACTTAACGTGCAAATATTCAGGATGATGTCTTAAACTTAAACTCACGGCGCAACAGTCCGATGTGGACCAGGGCCGGCGGTACCCATCTCCGCTTTCGTAACCGTGGGCTTGGGGTGCCATACAGCATATGTCTCAGTCAGGTGGTCAACCTGACGTGGAACCCTCAGAGTTTAGTTCCCAAGCATGCTTGGTCCTCATTTTATCGACCCACTGAAGGAATGAAAGGCTGAGTCGACCTTGCCCAGTCACAGGGTTGAACCCTGGACCTGTGGGATGGCAGCTTGACGCTAGCATAATTTTTAGTACTCTAAAATAACAAAATTATGGAAAATCTAAAATTCGAAACAATTTTCAAATTCTCATATCAGATTAAATTTTATGCAACAAAGTACCTGAATAACTGAAAACCTAAATATCCCTGTCACCAGATTCCTCGGAGTATCTGTGATTCAGTTCCCTTGCAAATTATTCATATAACAAATGATGAGTTAGTGTATATCGTCAACCATGATCCATTAGTTAATGCGATTCTCAGAATCAATCCTGCCCACCTAGGTAACTGAAAATATTGTAGCGAGGTACAAAAGTTCAAGGTGGTCGATCAGTTTCCCTTGCAAGTTATTCATATTACAAATTATGAATTAGTGTATATCATCAACCATGATCCATTAGTTAATACAATTCTCAGAATCAATCTTGCCCACCTAGGTAACTGAAAATCTTGTAGCGAGGTACAAAAGATCAAGATGGTCGATCAATTTCCTTGCAAATTATTCGTATTACAAATGATGAATTAATGTATATCGTCAACCATGATCCATTATTTAATATGATTCTCAGAATTAATCTGCACACCTAGGCGACTGAAAATCTTGTAGTGAGGTACAAAAGTTCAAGATGGTTGATCAGTTCTGATCTGCCCGATTAGAATTATTTTTAAAAGGAAATAGTGATAACAATCATCAAAAAATTAATTTTCACAGAAATATTTTCACAGCTGAATGAAAAAAGTGGTAACATTCTAATTATTCCTATTATGATATCTTAAACATATTTCAATTTTTTAAGTTTCCTTTTGAAAACAGATCGGAGAAGCATAAAATTTTACCACTGCAAGTAATTATAAGATACCAAATGGTACCAACTAGTTTTAATCATCATATAATTTTAAATTATATATTTCCTATATGGATATTTATGGCCTGTTTATTTATCCCATATAATTATATCAAAATCCAAAGTAACTTTTTAATAAAATTAAATATTGATCGATTAAAGAAGTGCTTATTTTTTTTAATTATCACTAAATCTACTGATGCTTACGAGTATTGAATAGCATTTTTACGTGGAGCTTCTATCAAGAAGAATTGCGGGAACGCGAATAGAACTTGAATATTGTCTACTTCATTGTTTATGTACTTGCAATAAGTTCATTAAAGATATCGTTAAATTTTTTTAATAAATCTTCTACCTCACATAACTCAAGAACTTATTGTCTATTACATCACTATTAGGTCCAGTAGCGCACCCCCCCCCCCCCAAAGAAATAGAATTTGCATTATGAATATTGAATTTGCATTATAAATATTTTATCCGTTCAACTCGCCCCCCCCCCCCAAGATAAAATCCTGGGTGCGCCACTGATTAGGTTTCTCTAGACAATGTTATTTTAACTTGGACTGTCCTGATTAGATTAGATGCATATATGACAGCTTCGCTTAGACTACTTGAATCAGAGGGTTTCATTCCAGTAAGTAATGTTCATGCGGCATGATAGAAAAATATTTGTTGTCTTAGAACGCATACATAATCGCACTGACAGATGATGAAATGCATGAGCGCAATAGTTTTTTCAGTTGCTAACATTCTGTCTTGTCGCAAAGTAACACAAAGTACAGATGTATGAGTTGTAGGAATATAGTGCGATTATATATCTCGAAACATAGTGTATAAATGCTGTCCCTCAAAGAAGAAAATCAAGACTCTATACTGAAATGTTTTTTAATATAATTTTTGAGTGGTGTTAGGACTCAATCTGTCTATAAACGAGAGAGCTTATACAATAGTAAGGCATAGTAAATAGGCTATATATGATATTGCCTCTATATACGTCATTGCATAATGTTTCATGCAATACGCTTCATTCATTGTATTTGTCTCGACAATAACAACCAGCCATTGTATCTTAGTTGTAAAGGTAACACAAATTCCCACTGAAATTCCATACACATTTACATTAATGGAGAGGTTATATAAATTTAAAGGTAAAAATATTTTTGATAGTTTTTCTAATTATTTTTTCTAGATGAACTCTAGTTGTTTAGTCGCAAGCATTTCATACCGTTAACTTCTGCTTTTTATTTCTAGAGGCGTAAACTACAACATCGCTCTAAAATGATAAGAATAGTGCCTCCTTTACACAAAAAGTCTTCCAATGAAATTTTTTGGGGCTAGGCTTGCTTGTCTTAAAGGTAGCTTTCTTCCCACACCTTTCTCCGAAAAATGCTTCTTTATTCGAAATCGCTGAAATTTTCTTTTTTTTAAATCTCAAACAGAGAAGATTTTGTACCAGAGTAACATGGTTATTGGCCGAAAATTGTAAAAAGAAATTTTGTTGAGCATTTTAATTACAATTTTATATTCACATTTAAAATTAAATTCAAATTTATTTTCAATTTTATATTTACATTTTTTATTATATATTTACATAATTTTACATTTTATAGATATTTCAATACTATATTAGGAGTACTTTGAACACGGAAATGGGAATTAAAATTAAGATGTCACATGAATGTACATTTACAGTAAGAAAAAAGTAAAGGGGTTAAATTAACTTTTCAGAAAATATAACTTAACAGATTCTATGGAATATTTAAACTTGGCATTATAGAATGATCATAACTATCTGTGATATATATAAATGATTATTCCAATAATACTGCTGCTTTATAGCAGCTAAAGCATACAATTTACCTTTCTTGACTCGGACAGATCTCCTAAAATTAATTTGAGAAACTTATACAAATCTATATATATAAAACTGTTCCGTGACTGACTGACTGACAGATAACGCACAGACCAAACCGCTGGACCTAAAGGGCTGAAATTTTGCATGGCGATTCTTCTTATAGGGTATGAGTGCACTAAAAAGAATTACTAAGAAGAATTTTTTAAAAATTCTTCTTAGGTTTTTTTAAATTAAATTTTTAAACTGATTTTGTAACTTTTTTAAAGTTTGCATTTAAAATAATAATTTGAGGGTTATAAAATTTATATCACAAGAAAGATCATAAAAATTCCTTTAAAATGAAATCTTTTTCGAATCGTTACCTTCATTTTCTGATTTTCGGTGAATTTTTAAAGATTAATTTTCAGAATTTAATTTATTAAATGCTGATCACGTTGTTTCTTTTCTTTTTGTGATACTTTAAATTAATTTTGCGTCACGTGCATAACAACGAAATAAATTGACAAAAATTATTAAGGGGAGTGGTCACTTTTACGTACCTTTAAAAGTATCATTTTTAGACCTATGCTGGATTGTATGTACTACTCATGATTTTTGCTTGATTTACATGAAATTTTTTGAGTAACTGCCTATAATACTGTTTATTATATATGCAATATTTCAAGGTAATTAGTAAAAAAAATAAAATTATTTTTTATGCATAAAAAGTTAAATTTTTTTTTAAAATCGAGCATTTTGCTGTCAAATACTGTGCGCATTCTATCAAAATAAATTATTAAGTTACATTAATAATTGCTTACTATATGTGATTACAACACTTTAGACAACAAAATCCACCAAAATTTTTTAACCTTAATATATTTTAATTTTTTTAAAGAATTTTTTTATAAGCTTTTACTCATTCATTTTTGAAATTTCTAATTAAAAATAGCACGTACTAAAATGTTTTAATATATTTTAGAATAATGTTGCTGGATATTGTTGCCTGAAGTATTGTAAACACATATAGTAAACAATTATTAATGTACCTTAATAATTTATTTTGACAGAATGCGCACAGTAGTTGACTGCAAAAAGCTCGATTTAAAAAAAAAATTATTCACTTTTTATGTATAAAAAGTCATTTTTATTATTTACCTTGAAAAATTGCATCTATAATAAACAGTATTATAGGCAGTTACTCAAAAAATTTCATGTAAATCAAGCAAAAATGATGAGTAGTAAATACAATCGAACATAGGTCTAAAAATGATACTTTTAAAGGTACGTAAAAGTGACCACTCCCCTTAAGATACGGTAAAAGATAAAATTTAACCACCAGACTAATTGAGATGGATGTTTTTTAAGAATTTAATTCAAATTAGTATGTTTTATGGATATTAAACATACAAATTAATTGCATACATTGACCATTATATTTAATTTGAATATTTTCTTCTACATCATTTTGTATGTAAAATATCCGATAGGATTTTTTATGAAGATTTTTTTTGGCATTAATTACATACATTGACCGTTGTATTTAATTTGAATGTACTCCATAGCGAAGCACGGGTATTCAGCTAGTAAGTTTATAAAAAATACAAATATCCCTTAAGACAATCACATTAAACGCTTCAAAGAGGTTAAGAAGTGCTACATCCGCGATGTGAAACAAATAGATAATCCCTAATATTATAATGTATTACAGTAAATTTTGCCTTCAACTTATTTTTCGTTTAGGATTAAAATGTAAAATTAGCAGTGCTTTCAGCTAGAATGAGAGTTTCTCTGATCAATATAGCTTTGAATATTTTATTTGTAAGTTAAAGTTTTAACTAATTACTTTTTAAACTGAAGCTTCGTTTCCCTTTTGGAGAATTTCAATATGTTAGTTTGAATTCAGGAAATTAACACGTTTCCTCTTCTGGAGGTTAACAAAATTGGAATTTGTGTGCGTCTGTCATAATTTTTTCAACTTTATGACTACAAAGAGAGACTCTCTAATATGCAGTTAAACGAGAAGGCAACACTTTGAAAAAGATGAAGCGATATAAGTTAAAGAAGAACGCTGAGGTTTCAGTTGAGTGGCCTGGGAAAACCTGAAAGGAATGACGGTCACGTTTTTGAGATTATAGAGAACACGCGTTCTGCCTGTTTCATTTTTTCTTTCTTTTTTTGTTGCGTGTGTGTGTTAGTTAACTACATTAATTTATTATTATTACAATACGATTCACGCTCCTATTCTCTACGGAGAGAAATATTCCATTTGTATCAATTTCTCGAAAATTGTGCAAAATACGTTTAATTATTTCATGCTTTTGTTACTGTAATATAGCTTTCCTTTATAAGGTACTTTCAAAGAATTAATTAACATTTACTTTCGTATCTCTTTATATGAGAGCAAGAGAAAATTAGAATTTAAACTTTTCTCAAATACGAGCTCATGCTGCAACACAATTGATTGCGTCAAATCAGTAGCTATAAATGTAAAATAGATGCATTACTTACAATACTGTTTAAATAGTTTATAATTAGAAGTATAATTATAAAAGGAGGTAAGCGTATGCAGAGCATAGCATAGTGATGCAAAGAAAAACAATGAATACTGTTGTAATTCACTAAACTGCATTGATGTACGATGATGTAAATACTGTTGTAATTCACTATTTTTGACCTGTAAACTTAAATCGGAAAATAAAATATTCAAATAGCATAGTTTAACAATAACCATGTGACTGAAAGTCTTATTTAAAAAAGCTTGAAACTCCATGGACATATTTTTGAATCTTCCTATATGAATTTCAGCGGGGATTCCCAACCTTTTTCGTTTGCGATGCCCTTGGGAATAAGATAAAAAACTTGAGGCATCCTTGTTAAAATTTTAGGTTATTGATTTTTTTAAAATAAATCAAAGTGGAACATATATCAGGAACATGTTAGCATTAAGCTCAAATAAACCTTAAGTCTGTTGCTCTATTTATTTATTTATTGAAAAGTATAAGTAGCAAACAGTAGCATAGAATATATTAATACAGTTTGAAAAATAGCCGTGGAATTCAGTATAGTGTTACACTACAGGACTACAATGGGAATCGATGAAAGTAGTTTCTTTTTATGGGAGACTTGCGATTGATGCTTAGATCACAAATTTTTGATATCAAACCTAACAGACGTGAGCACGAGAGTAACTAATTCATCCTCAGGAACGACAGCATCGATATGTGTCACAATCTGTCGGGAGTGAGAATAATTAACTCAACGGGAGCACAGTACCTTAAACCTTGTCGAAATTGTTGAAAACGTAGTCATGTTCAAACTAATCAAACTTTAATAAAATTACAAAAAAAAATGTCGTTTTCAATTGGTATTTGTTTAACACATTTTGAATTATATACTCTGGAAAAATGAAAGGTTTTCTTTGTAAATAAATTTTTTTTTACATGTTTAGAAAGTAGTTATGAGTCTAAGATACGGAATGCATTAAATTACTGCGCGCACCGCAAAACATGAAAATATGCACACAGGAATAAAATGGTCATTGTAATATATTTACAATACATCTATCTTTAATGTAAAACCAAAATACTGGTAAAAAGTATTGATTAAATTTTTAAATACTCATAAATTGTAAAAATTTCACAATAGAAAAAATATTTACAAGTTTTTTTTCCTTGAAAAAGAAATTAATTTTTTAAAATTTCTAATTTTTTGGTTTTAAGTGATAGATTGCCCCAACATATACATAAGGTTAAATTTTTATCAATATTGCACTAACAGTTTGGTAGTAACAGTATGCACAATGTTAAAAATTTCCTGTTTTGAGAAAACTCAATTTAAAGTTTCACTTTCCCTTTTACCTTTTATTTATTGGACTGAAATAGCTCAAAAGGCTCCCGATGTGTAAACAGAACCTTCTTTTAGAAGATTATTTTCATTTACTTTCTTTTCCTTCATCCTTTTATCTATTCGAGCCTCTAATGTCACTCCTATTTACCACCCCATAGAAGGACCTCTGTCCCCTTAATATTTATTTTAAGTGGGTCTTACCAATATATTTTTTTTTGTTACTCAAAAAAATCTCGCAACACCTCTAGCAGCTCTCACTGCACACCGGTTGGGAATCACTGAATTATAGTAGTATATTTGTATGTCTATAAAAGTTTCATTTCACTTTGGTATAAATTGTAAATTATAACTGATCTTAGGAGAAAATGTTTTATATCAAAGATACAGCTGCTACGTATATTAAATAAATATTTTGTAATCGTGTATTATATCATAATTTTGATGATTATGTAATATTTAGAATAAAAATTTGCCTATGATGTTTTAGTGGGAATACCAATTTCATGCTAAAATTTTATTCATAATTTTTCCCGTTAAAAAGTGTTAAGGCAACATATTTAAAATTTTTGTTACATTTTCTCAACTTATCTATCATTATAAAATGTAAGTTTGGAAACAAAATTAAAATAATTTCAAAATACTTTCTCCAACTACCAAAACGTTGGTCATGTCGAGAAGATTTTTTACAATAAATACAGTTCTAATCAAATTCTTTTGGAATATTTTTACCTGAGAGATATGCTTTTATCTCTAAGATAACATACGATTGCATATGTATGAATCTATTAATGTCTGTAATAACCAAGCCATCTCCTACAATATCATAATAATTCCTTTGCGTTGATTTTTAGAATGGAAACATTCCATGAACTCAGGTATTTATTCATTAAAAACATTTTTCGTTTTATTCATATCAATATATGCATGAAAGTAGCAATGAGTCATCTATTTATTAAATAAACATTATTGTTCGTGTAACGTTATATGTACGCCTTATTTTTCTATCTTAAGATGAATTACAATATTTAAATAACATAAGCATAATTTAAATATATCCCCATTTATTCGCCTTTTTAAAATTATATTATTTAGAATGAATTATTTACTGTATATAATCTTTCCATAACCATGTACAAAATAAATAAATAAATAAATAAAACAAAAGTGTCATATGACATGTTTGAACAGATAAACTTACCACATTTGTTTTGACATACCCAGAGCAAAACAAAGTAATTAAAAGACAATTTTGCATATTGAACATATAAAAAGAAAACTGAGCATGAGACATGTCGGTCATTTGTATTTACTGATGGTATGACCTCTTTTAAGGAAGTTTTACCTATAAAAAATTTGTAACAGTCTTCGACTATCTTTATTTTAATAACCATTATACTTTTTATAAGAAACATTTCCTCACAAATAATGAAACCAGTCAGCGAATAGAAACAAACTGTACTGTCTCACTATGGTTAACAATAAAAAACGGCTCAATTCAAACTCCTATTGCAAATCCAGCTTTTTCCTTAAGATTAGAGCAAGAGAAAGGCAAGCGAAGGGTTTATAGGGAGTGTTGCAATTCCGCAACATCAAAACCAAGGAGTAAAGGAAACAGGGGAGACAGATTATGATCGAGAATACAAAAGCATTAAGTCGGATAAAAGCAATAAGGCGGCGGAAAAATTAGCACATAATGGCCTAACAAGTTGCTTTGATATGACTGACCGAACCTCTATGGTTAATCACGTTTCCAGTTCTCTTAATTCGTAGCGTTAGTTACTAAACTAGTTTCAAACACATCCTTTCTTTCTTCAGACCAAATGTTGTTCCTGGGGCAGAATGCACTTTCGATTGAACAGGAAATGCGTGCTACATAAGCAACATGCATAACATTGCTTACATTCGATATAAAGAGACTGCGATGAGCACTTATTGGTGTTGGGGGAAGGTTTTTACCAGCTTAGTCGTATCTTTATACTGGACACCTGGATTGAGGCCTGGCTTATTCTTTAAAGTTCATTGAACTGAAATATATATATCCCGTTACCCCTTATGCCTCGTCAGGCCCTGATTGTGATCCATTAAATGTCTGAAGAGTTCAATTCATTTTTGTTCAAGACTCTTTGCTATAATTTTCCCTGTTTTTAATTTTCAGATCCGAGATATCCTCCACATCGCCAATTGCAGAATCATTTCGCTTACATTTTTAAGAAACTTTTTCAAGATTTTTGCTTTTTAGTGCTTCATTAAAAAATTGACCAGCTCTTCGGGACATACCATAAAACTGTGACTATTACTACTTAATTAAAATATACGATAAAGCATGATTAGAGAACAAATAATGCCATAAATCATATTTACATTGACGACTTACTGGTTCATTAATATTACTATAACGAATAATAACGTATACCGTAGGAATAAATTTAGTATGATTTATTTTACTACTATAAAATAACTCACTTTTTGATTAGCATTCTGCAAATAATAGTAGCTTAAATAAGAAAATTATATACAAATTTAAACTATTGACAGCTGAGTATGTTTTGATGCCCCGAGAAACTAGAGCAATCAACTCAAAAAAACTTATTTAAAAAACTTATAAGCCTTTCAAAATATTACGTGATATAAAATTGATTAGGTTATAGAGATTTTATTTAACAAATATAAAAACTATAGACTATCGTAAGTTCTCAAAACTGTACGAAAAATAATTAGAATCTCTTAAATCAGACTGAACCTTTTTTCTTTCATTGGATGGTTATAACTGTGTGTCAGAATATAAAGAATTTCATAATTGAATACGTAACATATAAGAATAAGAAAATATAGTGCGATTTCTCCATTGTTTGATTAAAAAAATATCTTCCTGTTGTGATCTCATGGCATTTCAATATTCTATTTCATCAGTCATTTTAAGGGATAGCATAAGAGGGTATCAAAACTGCACTTACTGCAACCAGAATGTTTTAGAAACAAAATAAAAGTTTTTACTTCCTTTATTCTCCTTATCTGAGACAAATAATCCTATCTTTTTTTTTCGCCTGTTTAATGATGCTTCATTCGAAGTCATTAAAGCGCTATCAAGTAATTGCAAAAGCAGAACAGTCCATTGTTGTTGTGTAAAGTTCTTAATTTCGCCGAGTTGTATCTACGTTTTTTTCTTCAAATAAGATTTTATCTGAAGAAGTAGTTGAAACTTTCTTTGAATATGAAAAACCTGTTTCCAGTGTGTGTCATTCAAATGTAAAATGTATTTCTCTTGGAGTTTCAATCTGTAATTACATTGAAAATGATTCCGAGACATACCTTTAGAAATTTATTTTTTTAAACAATTTTTCAGTAAAAAAATTTGATACAAATTCCATCCAGGAGGTCAAACGTATCGCTAGCTTTTTGTAGAATATAGAGGAGACTTTAAACTATCTCATCACGATATTAGTTACTGAATTTTGATTTTTACATTGTTATATGACTTTATATCATCAGAGTAGGCAAAAGACAATTTAAAATTTGAGGTACGCATCATTGTAGAAAGCAAAGCATTGTTTTTTTAATTGAAATGTTAGTGAATTTGTCTTTCTAGCCTCTATTCCTGAACTAATAAACAAGTGTCATTTTGAATTTTGCAACCTAATATTTTTATTAGAATTTTGCAGCTTCAGAAGGACTTTTAGAAAATATTCACTGAATGGAAAAACATTTAAAATGAGAATAACTCTCATTTATTAATAAACAAATAAATAAACAAATAAAATAACTATATATATGTATGATATATATGCATGCCTATATGTATGTATGTATTATATTCTAGTTGGATCTATAAAAAAATTTAAATTATAAAACATATTTATGCTCTAAATGTTTTCATTTAAATTCCTATCTTTACGACTGATATATTTGTACACTTTATTGAATGAAAAAATTTGCATTAATCATCTTAAAAATATTTCTATATTTATTTAGATTAATATCTATCAAAAATATATATCTGTCTTGACTAAAACAAAATTTTGATTAGATCGAAAATTTTCCTCATTTATGTCTCCCTAGAATTATCTTGGTTTGTTCTGCTAGAATGCACAGTGAAATTACATTGCTCCCTGCTATTAATGACATTTTTATGTTCTCATTTAATTTTTACGCAGTTAAATGAAAATTTTAAGCGCTAAAACTGGTAAGACCATCTTGAAAACTAGGTTACTGCAGAATTAGAATGCTTTTCTCTTACTTTTCCCTACTTCTCTCTACTCCTTTTGTCTTTTCTATTCTTTCGTCTGTAGCTACCAGCAACAACGGAAGTTGTGAATCTCAATAAATAAAATCGTACATGTACCGCTTTTCTTTGTCAGTACAAATTGCTTCTAGGTAGTCGGTTAATTAGTGGGGAAATCAATTATTTTGCTTTTCCCATTTAAGAAAATTTCATGGGACATTTAAATAAAAATCAGTGACATCTAATTGATGTTATATACCCTCAATTTTTTAACAAGACTTTTAGACTATTTGAAAATTTTTGCTTAAAGCTTATGTGTACTAACCCTATTGAATTCCCTCACCTCAGTGTTAACTTATGAAGAAAATTGATCCAAGGATTTCCGTTTTAGATTTAAAGATATTTTTTAAATTGTACTCCGTAACTGAGAAAAAAATGTTACACCTAGGGTCATTTGTCGCTTTAAAAAAAAATAATATTTTAAGATTTTAATTATTTGAGGAAAAAATCTGGTATAGTGTGTTTTTAAATGCTCATAAATTCCTTTTGTGGACGAAATTTATAAAATGAATCCTGTTGCAAGGTGCAGATAAGTTCAGGCTACCTGAAAATACAATTTTTATTTGACTATAAGAATTTATGTAACTTTAAAAGTAGACAAATTTTCTGCGTAGTTTATCATTCAGGTGAGAGAATCCAATAGGGTTAGTACATAGCAGAGTTAAATAAAAAAAAGTATGAAACAGCAAAATATGAGGTGGGGAAAAGCAAAGTGGTGTAAGTCACGTTGTCAACTTTTTTTATTTGAGGGCAAAAATGTAATCTCCATATTCAATTTATAGTGGAATTGCAAATAATTATTATTTGAAATATTATAATAATTATTATGAGTCATAATTTGTTCCATTTATAGTGGAATTTTTTGTAGTTTTTTCAATAAAACGCTTTGGACTTACACCACTTGACTTACTGACTTACACCACTTTTCCTTTCACCGCCTCATATATAAATTACAACTGTGTTAACATACATCATATGACCTTTCAGGTTTGCACCATTTAATAGCGAATTTTAGAATATTTGACAAACATTAAAAATATTACACATAAATAATAATATGTGAAATAGTCAGAATAAATATTTCAGGTAGTAAAATTTGTTTAAGTATGAGTAATTGAAATAAATGCACATAATATTAAGAAAATGAAATAGAGGATGAAAAATAATACATATAAAAACAAAGTATTTGATGAATAATTCATAAACTAACACACTTTAATACCTCCTAATATATTACCTTTAGGCATGAAAAACCTTTATTTTGTTCATAATAAATTGTATTCAATATAAATGCAATATTGTTTAAAATATAAATAAATTATTCGTATCGCGGGCTTTTACAAACTAAATGTGTCTATATAAATTATAGAAAAGTCAAAATTACATTTCAGTGCCTACAAAATTCTCAAACAATATTTTCAATATTTTCTTTCATGCAAGAAAATATTATTTTATGGCATATAATTCCTTTTAAAAACATAGTTCCCTAGTCTAATTAGGTTGTTATCAATTAGTGACATATGATAGTTCTTTCCACTGTGGAACCGGTAACTGCACTTGTCCTCAGTAAAAATTGAAAAAAAAAATTCATATTTGGAATTCTTTCCTCTCCAGCATATTTATCGGCTATTCCTTGCTGTGGAGCTCATAAAAAGCCTAGTTACAAGGCCGCAGGGTAAACTCCAGAAATTTATATTTCCCTTATTATCAATTTTGCACCACAGGTCCAGGATTCAACCATGCGACTGGTCAAGATCGACTCATGCCTTTCATCCCTTGAGTGGGTCCATAAAATGAGGTCCAAGCATGCTTGGGAACTAGCTCTGGGGGTCTCGCGTCAGGTTGACCACCTAACCGACACATATGTTGTATGACACCCCAAGCCCACGGAGATGGGCACCGCAGGCCTTGGTCCACAATGCTGAAAAGCAATTCGGACTGTTGTGCCATGAGCTAGTTATTATTAATTTTAATTTGCCTTTAATGATTGTTTAGAATATTAATACATTATATTATGATAATTACTCCGATAAGGTGGGGAAATTGAAAGGTAAAACCTGGGAGAACATTCAAGACTGTTGGAAATCGCATGGTCACAAACCCCGCAAGGAGGCAGTAGAAAATTTCAGGCTACAGACTGGACACGACTGCTTGGTAGAACATCTGTTCAAAGCAGGTATTTTTCCTACCAACGTTTGCCCGATCTGCAGGACAGGCGTTATTAATTCGGATCACCTCCTAACTTGCCAAGGAGTTGATATAATCTCCCAGAGAAACGGAGACATCAGCAAATTGTATTGGGATGCAAGGACCAGTATGAACTCTTTGTGTGACTGAACTTTTTGATTGTGTGTATTTTTCTAGTTTATTTTGTTACTAGTCTTTATTGTTGGTTTCTAGTTTATATTGCTGTTTTTTTTTTGTTTTTTTTTTTTTGTTTCCTGATCCTTTGCAATGTTGTGGGCTGCCTGATCTGCATGCATTAATTTCCGGAATAAAGCCATATGTAACACACATATTATGATAATTTTAAATTTACTAATGGAATTTATTTTCTTATTAGTACCGTTTCATGTAATCTTGTTTAGATTTATATATGCATTAAATATGCATTTTCTTTCATATAAACGTGAAAAAATTTAATATCTTAATTTTAATATAATGCCAAATTTATATTCCGGGTACGTACAACAGATATTTAATTTTGTTTACAACAAATGTCCTTAAGATTATTGTAAACATCCGATTTTACACATGAATGGATTCTTCTAAGCTACAAATTAGTAGGATAGAAATGGGATGCCCAGTCAAATACTATACAGTTTGTATGAACAAAAGGAGTACACCTGTCTTTTTCCGAAACGAAACCGTCGTTTACAGTATTGTACAGAACTTCTTTCGGAAGAGTATTTGAATTGTTCCGTTTTTAGCATCTGTGATGGAATAATTTAAGTGAATCATATTCGGCAGGAAATACGTTTATTCGTAAAATGCATCTATAGATCAAAGGATGAAATAACATTCACTCCTATAACACAATTCTGGATCACTTCTTTTCTGTTAACTCATAATCCTTGTTTACCTTTCTTTTTTATCAGTTTCAGGTCTAAAAAATTTTATTTTATTTTGTACCATATCTTTTAATCTGAAATTTGTGCCATGTCCTTACAATAGTAACAGGATGAAAAAACTAAAATCCTCTGATATTAACTTCGTTATGATATGCAGAAGATGAAGGATATGTATATTGGTGTAGGGAAAGTTTGGAAATGTAGGTGGCGTTGCCTTTGTGACGTCATCTTGTCTACGTGAAAATGTACTCTCTACCAGCTTTCAGTATGACCTTAGCACTCGGGCTAACATGGCTAACAAAAGAGCTAGATTGAACATGTATTTAACCTTGTAAATAAAATTATATTTTTGATGTTTCGGAAGGCTTGGTGATTTAAAAGGGAATATTTATCCTACCTGTAACAGTACTCTTTTTATGCGCTTTAGCTTCAATTAGGGGTTTTCTAATACGGAATCAAATATAGAATCCAACCTCAAAAAAGTATAAAGTACAAAATTGGATACATTTTGTCAGTGAATTCATGGATAAAAGGTAATTTATAGTTTGTTTCATTGACGGAAGAGTAGTAATTATTTCTGAGATATTACAAAGTTTTAAAGCAAATTATTACAATTCTCAACCTAGAGGAAAGATTTGTAGATATAGATAGCTTCAATAACGGTTTTCCTAATATGGGATCAAATATAGAATTCAATCTTAAGAAAATATAAAGTACAAAATTTGATAAATTTTGTCAATGAATTCATGCATAAAGGGTAATTTCTACTTTGTTTCATTGGTGAAAGAGGAGTAATTATTCTTATGAGAAATTACAAAGTTTTAAAGCAAATTATTATAATTCTCAAACTAGTGGAAAGATTTGTAGATATTGATAGCTTCAATTAGGGTTTTTCTAATACGGAATCCAATATAGAATCCAACCTTAAACAGTATAAAGTACAAAATTTGATAAATTTTGTCAATGAATTCATGTATAAATTTCTAGTTTGTTTCACTGTCGAAAGAGGAGTGATTATTTTTTACGAGAAATTATATATAAGAGAAATTACAAAATTTAACATCAAATCATCATAATTCTCAAACTAGGGAAAAGATTTACAGAGATATTCGTCAGGGTTCAAATGGTAGAAACACTGTATTTCAATTGTGCAAATTTACTCAAACTATTTAGTCACGCATTTCTTAAGTTTTTAATCTCTTTTAAAGAATTGTCTTTCATTCTATGAAACCAGAATATGGGACCATTTCCGTTTCTCTCTTATTTATTTTGCTTAGCTAAACACGCGATGAGAAAGATGTAATAAACGACAACTGCCCGAGGGAAACTGAGTGTTCATGAATTTAAACCGACTGCTGCAGCTATTCGGTATAAAAAAATATTAACTTCTGCATTTTACAGAGACTGTAATTTAGCTACTTAAAAAAACTTCCTATTTCTTCCATTTCTCTTTTCATAATACATTTTCAAGCACATAAAATTTTTTGTAAAGACTTAAAGGGAAAAGTAAGTTTTAATTTTGCATGGCATTTCGTGTCTCAGTACTTGTGTGTCAAGCAAACATATTTTTCACTTCCGTGTTCATGTTTATTCAACTGAAATTCAGCAGCTGGCCATGCTTCTTTATGATACAACACGTATCATTATGCTTATTATTAAACGTATTGAATTAAAATTCCTAATAAAAATAAAATTAGATCTCAGCAAGTATATAAGAAGATTATTAATCATCGTTTTGCTTTTATTTTCATCTTCATTAATAAAAATCTTGAATTTTTATAACGATACCCTATGTCACAAGAATTACTCAAATGGAGATCTACAAAGCAGTATGTCTAAGATTACTTTTAAAAAAACCTTAAGTTTCCAGGTAATCATCCATATATGTAAAATACAGAAGGATAAATAAGGAATTTTTGAGATATATAAAAAAGGGAGTAAGTTCTATATTTTTTCAATATTTCATGTATAGTATTTTTAAGAACTACTTGTTGGCAACAGTATCGAGACATTCAAATTGAACTGAATTTGAATTATAAATAAAGGTTCAAATAGTAATATGATCGAAATGGGCTAGTAATCACAGTGAAGCCTACTAAAATATTAATAGGTTTAACTTGTTTAATGAGATACGTAGTATTAGAGAAACTACTAAATTGATTTAATATAAAAAAGGTAAATTATGTGATTTACAGTTTGATACTTAAATTGCATATCGAATGATAATAGACAAATGCGCCTCTATAAATGTGTTTTTGACTATATAATAAGTGTAAATTTTAATAATAATGAATTTTATATTAATCTCACTGAAATAAAAGTATCCAGTCAAAATTATGGAAGAAGGAGAAAATGTAAATGCTTAGAATTCAGTCAGAATAAAAAAGACTATCGGAAAATTATCATTTTTGATAATGCAGAGTTCGATTCTTTGTCTATTACTTTTATGATTTATCACATGTAAACAGTAATTAAACTTATTTCATTCGCTTTTTTGTTTAAATATGTTCAAATATGTCTAGATTAGGAAAAATTGTATTTTTGCTATGATCTATACCTTTTCGAATCTTTTAAGCGGTGAAGAATCTAGAATTTGAGGCAAATTAAGACTAATTTTCTTTTGTTTATTAGATTTATAGTTAAAATATTTGTCCTTCATTGTTTACAAATCAACCAAAAAAAACTATGTTTCCTAATACACCTGATTCCTTATCATTTCTGTTTATGATCTATGTTCTTTTCTGTCTTTCTGTACTCTAAATATCCACAAATATCTTTTTTTTTTTTGTATTGTGCCATTGTTTTTCCTTTTTTTTCAGATTTTGCTTCTTTTGACGATCTTTTTCTCTCGATTCCCTTTTGATATATTTGAAAGTTACAACAGCAGAACTAAAACTCGTTATTTTTCACCTCTGTTCTGTGCTAAAACTTTAAAAAAAAGGTCAAAGAAGAAATCCGTAAACCGTTTACGGAGGTGAACGGAAAACAGCTACCAAGGATGGATTTGTCAGCATTTCAAATAGTCAGCAGAAGTGGTGGCGAATTCAACGAGTATAAAAGAGAATGTAATGAAATGTTCACCATGGTATGCTAATGCTGGATGGTAACTCTTTCCCTGAGGATTGTTGCAGGAAAGAGAATTTCTAGGACTTCTGCAGTTGACTTCTCTACACAAACGGACTTGTGGTGAACATAATGAAGCTATTAATACTAAGGGTGATAGATTTAAAAACACCAAGTAGTTTTGGAGCTATCCAACTTTGGGGAAGATCACTTTAAGTAAATATGTAAGTTTACTTGTGGAATTTACAACTCATCTAAATGCTTTTTTGCATAAGAAAAGATGATAAATATCTTAGAAAGTAGCACCTGCCTTTAGATGAGTTTTTATGTAAAATTAAGAAATGTTATTTTATTCTATGAATTTATAAAGTGGTTGAACTTACTAGTGGTTAAAGTTCCCGCAATAAAATCAATTATTAGAACCGATATTGATCAATCAAATAAGGAAGGAAAGAGGAAACGCAGGGTTGTGATAGGTTTGGCGTTTCCTAGGTCATACCACGAGGAGGCCTATCACATTTAACCCAAAGCCCATTAATTTAGATTTGGACTAAAGAACTCTCCCAATTTTACTCTGTTTAATTCTGGACAATCAGTGAACAGTGAACATACTGACACCTGCATTTCAATTAATGGATTTGATTGTATTGTTCAAAGGTATTAGTAACCCATAAAAAGTTGCAAAATGCCTAGCATTTGTAAATAAAAATAAATAAATAGTAACTGTTAAAATTACATTAAATTTGCACCTACAATTTCAAAGTTTCTTTAGGGGCTATCACCTAAAATTAATTCATAGGATGGAACTTTAATAAAGGCAGCTATGTATGTACAAAGGATACAGAAGAGATGCAGGGGTGAAACTTTTATAGCCCTTCAAATTAGTAACCAGCGGTATTTAGCACCCGTTGCCAGCTTTCTGGAAACTGCAGTATGCAGTTGGCAGAGCCTGTTCTGTTGATCCTTCGAATGGAGCGGTCTACAGCTTTCAGAATCTCTGGAACGGTATGGAAGCGAATGCCTCGGTGAAGTTCCATCATCCTGGGGATGAGATAAAAGTCACAGGGACTTAATTCCGAGGAATGGGGGGGGGGGGGGGGTAGAGCACTTTCCAACCCCAGGGTGCAAAAAAATTAGCTACAGTTTGCGCTGTATGCGCACGCTGGTAACGCGGAATCCCCAAACGTCTCACGAAGATCTTGAAAACAGTGGCGTGCTGTACGTCCTCTGGAACATTCGATTTTCAACCAAGTTTGCTGACTCTGCTTCGAAAACGTCATTCCAGCAGTACGATACGATACAACGAATTATTTCGTACGATAGACCAGCAACAAAAACATGGCTTTGTTCGTCCTGTCATTAAGCAGGCGTTTGACGTTTGTGGGGGGATGCTCTGAGGTAAGGCAGGTATGTGACGTAAGAGTTGTGTAAGCTGCTTTCCTGGGTTCTGCCGCGTAGCGCCTCAACAACAGTGTTGCCACTATTAAAGTTCCATCCCTCGTATATAAATTCTAATGGTATAGAAGCACAGAAAAAAAAGTTTTAGAAATATTGCAGGATTGAAAAATCCAAGTTTGAATAGCACGAAGTTCATAAAAAAATTACAAAAATATCTAACAATATACATAATGCGCAATATTGTGAGTTTTACTTATTTTGCTTAAATTTTTCATAATTCTAACTTTTGGATACAGATATATAGTGGTGAGATTCAAATAAATTAACAACAGGTTCTATGTCCTAATCAGTGGTGGGCTTCAGACGGTTCGCACTGGTTCTGTAGAACCGATGCCTACATTAGGTATCGGTTTTAAAGAACCGGAGCGAACCGGCTGAATCCCACCACTGCAGATATATTGTTAAAGTGAAATTTTAGGAGATAACAAGATTCCAGAATTTTTTCGCGGAAGGAAATGTCCCTGTAAGTAAAAGTATTATTGCATATGAACTATTTTAAAATGAAGAAAATATATTTGCTGTTATATTTCTTTGTTTAAGCACTAAAACAATACCTTACTTTAAATGAAAAATTGTACAAAACACGCGTTTTTGACTGTAAACATCACGCCTCCTAACACTTAAAAAATATATCTTTTACTGTTATCCTAAAATTATTTTACAAGTTTAATTAAGGTATCTTATTGTTGTTTTCGAACTCCTGCATTTCAACAGCTCGGATACTAATCACTGAATTGTATTTGTTTCAATAATAGCAGCCATTAATTTATCTTGATATCTATGTTACCGGCCTTTTCCCTGTGTCAGCATATCAATTAAATGTACGATTAACGACGACACTAAAATTTGTTAAAAAACCCTAGAAATATTTCCTTCTTCCGTACCTTACTTGTAAAAACTATCCGTTACTGTGACTTATTTGTGAAACAAACGAATCGTAACGACCATTATCAGATGTGAATAGGGGAAAACGCAATAACTCATGGCTTTGAAATCTCGTTTTACTCTGACAGTTAAGAACTAGCCATATAAATCATATTTTTACACTTGCATGACCAGGAAAGGATATTAATTAAAATGTCACTGATATAATTGTCAGGGGAAACGAAGGTAATTTTTTAAGATATATTTAGTGTTTATCCTTTTGAAAATATGAAGAATTAGGTATTTTGTTAAGAATATCTCCTAATGTTATTACCTTATCATAACAGGGTTTAATGATTTTCTCCCTTATATCTCAAATATATATACATAATACATATATATATATATATATGAAATATCGGCGACATGGAGGAACAAATAACAGGCCAGAGTGGATAACGTCGCCGATACACATGATGACAAACCGAGCATTTTCCCGCAAAGACTCCCAACGCAGACACAGGAACCACAGATACGTAATTGAATCTAAAGCATTTTATTAAGTTTTCCAAGTCGTCCGCCCGTGATTATATGACAGACCGATTCTTACAGAGTGTGTCTAATTTTAGACATCAGATAGTTTTAAAGGTTCATCTCATCACGTGACAGACGGGTGTGTCTTAATAGCTGATTGGTTAAAAGTTAGTATTGATGCGCAGAACTGATTTACTCTCTAGTGACGCCACGCAACTTTAGTTTTCGAGTCAACAGGCAGCCATTTAATATTTTCTCTCGAGGTTATTAGAACTTAGAATCAAAAGTGAAATTAGTTTCAAACGCCGCAGGGAATTTAGAATAATGTTAGATTTTAAAATGGAATTTAACGCGAATGCCAAAAGGGAATTAAATGTTTTAAGGGATTAAAAAAGGGTTTGTAATTTGGAATAGTAAAGTGAGGAATTAATAGTTTTTAAATGTTAAGAATGTTGAATTAAGAAATTACTAGTTTTTAATATTATAGAATATCCCCCCGTCCGAGAAGAGGCTGACCTACAATGCCTGCATTGGAGGGCAGACTCACTCAGATGAGTGAGAAGAATGGGCATTAAAAATTTGGAATAAGTTAACGAATAAATTTCAATTAAAGTTAAATTGCAAAAAAAATATTTAAAAGATCACGTGATGAGTTGACATAACAACATTATCAAATTTACTGAAAAATATATATAAAAATCACTAAAAAGAAATACACATAATAATAAAATTGAAAATTTTACATAAGTATGTTTTTGAAAACTGTTGAATAGGGCGGCCGTTCCCCACACAGCAAAATCTCAAAAAAAAATCAATTAAATTTAATTAAAAAAAAAACTAAGTTATCAAATTTTCACTCTACATCAGTTTTAATTTTGAGTCGACTCACACAAATAATAGAATATAACGATGAAAATATCAAAATCAACAAACAAACATGTTAAGTAAATGGAATAGAATATGACAATAATTTGAAGTTATTGCACCTTCCTCCTCAACTCTCACAACATTGGGGTGAGTCCAAAAAAGTTTGTAAGGTACATATGATTGCTTATGATTCATTGTCCTTGTTAAAAAAAAATCACAGTCTTTTTAGTGCTGTGTTATTTCTGCTTCACAAACGTAGAATGCATAAACATCACATTATCTCGACTTGTTTACATATAAAGAAAATTAGTTCTTTAGTTACATAATAAAAATCACAGTTTATAATAAAAATCACACTTCCAATAAAAATCACAAGTTTTAATAAAATCACACTTCAAATATATCAATTGTATATAAAAATTACAGAACATATTACCCATTATCTAGTTTTCGTATCTTTATTTGTCTCATTATTTTTTTCTTAATATCCCTTATCTCCTTTATTTCAATATTACTTATTATCAAAAAAAAAATTCTCTTTTCAATATCCTTATATTTCTTATTACTCTCATTTCAATATTCATTTGTTATTCCTTTTTATTCCAACAATATTTATTAATTCCAAAATGCTATCCAATATTCTTTAGTTATACTTATTCATATTTATTCTAACTTTATTTATTCTCAATACTTTTCACTTCATTTTCAAATTATTTATTTACTATTCATTTGTATACACTTATTTTAATTCTACGTGGATATCCAATTTTTTGTGTTGAAGGTACCTTGTTGTATGTGTGTTACCCAAACTCTTAGTTTCAAATTTTTTAATTCTACCTCTAAGCAGTGAGGGTTGTGTTTATGTTTGTGTAACAAGTGGGTTTTCTTTCTCCATATTGTTCTCTGACTAATAAGGAGGAAAAGTCTTTTAGCCGTACAGTGGACTAACCGTAAATCTCCGACAGAATATGACTGCGTTGAAAAATAGCATCTTGTATAGTACAAAGATGGAGAAAAAGGAAAAGGTGCAGTTGTCATACCTGTGGGAGTATAATATATAGAAATGGGAGGACAAAAGGAGTGGCCATCCCAGCCCTGTTTTAGTCATTACTCAAGCATATGATCTTCAGCACTTTAAGTGACTGAGTTGATGAATTAAAAACAAATAGCAAAAAAATTATTAAGATCTTAAACAGTTGGGACGACATCCAACGCTCTTCTAGAGATGGGTGATAGGAAAGTGTTTTTCAAGAAATAGAAAATTTACTGAAAGGTTAAAGAAGTAGAGTTGTCATAGTCGGTGTTTAAATTGAGATCCAAAAAAAAAATTCACATATAATAGTATTCTTAAGAAGAAAGTTTAAGTTAGACAGTTTTTTTTTTTTTTTTTTTTTTTTTTTTTTATATATATCTTTAGTAGGACAACACATAATTAATTATATCAATTAAAAAATATATATAATGATGTTAAGCATCACATAGAAAAGAAAGAAAAATGGATCTAATGTTTGTCATTATTCGTGGTGTAGTTTTAAGTTCTCTGGTGCATTATAATATCTTAATCTGCAAGCATGGACAATTTCAGAATCTCGTTTAGTGTGAAAGTTTTGTTTATCAATTTTATATTCAATAGAATCCAAAATACACAACATATGAAAGTATTAAACACACAATAATAAAATACTCCTAATACCAATAATAATAATAATAATACCTTAATTTTCTCTATAAATTGCCATAATTTAATGTTAATGTTCAAATTTCAAACTATTATTCTATCAGTTGACACAAATAATCAAAATTCTTTTACCAATAGCCATCTCAGTTTTATTAAGTTAATCATGAAATCGATAAACCAAAAACAATTTTTCTTTTCTTATATCACATTTTGGTATGAATCCTCGCTGTAAAGTTCCCAAATATTCATCATTTGTATTTAATATCTTAAAACATATTTCTCATTATAATATTATCTATCCTATTTATTGATTATTCTTCATTATTTCTTTTTCGAGAATTTTCTGGGGCGGATGAACCAAATATAACATACAATGGTTTTTTAATTCTCCAATTGTGGTTTTTTTGGCACCCTAAGTCATGTTATAAAGACGTTCCGTTTATGAAAATCGTAAAACGCCTTTTAACTGTCAATTGAACCTCCAGAAATCTCCTTTACTTAAATTCGTAGAACAATTTACGAGGTTTCAACATCAAATGTACTATTTCAATATACCAAATTAAATACTTAAATTCTTAAAACACTTATAATCTCTATATATAGTAAATATCCATGTGGCTAGCAATGAAATTTAAATACACAAAACTTAAATTATAATCTTTCACTTGAAATCAAAACCCGAAATCAAAACCAAATTTATAACGGACGAGAAAACAGAAGTACATCATGATTAAAAATAACTGAAAACATTTTAAAAATATATACGATTCATGTTTACAGAAGCTAGATAACTAACCATATAAAATTTATATTAAGCAAAATCATTATTAAATTTCGTTAAAATTTGTTCTAATTGTATCAGAGTATCAATATCATTAAAATCCCAATATTTAAACATTACATACAAATTTTCATTTAACATTCTAAGAACTTTTAAAATTTCATTGACAATCTGTCTTACCTTTAATTTTTGTTGATTTAAGACCGAATTTTATTATATGGCACAAAATAAATTTACTTTAGTGAAGATTTACCGCAGATTATTACATATTTTTCTGCAAATCCAAAAGCTGGAATAAGTTAGTGATGCAGGAACATTTTTCCTCTTCTCTGAAGCAACATTGGAGACACACAAAATAAATTTTTATTTAAAAAAAAAAAAAAGAAAAGATGATCACGCTGTTTGACAAAACACCGCACGATAGAACGCTTTTCACTAAGGAGAACATGGCTGGAAATTAACTTTCGATTTCGCGCACACTCTTGTTGAAGATACTCGCGAAGAATTTAAATCCGCAGTCACTGGTCGTCACACAGCAAAAAAAAAAAAAAAAAAAGAAGCACATTTTGAAATTCGGATAGAAGAACGATGAATTTAAATCCACAATTGCTGGTCATCACACGGCAAGTCGAGAGAAGAGAGGAAAAAAAAATAGGAGCGTCGAAGGCGCACAAAATTTTACGATGTACTCCCGCTTATTTCGTTGGAAAGACATTGGGAGCTAACGCGCCACATCTCATGGCTGACGGGAACTCCGAAATTATCCAGCGTAGACGAAATGTTGTTGAAGACATGGTGGAGACCGGGACACTCTGATTCTGTTGTTTGCGCTCGGGTTGAATCGGAAAAAAAATTTCTGCCTGTGTCTGATGGGAAGGTATTCCAGCCGACTTTCTTGAAATATCGGCGACATGGAGGAACAAATAACAGGCCAGAGTGGATAACGTCGCCGATACACATGATGACAAACCGAGCATTTTCCCGCAAAGACTCCCAACGCAGACACAGGAACCACAGATACGTAATTGAATCTAAAGCATTTTATTAAGTTTTCCAAGTCGTCCGCCCGTGATTATATGACAGACCGATTCTTACAGAGTGTGTCTAATTTTAGACATCAGATAGTTTTAAAGGTTCATCTCATCACGTGACAGACGGGTGTGTCTTAATAGCTGATTGGTTAAAAGTTAGTATTGATGCACAGAACTGATTTACTCTCTAGTGACGCCACGCAACTTTAGTTTTCGAGTCAACAGGCAGCCATTTAATATTTTCTCTCGAGGTTATTAGAACTTAGAATCAAAAGTGAAATTAGTTTCAAACGCCGCAGGGAATTTAGAATAATGTTAGATTTTAAAATGGAATTTAACGCGAATGCCAAAAGGGAATTAAATGTTTTAAGGGATTAAAAAAGGGTTTGTAATTTGGAATAGTAAAGTGAGGAATTAATAGTTTTTAAATGTTAAGAATGTTGAATTAAGAAATTACTAGTTTTTAATATTATATATATATATATATATATATATATATATATTATGTATATACGAGCCGCTGCGCGACCAGCATGGTCGCTTTTATAAATTACATCCCTCTCTGTATATACTATTTTTCAAAATTACGATATCTACACTTTATCATTACATCAAATAAGAAATTGTTGGGGAAAAATGTTTCCACTTAAAAATGGAGTAAAAATTCAGCAAGTGCTGAAAAAAGTGTAGAAAATTATCTATTACTGGCTATCGATTGCTATGCCGGCGACAACTAAGCCTAACCTCGCTATCATAATATACGTTGTCTCTTAATGAATTACTTCTTCTTCGCTTTCTTTCTTGAGACTGTTCCCAGTTTTCACTTGATCGTGCAGCTTACTTTCGAGCATTCCTGATTTCAGTG
Organism: Dolomedes plantarius; assembly: GCA_907164885.2. Taxonomy (NCBI): domain Eukaryota; kingdom Metazoa; phylum Arthropoda; class Arachnida; order Araneae; family Dolomedidae; genus Dolomedes; species Dolomedes plantarius. The sequence continues at coordinate 82,343,134 of OU015497.1, read as the reverse complement.
CGTAAATCCATGTTGACACGCGATTGCAAATTGCGGACGGCTGCTATTGTTTACATCTGGCAGTTGCAGCCGTTGCCATTCGTGGTGTAGAAATATCATCGATTTTTGTGCCGCATACCTACGCGTTTTATATATATAGATATTTGAGATATAAGAGAGAAAATCATTATATATATATATATATACATATATGTATATACTAGATGACCATAATTAAACACCCCTACTCCGACCTCTCTATTAATTGAACTACTGAGTGTATAAGCTTCAAATTTTGTACACATACTATTCATGACATGGGGAAATGAATTGCGCGAAAACAAATTAGTTCCAGAAACTACGATAAGTGGCGTTGTGCTACAGAAAATATGAAAAAAGACAAAAATAATAATAATAGTTTTAAAAAACTTATGCAAAATGAAATTTTTGGCAGATTCTGGGTAGCGACGAGGCTCATTTCCACCTCAGTGGAACAGTGAACACCCATAACTGTTACATTTGGGACACGGAAAATCCCCATACCTCCACTCACCGAAAGTTAAAGTCTGGTGTGGATTCACAACCACATTCATGCTTGGAGTTTTCTTTTCCGAAGAAGCTACTCGCAGTGTCCCTGAGACATGCACCGTGAAGGCCAACAGTTACAAAAGGATGCTCTAAACTTTTGTTGTACCCCAACTGCAACAACGACAATGTCTTGATTCAATTACTTTTATGCAAAATGGAGCACCTCCACACACTTGACTCTGTGTAGAACAGTTTCTTCGGCATCGTTTCACTAATGACAGAATAATCAGAAAAACGTTTCCAAAAATCTGGCCATATTGTTCTCCAGATCTTAATCCGTGTGATTTTGGGCTATGGGGACACTTGAAAAATCTTGTTTATCAAGGACATCTGGTAACCGTAGCAGACTTGAAAGAAGGTGTCACTCTGCGTGTGATAAGCATTTCAGTCGACCAGTCACGATCCGTTGTTGAACAAGCTGTCCACAGAGTGCAGTTTTTACATCTTCAAGAAGGGAATTATATTAAGCAGCATTCCCTCCGTCAATAAGATCCATGTCACATGAATGTTTGATACCTTCATATGAAATGTGTTTAAAATGTGTTTTTGTGTGTTTTCCAGCCATGTCCAGTTGTACAGCGCCACCTATAGGAGTTTGTGGAACTAAAAGTTTTTTTCGCGTAATCCGTTTCCCCATGTCTTGAATAGTATGTGTACAATATATATATATATATATATATATATATATATATATATATATATATATATATATATATATATTGTACTTTCCAAATAAAGCCATAGGTTAAAAAAATAAATAATATATATATATATGTGTGTGTGTGTGTGTGTGTGTGTGTGAAATTAAAGGAAAATTAATATTATGTAAGGTTTTAATGAAATAAATACATTACTCTATAAAACAAAGAAAGAAGTCAATCGTCAATATTGTCACTATATTCGTCATCAAAACAAAATACTTCTTTTTATTAGCGAAATTTGTTAAACACAATTTGAGATCTATAGTATATTGCAATTTCTAATTTAATGTAATTCACTAGAACAGAGGCATTTCCTCATAAATTTTTGCACAATCTAAAGACAACTAAGGTAAACTTATCAAACCTTGCGTACTGTAAACAAAAACGTGCTACAATGGTCTTTGATATGACATACCTCTGGCAAAGAAAAAAAGAGAATTTTTTTTTACCTTTCCTTAGAATTTCCAATATTACATTTTATCTCCAATACAAATATTGCTGTATTAGAATTGAATATTAAATTTTGTAAGGGAATTTATGCATCTTATTTACAAAGGATACAAAATATTTATTCACATTATTAATAAAAAAAATAATATATTTATTTTCTTTAAAATATATTCATCATTTATATTTCCAAATGTTTTTGCTTGCATAACTTTATACAAGAAAACGGTATGAAACAATGAAATTTGTCTTCGAAGAGGCAAACTAAGCCACGAATATTGAAAGTGGATTAATGAATATTGACTTTGGTCTACCCCAGCTAAATCCTGCAAGTTTTAACCTCCCTTGCACATATATTTCGTCGACGAGTTAGTCGAACAAGTACTGTTTTCACCCGAACGGTGGAGTAATGAGCAAAGCATCACCTAGATATTTTCAATTAAATTGAACTAAATACCATTTGAAATATTTCACAACTTAGCTGAGTTTTGCGAGTTTGATTATAGGACACCTGAAATTGTGTTGGAGAGGTATGAAACATTTAATCGGGCGTCATGAGATTTCTGAAGATTGGGAACGACCCAGATTAGTTTTCTCATCAAAAAGAGTCGCAAATAAAGTTCGAAACCCCTGATAATTTTACAAACGAAAGCAAACTGGTATAATAAATATTGACGAAATATTTAATTAATAGCATGATGCCAGGATTATAGAAAATTAATTTCAACCTTCATTACGACCTTGTATCCCTCACAGAATCCCCGGGAAACACTATTTGGTCTAAAATCAATTTGTAGCGATAACACACCTCCATACACACTAGACCTATCTTAGTAAGATATTTGAATTTACCCTTGAGTTAAATATAAACCCAAAGAAATCAGTTACTGAATTTAAAAATTAAAAGTTGAGTTGTTATGACAACTAAGGACCTACAATCTGGCATTAATCATTGGGAAATAAGTACTCATCTCTGTGTGGATACAAAGGGAGAGGACTTTAAGGGGGAAACATTTATATGAAATCTTTGAAACCAAAGTTATAGCTTGGGTATCGTTATGGCCTACCTTCAAAGGATAAAATAACAAATCTAATCGCAACAAACATCTTTCAACTAACTAGTAACGTTCAAATAACTTCCCTCGGGCTCATTATGTCCGATAGTAAAGCTGTTTTGCAAAGTATTTCCAACAAGTTTTGCACTTCTGAACGAATTCATGAATGTAGGAAGAATCTCAACACTATGGCTGACTCTATTGTTTTGCAATGGATACCTGTTCACTATGACATTGAGGGAAACGAGAATGCCGATTTCCTGACAAAGAAAAAAACAACTATTCTGCTGACTTCTAATAATCAAATGACATTCAGATCCACAAAACTCCTAATTAAATTAGAACTCAAGGGGAGGTCTGCCTCCTACTTATCAAATGAAGCTAGGGGAAAGGCCTGGGAGTGTCTCACTAGTTCAAAGCCCGTTGTTCCAGATTTTCCCCGACATGTAGCCGTGGCGTCATTTCGTCTATTGAATGGGCACGATTGTTTGAATGCCCAGCTTCGCAAAATTGGTCTTAGAGACTCTCCTGTCTGTACTCTATGTGAGTCTGGACAATGTATGGATAACAAGCATATCGACGAATGTACTGCATTAATGGCTTTAATTCTATTGTTCTGAAGTATTGAGAAGCTAGACAAAGGTTAACGACTTAGTGGCCTGGCATTTGTATAAATAAATAAATAAACTAGTAACTTTCATCATCTGATCATCGCTTCTGTTATTAATTAAAATTTAGGGGAATGTTCTTTTATTAATTAAAAATCAGGGGAATTTTCTGTTATTAATTAAAAATAAGGGGAGAAGTTTTCAAGAGATTTTGAACAATTCCAACAGAGGAAAAAATTTTCACCTCTACCTGTAAAATCATTTTCTTGCTTAGACGTCAAAGAAGTATTATAAAATTCAGTTGCGAGAAATCTTTGAAGGAACACTACTTCCGAAAGCTTTGATTAGGCGGTATGCTGGAAAAACGCCGAAATTGTAATCATTATCTATTTTGGAATATTTTTTCTTGTTCTGGGATATAACACAACACGCCATGCATGTCTAACAGTACGAGCATAAGCAAGAAAATTCATAATTTATATTGCGACACGATTTCATATATTTCCTCAAACATCTCTTCAAAAACTTATTGATGCGTGACCAAAACGAAACTTTACGTGAAAAGAAAAGAAACATTGACAGTAAAAAAATCAAACAGTGTACATTATTCCCTGGCGATGTCAGGAATCGATATTTCAATTTCCCTGTTCAAAATTTCTGAATAGCATTCATCAAAATCTGAAGCATTTACACCAAAAAAAGAAAGGAAATTTATAACAAACCAATTAAGATAATTAGCAGCCATAAAAATGGATCTACTTGTCAAAAAGAGGAATAAAAAATTATAAAGTAATATTTTTATCTAAATATGGGCATAAACTTTCTATATCAAAATTAAAAGCATAAAATTTTGCAATTCTTATCTTCTTACGAAATTTAAAGTTTAACGTTCTAAGAAGAAAAAAAAATGTGTCAGATTGTCGTATATATAAATTGACGTCTATCATTAAGCAATGGTCGTGCTTAATGATCGAAAATGTGATTTAAGATAATTAAATTTCCTAAAAAGGAATATTATTATTTGGGTTATTGCTTTGCCAATTTTTGAGTACCTTTCAATATTTTCATCTGTATGGCCCCCAAAAGTATAGTTTTACAAAATGTAAACTCAGTTATAAAATCAGTTGTTTTTAAAAACTAAGACATTCCTTAAAGGTTCAACATTTAAGTCCTGATTTTAAATGAATTAAAATTAAAACATTTAAATGAAATGATTTAAAAAATAGTTTAATTTCAATTAATTCTTATAAAAAACGATTTTTATTGATACGTGGTACTTTTATTATTCAAAAATTATTATAGTCATATTATTTCTAAATCTTACAAATTGAAAAATAACTATGTAAGCACACATTAATTAACAACTAAAATGTATTGAAGACGTAAACACTGCTACATTTTGAGCTTATTTTAAAAAAAATTACGTCGTCAAATTCAAAGAAATTTGTCTCAAACTTTAAACTCATTGAGTATTCTGAGTCCTTTAAAAGTTTTTATAGGTGCAATACATTTGGTGGTTAGTGAAATTTTTAAAAATAATATAGATAATGTAATTTTTTACATTAAAAACTTGACAATTTTAAAACGTAAGTATTCACTACAGTAATTTTCGACTTATCATTAAATAAGTATATATACAGGGCACAGCAGAATCTGCTCTCCCATTTCTGAAGGTCATTAGGAAGGGTGGGGGGAGGGGCAGGGCGGGGCTAGAGTTGGCAATAGTTCTTGCGAATTTTCTAATTGTCAGTAGACACCATCAGTTGGTCTGGTGAACATTTAGGATTCATTATCGAGACGTTCTTTAAAAACGATGATTTTGTAACCGCGACACAGAGGGCATTTAGGACCCGCTTCGGGTTCTGTGCAACTTATGCCGTTTCCAGTGGCGCACCCAGGATTATTTCCTTGGGGGGTGGGGGGCGAGATGAACGGATAAAATATTTATAATGCATGGGGGGGGGGCGAGATGAACGGATAAAAATATTTATAATGCAATATCAATATTCATAATGCAATTTCTATTTCTTTGGGGGGGGGGGGGCAGGGCCCCTTGACCCAACCCCCTGGGTGCGCCACTGGCCATTCCTGATCGAAAAAGAAACTCCCGATGGGTTTCAAACGTGAAAACAAGTGGTTCTACATTACTAAGGAAACCAAGTGGCCGTCCTCGGAACTTTAGAACGCTTGAAAATGTGCAATGAATCCATCAGTCTGCTATTCGGGATGAAGTTGTCACCATTACAATACAGATGACCAACAGAGTGATGAAAAACTTGAGAGAACAATTTCGTCAATGTATTGCGAATAACGGACGCCACCTGAGTGATGTTACTTTCAAAACCTAGTGAAAAATATCTAAATTATAAGTATTTTTGGAAAATATAAAGTTTTTCTGTGTGAATTATTTCGTTCATTTTTTTATTACCCTTTGAAATGTGGTAGTCCATTCTGCCGCACCCTGTATTTACCTTTTTAAGGGAACGGTGGACCTTTATTTGAGCGAATCTTTTCATTGTAAAATTTATTGTATTATTGTAAAAAAAAGTATATATTTCTGTATATTAAAAGTACCAAAATCATTTATGAAGCTTCTACGAAGTAATTTTTAAAGGGTAAGTGTAGAAATAAAGTTTAAATATGTTTTTCTCAAAACAGATTTTTCAAGGTTTCTAGATTTTTTAAATGCTCCGTGCTACTTATTTTTTGTTCAAAATTCATGAAATTGATAAGGAAGAATCCCGATACTGTTTACAAAAAAAACTGGGTATGCATTTTACAATTCGACTTCATTCGGGTAATTAAATTTGATTTATAACTTATTAAAAATCACAATATTGATGAAAATTGCGATGAAATTCAGAAAAAAACTCTCAAAAATTAACTATTGAAGGTATTATGTAATTGATACCCAGATTTCTTTGTTATACAGTTTAAAATGATTAAAATGCAAAATCGAGGAAAAGTCTCGGAAATTAAGTAGCAAGGAGCATTTTAAAATGCTGCTTTTAAATTTTAATTTTTAAAAAAAATGTTAAAATTATAACAAGATTGGAAATTTCTTTTAAGGTATTCTATATATTTATAGTAAAATTTATATTTGTACAAAACTTCGTATCTCTAGGATAAAAAGTGAAAAAAAAAATTAACGTCCACCGTTCCCTAGTTTATGAATATTCAGACCAAATCATCCATTTTCATTTTAAATTTTAAATAATTCTTTAACTAGTTTGAAAAAAAGCACCGTCGCATTGTAAAAAATAATTAAATAACAGACTGCTAAGCAAGTCTGTTGCAGTCGCTCTGTGGTCAAATGTGTCATTTTTTTTTGTAGATTAAATAAGCTCTTAAAAATTATTATTTTCAATACATAGTAACTGACAAACAACTCAACAGACCAAATTAAAATCTCTTAATAGGTTTTTATATTTCTGGTATTAGGCCATTTCAGTACAAAAATCAGAAATTTGTCAGAGCGTAGCACAGAGTAAGATATGTAAAGCAGAAATAGCTCTCTTCGATATAATATACATCGCATCCTGAATAATGACCTCGCACTATACATACTTCGAATATTTGCGTCAGTTAATATGACTAAACCCATATAATATGGTAATATGTCGCATTTGAATCATGGCATTCCGCTATCTAAATTTCCTCAATCAATATTCCACTTATATGAGAAGCTTCGATAGTCACATATTGAACATCTTGGGTAATATCTTTCCACTTTATATAGACTTTATTGGAAACAATATCTCCTAGGATGAGTGTGTACGAAATGATATATTTACATTCCAGCGACGCAATATATATTATCACTTACCTTTAAACATTCGTGTACTCATAATATTCAATTGTATATTAGTGCATTGAGTTCAATTAAACAATCTGATACGGTCCCTGTTCCATAGCAATTTATAAATAGAGGCTAACTGTTAGTAATAAGTATATTTAGACCCGGGATATTGATAAAAGTTCAAAATTTTTATTTTATGATTAAATATTAAGTTTAAGCCGACCTAAGCCTAATCTTATACGGCAAAATCCCTGACTATTTACTTTGTATATCAGCAGCGTAAAATTTACCTTTTAACATCGATTTGCAAACGCAGTATTATTATACAATACAATGCTATACAATTAATTATAACATTATGCAAATCAGTTTATATACAATACACTATAAAGGCAATTCTATATCTATACAATGCACTGTACAATACCATACATTTACAATACAACACTGTGCAAAACAAATCATAATCAATAGTGCATGTACCATACAACACAATATATTATTTCTTATTTTAAGATTAAAGTAAAACGGAAAATATTTTTTTCGGTTTTAAGCTGAATAAATGAATTGCAAAACAGAAAAAAAGTATTCTCATTACTAAATAAAATTAAGTTTATGCATCGATTTCATAGAATTTTTTACTCTTTATTTATCATTAACTTTTGAAGCAAAATGGGTACTTATCAAAATTTTGTTGAAGTCATCAGCCTGCTGACAAAGGAATCTAAATTAGGGCAAAATTGTTTCATTTTCAGTAAAAAAATAACCTGGGAGCTCAGCTTTCCTACGAAATCTAGGTCTCTTGTCTATTATAACAATAGTCTTGGCTAGAAAAAGGAGTTTTCAGTCCTCCTTCCCCCATTTTTTTTTTCAGGCTATGCCACAGCTACAAGCCGAGGCGAGAAAGGAGTTAATCAAATATTTTGAGTCAAAGAAACGCTAATGTTATCATTGTCAGCATCCCTTATTGATCATGGAGAACCTATGTATCCCAATTACCCGAATTAATTCCGAATCTTTAATCGTTTTAGCATGAGTCAAGTGAAATCTCTAATTAAAGTTTAAGAAACGAGCCTTCATTTCGTGTCAGTATTGATATTTTCTTGAATATTTTTAAACCTGTGAATACCTAATATGTTTGTTTTCACTAGCATAAGAGAAAACGCTGAGTTTGTTTGTCAGTAATTCAACACAAAAAAAAAGTGGAGCTGAAATGTATGTGTAGAAAATTGCCCTTCCTGGTGTGAGTAGAAATACTAGATTTAAGTAAGTTTTGCCAAAGAAAAGTTTATGAGAAGTCATAGGAATTTTAATTATACAGTATAGTTAAGGATACGTAATTTCCGCATTTACGAAATAGATGCAAATAAATGCGATATTTGTCGATATGAGTGAATAAATGCTAAAAATATTTTTTTTACTACTTTTCAGCAAAAACTCAGTGATAAACGGCTTTTTAAGCGAAATTAGGTAATAATAGTAATAATTTATAACTTAATTGCTTAAGTAAGTTCATTCGTAGTATTTTACTGAGAAAACTCACTCTCCTCCGAATTTCATCCGAAAAATGTGTCCATACCAGAGTTGAACCTAAACATTTAACCGTAAAAATCATCCATCAAATTTTGTGGAACAATTTAGTAGATTTAAGAACGTCTCTTGAGCGCCAAAGTCAAGGGTATTTCAGCAGCTACAGTAGTCAACCAAGAGACTCCTGTTGATGTTATACGGACTTTAATTGCAACGAAATGCTGCTACCTTAACTTTGCAAAGGCTATACAAAGCCTCTATGGTCCCATTAACAGGGTAAATGCTGAGATATTTTAGTATGTACAACATAGAAATTATTGACGGAAGGCAAAGACTTAAGGAACATAATGTGGAGACTACTACATTGTTAGCATTAACTAAGAATATTGATACTTACCTATCCAAGTAAGTAAAATTGCAATTTTTATTTAAATAAATGCGAAATTTTTTAATTTGTATTTTTTTGCAAATAAATGCGAAATTTTTTATAATGTTTTTTTTTTTTTTTTTTGCGAAATTTCGATATTTTTTAATGCGAAATTTACATATCCCTTAGTATATTTATCACTTAAACAAAGCTATCGTGATGTTAATTTAAATTTTTTTGTTGTCATCCTTAGACCGGAAAAGTAATTGATCTGTTTATGTTGAAATTATTTTACCTTTAAAGAAACGATACTATCCAGGCAATATTTCTCCGTGTAACTCAAACGAAGGAAACGGTATGAAAACTTTTACAAGTGACGGCCAATCAATAAAATTTACTATCCCCATTAGCATTGTTTGTTGAAAATAGCCAAGTTAGTTCTTGAACAGTAAAAACAATGTAAGTTATTTTCATTATTAAAAAGGAACAACATTAAAGGATTAGTGTATTTAATTAAATTATTTATAATAATAATTCATTTGGACATAATACTGAAATTAATATTTATGCTTCATAAAATAAGAAAATGCGTTATTCATTAGGTTACAACTATCTTGAACGTGTTAATCGAATAGTATTTTTATGAAATTTTATGCATTTTATTCTAAACTAGAAAAAAAAAATATTTTCATTCGATGCACGCTGTAAATTTAAATTTTAAATAAAGCACTGCTTGGAAGTGCAGAGATATTATCAGATGCTAATATTCTAAAATTATGACGGCATCTACGGTCTAAAGCGGAAATAATTATACTGCATTAACATATGTAAAAAAGAATGTCGTACAAATATTTACAGGAAATTTGTTTTGTAGGTCATTTCTCATCGTAGAAACTGATAAAATTTTCCTGATTTCCCCTGCCATTAAAACTTTCTAAATCTTATTAAAATATTTCTGAATTTTCTAGAAACTTTATAAGATTAATCATTTATTTTCAATAATCTGAATCTCATAAACAAATCTAAACTAATAGGAAATCAGTAATCTGGTCAACCAGTGTCATCTAAAACCCTCCTGGTTGATGAAGTTTTATTTTAGAAATTTTCCATATGTTAATAAAATGACATGTAGCCTTCATTTGTACAACTGAAATGCTTAAAACTCCATGTAAAATAATCCTTTGTTTGACGATTATAAATATTTCTCCCAATATTTATCGGCGACCATATTCACTATACTAACTACTGGAATGCAGAGTCGAGGAGAAAATTTTGATGGTCGCACACAAAAAAAAATTCTGATTTAGAATGAGATGAAAATGATACACTAATTGATAATTCCCCTTTAAAGGCAATTCACTTTCCAATTTTAATAAACATAGACTAGCCTGTAAGTAGCAATATTTTGAGTGTTTTAACTGACTCATGAAGTTTTAAATTCATATAAAAATTTACAATGTGTAGCACATGGTTTTAAGTCAAATAGACCAATGTTTTATAGTAGATTTCTTTTCAGAATGAAAATTGTATATGAAGTTCTAATTTAAATGGTACCTTACCTTGTAAAGGTAGTTTACCTGGTATCTATAATATTGATATTTTTAATGGGTAAAAATTTACTTCGTGTATTCGGTAACCCAAATAAAAAAGTGCATTTTCATCGATTTTTCATAAAGAATATAAAGCTTTCACTGACGTAAATCTGTTCTTTTTGTCAGACATTAGAGTTGTGACCTCAGTTTACATAATTTTCGGATTAACATATTTTTGAAAATATCTTTGGAATCAACTTTTCACTGCATATAAGATTTATATGGAAAATGCCAATGCTACTTACGCCAATACTAAATGCTGCACAGTAACCATAAATTAAAATACCGTAGGAACGCCTTGAAAATAGTACGTAAAATCAAAATAATTTGGACATTTAATCAGAATTAGAAGTACATCTAAAGTTTTTTCTGTATAAGACAGTTTTGGGAACTTTAGTTAATTCAAGTAAATCATATCATCGCTTAATTTCACGTATAATATTCATTTACGCTAATGCACGTGCCACCAAGTCAAGGATCTTGTTTCTAGCGCCTTGACACTATGGACCGCCTTGGCACGGAGAAACATGTTTTAAACTCATTTAGAAAGTGTATAATGTATTTTCCCCCCATCTCACTTACAACATATGTAGACTGTGTCTGACTATCGGCTCCAGTAATTTCAGACCTTCACTCACCTAAATTTAGTTGAAGCAGTTTCGAAATCTTGACATTAATGATGCCAAGTGTTTTTTGTTTGTATGTTTGTTCGTTTATTTGTTTTGAATTAACCCCATATCTAGCCCTTTTGTGGATGAAATTTATTCAAATTATTTTAGCCTAGGGATGCGATTCGATTTTAATATTTACTGTAGAAAGTTGACTTTATACAGAGACGAATAAAGTTCAGCGACGAATCCTGATGAGCAGTTTGGCTCGTTACTATTTCTTTGATGCGCGGTATAAAAGGCTTAAGTCAAAAATGGTGATTTTTAGATATTTGTTAGTATTCATTATAAAAAAAACAACTTTTGACTGGTAAAAAAGGCTTAAGTTTATCAATTTTGTATACAAAATTACATTTCTTTGTACAAAAGACTCAAGCCGAAATTATATTTCTGCGATTGATATAAAAGCCAATAACTTGGTATATTTAAATCACTGTTTCTGACTGAAGCCCTTTATACCGAGCATCAAAGATTTATAATTTAAAATTCTGTGAACCAGGTTCGTCATTTGAGTTATAAGTGTTGACAAGAGCTTTAAAGGCAGAAACAAAAAATAAATAATATATACATTTTAGGTTAACTATTATGAATCGTCACTTCTTCAATGATAGATAAAATTCAAGATATATCATTACTATTTCTATTTGAAATGTAACATTTTTGGCTAAATGAAGTTTTTTTGCATGTAATTTGAAATGTATAGATTACAACAGGAAACTTATTTTCTGCAATATAGCCTTATTTGTATTTTGTATTCCTTAGTTTGCTTTGCTTTACTTTAAAAATTTATCTTTCACAACTTCCTTTTGTAAAAGAAGTCAAATGTCAAGTTATTTCTTTTTCTCTTCTTTTCCACGTTGCAAATATCGGAAATCATATTCATAGTTTTTACTTCTATAGTTTAATTATTTTTCTCAGTATTTGTATTAAATACGTTCAATAAAAAGAGTTCATAAGAACAAATTATTGCGCCCTTAAATGAATAGTTTAATTAAAGTATGCTCAAAAATCTTTAAAAGAAAGCTGTGGCTTACAAGTCCTGACTTTTTTTACAATTTTATACATAAACTAGCTGAAAACCCGCGCTTCGCTACGGAGTACATTCAAATTAAATACAACGGTAAATGTATGCAATTAATGCCAAGAAAAATAAATATATTTATTTATAATAAATGAGACGATCAATATATACAATTGATGTAAAAAAATATTTATATATATATATATATATATATATATATATAAATCATAAGGAATATTTATTTTTTTTGGATAATATCCAATCGTCTGCTGCATTAGAAAGAAAAAATGTTTTTTTTGTCTATTTAGTTGTTACGCACGTGACGATAAATTTATTGAAAGTACCAGAAAGAGAAATCACGTGATCAGCATTTAATAAATTAAATTCTAAAAATTAATCTTTAAAAATTCACCAAAAATCAGGAAATGGAGGTAAAGATTCGAAAAAAATTTCATTTTGAAGGAATTTTTATGATCTTTCTCGTGATATAAATTTTATAACCATCAATGTATTATTTTAAATACAAACGTAAAAAAAGTTTAAAAAACAGCTTAAAAATTTAATATAAAAAAATCTAAGAAGAATTTTTGAAAAATCTTTCTTAGTGCACCCCTACACTATTAGAAGAATCGCCATGCAAAATTTCAGCCCTTTAGGTCCAGCGGTTTGATCTGTGCGTTGTATGTCAGTCAGTCAGTCAGTCAGTGAATGAATGAGTTAGTTACGGAACTGTTTTATATATATAGACAGGTGAAAACAGCATTTTATTTAAATTATACTCTATCCTTTAAATACCACCATACGCAAGATATGTGCACAAAATTAATACAAACTCTTCAAAAGAAAAGAGCCTTATTATCTTCATAAAAATAAAATCAATTTCTAAACATCAATTTCTATCAGTGATAAATGAAAGAAAATTTTCCAGCAAAAATATTTATTAAACGAGCAAGTATAATATAAAAAATCTTAGAAAAATCTTAAAAGTCAGAGAAAATCATTTATTTAGTGCACATATATAGCAAAAACTCCTACATTTGCAAATATATTTAGTGAGAGCCGCATTAGAAATCTGCCGTCGCTTCCACGCAAAGAAATGCTCATATCAGAAGGTGAAACGGTCCTGATCCTACGTTCACCGAACACATGTCACTGTCTAAAAAACACTATTATGCCACAATTATTTAAAAATATGGAGTGGGTGAATCGTTAGAAAATAAACATTTAGATCTAATACGATAGAAGAGGAAAGCATACCGATTGTAAAAAAAATTACGATAGTACTTTTTTTTTTTTCGAAAGATATGTAACTGCTTAAAATAGATCTGGAAGACGCGTGTTAAACAGTGAGATATGGAACTTATGCTGGTGAGGTAGAATGAAGAATTGCAATATGCCGAAATTTGAGACTGGTGATTGGTAATGTAGAATTCAAGTTGATAACGAAATACTAAAGGAAGTTCAAAGCATTTACCTGGAATCGTCACCTGGAAGTAAGTATATGTCAGCCCAAGACATATTTCGGCTGTATAGTAGCAAGATGAGACCAATGCTGTTTATGAAGTTTAGGAAAAGCCAAGATGGAAAATATTTAACTGTAACCAAGACGGGTTACGAATCTTTTTGGAAATTGGTGGACCTTCTTGTGTTATAATTTAGTTCTTTCTTATTTATTCTTCAGTAACAAGATGTAATTCATGTGCTAGTTGAATATATCATTTTAGATCTACCGTGAAGGAGTTTTAATAAAATTATTCGTTTTAGTGACGATTTTGAGGTTGTGTTGAAACAATGACATTATGAGATAATTTTCTAGCAGAGGAAAAATTAACCTGAGTTAATATACTTTGTACGGTGAATGTGTAACCATATACTTCAAGGTGATAAAAAGCAAAGAAAAGGTAGCAAATCAATCCTGTTAGAAATTGAAAGGCTGCAGATTTTACTCCTCAGCCAAAACATGAGTACACTGAGGAAAATAATAACTTTTTCCAAAGTACTTACTCTGTGAAGAGGGAAAAGGGGAAAGCAATATACATGGGAAATATAGATTATTATTAGTTAGGGAATGTGATGCTGTGAGGATTGAAATTTGAAAGCAGAATGACCAATAAAATTTTTAGGATTGAAAAAAGAAATGTTGTAGTTGATGCCAAGATAGAGTAGCCTTATTTCTATGTAATAACTTTTCTTACATCCTGCTGAGTTTATGCCCATGTTGGCGATGGCAGTATTCAAAATCTTTTATCGTTTTTAGACGATACATTTGATGAGCATTTTCCAAGACAGTTTAAATTGATTACATAAGTATTAGAGGTTCAAAGTTGAGTGACATATGTAGCAAAAATTTAATTTTATTCACTTTATCAAATACGTTAGTTAAATAAATTGTATAAAAATAGATATCATTTTTCTTGTCTAGGATATAAATTAGAACTGATAAAGGGAATGGTGTACCAGTAACTACAGTTCGGATTACATAATTTTAGCCCTAACATATCTATTAAGTGAATTATGGGATAAATACAAAATAAAACACAAGTACAAAGAATAAAAAAAAATAAAAATTAAGTAATGTTTGCATTTTCAGAAACAATGAAGAATGCGAAAATTTATTAAAATATTCAGTGCAACTTTTATTGTTGAAAAACTTCGAAATCGATCAACTCATATGTATAGCGGGGGAAATTTATTTTTAACGAGCTTACGTATTTCTTAGTTTTTTGTAGATATTCCATTGCAAACGTATCCAAAGATCAAATATTAGTAATGACATTGCATCAAAATATCTCTCTATATAAACGAAATACCTGAAGAGAACAGTCCACTCTGCACATTTAAGAGAACACAAATACAGTGTCTATGCAAGTCTGCTAAAGTTCGTAATAACAAGAAAAGTCAAAAACCTTTAGAGGAGAAACAAAAGTCAACATTGTAAACGATCCGGTCCCACATTAACCCATGACTTTGCTACGTCCATTTACTAAAAGCAATATTGTGAAATTACTGCTTTACTTTCCTCGTTTCTGTCTAGAGGCTACTTGAAGTAACAGAAGATGATGTAATATACCCACTATTAAAACGTCCACACACCTGCGTTTCAAGTGAAGTAATTTGTTGTGACGAAGCTGAAACCATACTAGATAGTGCATGTTTCGCAATATCTTCGTGAAGAGCACTTGAAGGTTTCTTATCCCTTTTTAAATCATTGACAACCGCAGATAGCGATGAGAGACTGCAAAAGAAATAAAATACCACATCACAGTTGTTTGTGTTAATTTTTCAAAGAAAAAAATTAAGACTTCGCTGACAAATAAAAGTATTTACTTATAGTTTATGAAAAATTATATTATAGATTGCACTTTGTTTAAACGCTAGTCGTGAATTCATAATTTACTAGCAGTTTACGCAATTAGCTCCTGCCGTTTTTTATTTTAAACTCTTTTATGGTGATTTTAGGATTAAATGGCTGATATGGTAGTCATATAAAAGTTAATATGATGATTCATACTTACGACGGAAAATGATTATCAAATGCAAAGTATTCCAGTGGTGTAGGAACACAGATTATTTGCAAGGAAAAATAAATTTAATAACATTTTTAAGTAAATCTTTTATATAATAAAAATGCTTACTACTTATTCAAAATATTTGTATATTAACCAATTGTAATGAACGCTCTAAATTTTTTCTTCGAGATTTAATGTCTTCTGAAAATTTAACATTAATATTTTTATGGCATTAAGTGAGTAAAATTTTCTTATAACAATGCTGTTTGGAATGCTGTTACTTCTCAAAATATTTTGCAGCTTTTTATTCAGTTTTAAAATATTCATTTACCTCGAAAACGTAATTTATACATCTTTAATTTTTCCAGTCAGCTGTTTGAAAAATTTTAAGGCATTTCGAACTACTGTAGTATAGTTTACGGATGCTTAAACTTTGAAATAATCAGAAGCATTTAAGAACATTTCATGTTACTACAATCATACTGCTACATAATAATTTCGTTACCATTAATTGATAACATTACTATTGTTATAACTTAAAAAGAACACATCTTCTCTTCAAAGGATGAGAACATTGACAATTGTTGAAAGTTAAATTTTGCAGTAACATCCGACTTTGTATTAAATTTATTCCATTTTAGAAACACATTGTATTTAAAGGTATGTGTTGGGAATTTTCAGAGGAAATGCAAAAAAGATATAACATCGTAAAATATTGCTCTAAAATATAAATTGTAAGCTGTTTCCACAAATATGATAGCAGTATACGATGACGACTTACATAAGAACAGGTTTACCTTCCACTCCAGCCAAATTAACGATGAGTTTTTGTTCCCAAGAACGCTGCACTGCATGAAATTGCCGAGTGGTTACCGTCATGAGCTTCCATAGAATGGGTTTGGGTTCGAATCCCGACAAAGGCTTGGAAGTAGTGTCCCCTCATGGAGAACACATTTAAGGTGCTCCTATAATAGAACATCCAACAAAATTTCGCATGGATATGTAAATGTCATCCAGACAAATATCTGTGAAAATAAATTAACATAATTAAATGAAATATATATACGAACTATTTAGTGTATGTGTATGTTTATTGTGAAGACTTTTGTCTGCTGTAGGAAGTGGGTGAATATGACTTTCCAGTCCCGACCCCCCCCCTCTCTTCCGTTTCGGGATTGTCTTTGTTGTGGGTGTGGGCTGGATGTGCAACAGCCGCCGGTCAAGAACATCTGCTGCCGTCTTGGGTCACCATTAATGTTTCAGACATCACCCTCTAGTGGGTGAAGTTTTTTGGGGAAGGGCTACTATTTTGGCTGGGTCAGCACTTCTTATCATTATGCCCCAGTCATTAGGGGTATGGGTGTGGGCCCACCTTTTCTTGTCAGGCTTTGTTTTGTTGGCGGTTTTCGGGAAGCACACCTTTTCTGGAAACCCCTAGTTGAGAGGGCTGACACAGCCGAAAAATAGGGTTCAGTGGTGAGTTGAGTTGGAATGTCTACCTTTTGACTGGCGTGAGAAGTCAGTTCGCTGTAAGCGTATGTTATAATAAAGTCTTGAAAACGACTTCCACGTGGTATTTTTGTGCTTCCGGAGTCCTGTTTGTATTTCAGCGTGGATTTCTCATCCTTTCAAACACAACGCAAGATAAAACGCTGGAGAGGAGGAAAGTCATCGCAACATGTTTAACTGTAACTGATGTAATTTTTGAATAGGTATTTTTCTTTTATTTTTAGGATTAAAAACACTTATTTGTATGAAAATAAAAAAATCATGCATTTTAGAGGAAGAGGTAGCTAATCTCTTAAAAAACTCTCGCAAAATCAAAAGGTCTTTTGAGACCCAGTGGTATTCTAGGAATTTAACGAAGGTTGAGAACAAAATTAAATATAACATTCTTTTAAAAAATGATCAAATTCCATTACATTGGTTAATATCATACTTTTTAATTTTTTAAGGCTTTTTTGTTGAATTATATTTGAACTTGAAATCACTGACATCATATCTTTAGAAGCGAGTTTGTGTTTACGCGTTCAGTGCATGACGCGATGCCTAGACAACACTCAAACTTGATTATTTCAACTAGACACGAAGTTTATATTGTTTCAGCTGTTTTGCAGTCGAAAGTTAATTACTTCTTCCTATACGAATTCACATACATGTGTTTTATCTCCGAATAGTTCATTCTCCGAACAGTCAAAACGTAGTGTATCGACTTCCCAGATATCCGCAAAACACTTTGGCATGCAAACCTGATTTTACTAACCGATAAATATTGAGATTTTTTTTCTTTTTTAACATAATACTGAGTTACTTGTCGGTAGACATTTATCTTTTGTTATTCACCGGAATTTACTGGCTACTTCATTATGGGAGCACCCTATAGGTGAGCTAGTATTTCTCCCTATGAGGGGGACGTCACGGGAACGAACAAGCCTTATTCGGGATTGGAACCCAAGTCCAATGCGTAGCATCTCAGAACGCTAACCACTACATCACGTGGGTGGCAATTTTAAGATGTAATAGTACGATCTTGCTTCCCTGTTATTACTATTGGTAGTCATCAGTGTACACCATTATTATACATCGATATACATATCAATACACATCCATATCAATATTATCTAAGTACACTTATGTCATCAATATACATCATCACTGAAAAGGCAATAATGGTTTGTAACTCGTGCCTTCATTTTTGACATCAGAAGAAAAAACCACTTTACTTCAGTGCATAGGAGCTGGACCGGGCCGATCCATCGTGGCGCCCGAGGTAAGTTTTGAAAACGGTGCCTTTTCAAATTTTTGGAGAGACTTTAAGTGATGAATGTATCACTGTTAGAAATAGTCTACTTTTAGAATAATGATCATTTTAGGGCATTTTGGGACATCATTTTAAAACATATATTAATTGAAAAGTTTTATTTATTTAAAAAAACATTAAAATTTAAAAAATAACAGGACTTAAAAAAAGTAGGAAATTAAATAAATTAGAATATAATTTATTTTGTGATAAGAATATTGACCAAATCATTATTTGAGCCTTTATGGCAGAAAACTGCTTGATTGCATGACTATAATTAATTACTTTAGGTACCGTATTTCGCATAGAAATGATCGCTAGATCATTCAATTGCTCTTTGGTTATTGTTGGTTGAAGATAATTATTTGGAATTTTCAGTTCAGAAAACCTGCGCTCAGCTGAGGCTACAGTTACAGGTAGTGTTAGTAGAATTCTTAGAGACACAACGACGTTTGGAAATACGCATTCAAAACTTATTTCTCGTGGTCTCAGATTCAGCAATTTATTTTAAAATATAGTCTAAACATTCGCTTATGTTACGCGTTATTATTACGCATTTCTTCATACGTCAGATGGAATTAACATTTTTTCGTTATTCGTTAAACATTTCGTATTCTTACTGTGTCTCATTTTGGCGCTTATTTCAATTCGGCGTCTGAGGCGGTCGCCTCGTCGCCTCACCTGGGGGAATGAATCTGCATAGGAGAAGATTACAGAACTGTGAATGTCGTGGTAAAAATCATATGGTGTTGGTGGTGGAATGAATCTAAGAACAAACTCAAGAAGCTAAAGAGTGAGGACAAGATTGGCACCTTGTAAGAATAAAATAAAATAGATTTACTTTCAATTTCTTTTACTGTAAATATCCGGTGTAGGGAAAATAATTGGGTGACAGAAATGGGATTTGGTGCGGGCCGATAGTAGATCTGAACAGGCCGCTGTAATGCAGCCTCTGACCAAAAAAACCCAGAAATGCTTAGAATATTTATTTCACTTTTTTTAGATGAACAAGGAATCAATTCCGCGACCAGCGAAATTATCTATCCCTTTTATCTAGTCACTTATATCCTCAATTACAGGACAGTAATAATTATTGAAATAGAAATTAATAAACTCAAAATGTCTTTTTTTCACGATGACTATTAGCATTAAAGACAAGATTAGATAGTTAATATTAAGCTTTAAAATAAAAATTGCAAACAAGGAAAAAAAAGTAACTCATATTTGGATTTCGTGACATAAACGGAATAATTAGCAAATTCGTATTAAACATCATTTCCCCCCTTTTGATTACAAACACATGAATTGATCGATCCTGCAGGAAAAACTACAATGTCTGAATATAAAGAAGTTTTATACACTAACATTTTTATTTACAATACATCATATCTTTTGGCAGTTGTATGAAGGCTGAAACAATTATATTTCATTCAAATAAATAATTTCGTACTGAATTAGTTCATTGGACTAAACGTAACGCTTTCAAATTCAGCTACTGACTTTCAATTCATCGAGAGCATAATGCACTAAACAAAACTCACTAACTTCTTCAACACTTTTTCATGACAAATACGTGAAGGCCTGGGGCTGATTTCTTAATCGCTTGCCTAGGTTCCGCTTCCACCCCTTATTTCCGGAAACGGACAAATAGCCAGAGGTCAGCAAGTGTTGTGGAAGCCATTGAGAGCAAATGGTCTTCCTCGGGCAACTGACCTACATCTTCAATTTTCGCTTTTCATTCCCAACCAGAAGTCGAGTATTGGCAGACACGGGTCTTTTCTTTCTTCTTCTCTTCTTCCATCAATTTTCTTCATCGCTTTTTATTCTTGCTCTTATTTTTAACCGTTAAACCTTTCCAGACACTGCTATCATTTTGACCATAGAAAACATAAAAGAAAAGAAAATAGATGGCAATTTTTCAGCACAATCTA
Organism: Dolomedes plantarius; assembly: GCA_907164885.2. Classification (NCBI taxonomy): domain Eukaryota; kingdom Metazoa; phylum Arthropoda; class Arachnida; order Araneae; family Dolomedidae; genus Dolomedes; species Dolomedes plantarius. The sequence goes on along the minus strand of OU015497.1, from coordinate 82,322,539 downwards.
TACAGCTGAATGCGATTTTCTAGTATAGAAGTGAAGCATATTTATTAAAATAATTAAACATTTTAACTTCCAGTTTACGTATTGTAAATAGTACCGATTACTGACTAGTAAATAAACCTACCGCTTCCTTACTCTTGCTAATACATACTGCACGTATTTATTGGTACAGGCAGGTCAAAATAATATATATATATATATATATATATATATATATATACAGTAACCACCGCTTATAGTGATCAGTGGTTATAAGAATCAACCGTTTATAAGAATCAATATCGCAAAAACAAAAACAAATGTATTATTTCCATGTTAAAATTTCCGCTTTAAAGAATCAATCCACCGGTTATAAGAATCAGTTTGCAATCTTCGCCTTCCTTTCATTTTTCCAAAAAATGCCACTTGAACTCTCAAAACGTACGAAATTCTTTCTTAAGTTTTTGAAAAGAAAGATTGATAAAACTTTGGGGTGGAAAACAGTCGTAAAATACATTCCTTTAGCATAACATAAGAGTTTCTCCTTATACGCTTTTGCTAAACACTGTCTTATTAGCTTTACCCAGGGCCATCTAACCCGCCCGGGTCCGATTTCACTTTTCTCCAGACAGGCACTCCTTTTTTCCCACCACTTACTTCGTGGTTGCGGATTTCTGGACCCTGAAACACATAAATCTTCCGCGAAGTGTCCACCATCACTTACGCAAACGGGACAGTGGATTCAGCACTTCAAACCGTGAAACGTAAACGGATCCATTTTGCTGAATCAGATGAACCAGATGCTGAATCAAACGTTTCACAGTTTGATTCAGAATCAAACCGTGAAACGTAAGCTATAAAGTGAATCTTCGTCTGAGACTGTAATAAGCATACGTCGCTAGTATTCACTTTAGTTTTCTAACAAAATTGCCAGTTAGTATTAGAACTTTTTGATAGTCGAATTCAAATATGATAAAAACAAGGAAAACTCTTAGTTTTTCTGAAAAACAGAACTTCTTAATTAGATATGATGCTCTTCCAAAGTGTAGTCAAAGAGAAGCTGCCTCTTGTTGATTTTATAATCATGTGTTGTTACTTATAGGTCTAGAAATTGAGTTATAGTATTTTGTTTACAAATTGAGTATTTTTAAAATTATAAAAAATAATTTTAATAAATGATAAATAACGTAAATTAAAGAGTATTTAATGGTAAATTATGTATATATGTGCCTGTGTGTTTATATATATGTACAAGTATATATTTGTGTGTGTGTGCCTGTCCAAAGGGAAGTTTCGGTTATAAGAATCAACCGCTTATAAGAATCAAAAACAGTAATAACAAACGTGATTCTTATAAGCGGAAATCACTGTATATATATATATATATATATATATATATATATATATATATATATATATATATATATATAAATAAATATATATATATATATATATATATATATATATATATATATATATACATATATATATATATATATATATATATATATATATATATATATATATATATATATATATACATACAGGGTGATTATTTTTTAAACTGACAGTGCTCAGAGCCATCTGTAACTCGATCTATCAGCCGGAATTCCACCAAAATTGATAGAGGGACTAAGGACGACATGGGAAAGAATTTTCCCCGTGAGAAAAAAAAATTTGTTCCAAAATTCACCGATAGGGGAAGATATGGCGCTCTTCTTGTCGGAGCACCCTAGAATTTGCATAAAAGGCAAGTAAAACATCAAAATATAAATTCACGACTACGTAGTCGACAGCAGCACCAGTATTTCGGACTATAAAGATTAGGAATGAATACCGAAAAAGTTGTAAGCAGACAAATGAATAACATAGAAATTTCACTGCAATACCGCTTTATGCAGCAAATTTCTTCTCCCTCCTTCAATGTGACCACAGTCCTGGTGGACGACTCATTGCATCCTGAACACTACGTTCTCAACGGCCGAGCGTAACATGTCACCAGGAATGTTCATAAAAGTCCGGGATATGTTGTCCTTGACGGCCGCGAAGTTCGAAACTCCATAAAGATACACATTAGACTTTAAATAACCCCACAGAAAATGTCACATGGGTTTGGTCCGGGGAGAGAGGTGACCATGTAAGTGGAAAAAACGACTGATAAACCAGTCTTCTGTAAAGCGAAGGCGCAACAGATTCCGCATTTTATAGCCCGAGATACTGGCGCTTCTGTCGACTACATAATCGTAAATTTGTATTTTGATGTTTTACTTACCTTTTATGCAAATTATCGGGTGCGCCGACAACAAGAGCGCCATATCTTCCCCTATGGGCGAATTTTGGAACTATTTTTTTTTTTTTCACGGAAACTCTTTCCCATATCGTCCTTAGTTCCTCTATCAATTTTGGTGGAATTCCTGCTGATAGATCGAGCTACAGATGGCTCTGAGTACTGTCACTTTTAAAAAAATCACCCTGTATATATAGCCCCTGAAAGAGGTAAATTATTTAACGACCTTGCGTCTTACTATTTGTTTTAAAACAATATAACTTTTACAAGTATAGAAAACCGAAATAGGCACATTTTGAGAAACTTTTTCAAAAATCAATGAACTGTAAATTTTGGGTATATATTTACTTTGAATAATAACAATTTCAAAAAGTGGTCTTCCTTATCATCTACACTTGTTTTTAGCCAAATCTCATGCGACTAAAACTTCATATTTAAATATTAATATACATTTGTATTTCATTATTAATATACATTTGTATTTCACCTTATCAAAATTTAAAATTAAAAAAGTGATTGATTATAAAATAATTTTGAAGTCTAATTTGGAGGCATTTGTCGTTAGACATTCACCTTCCGTTAATCACTACTATTTTACTGGCTACTTTATTATGGGAGCACCTTACAGGTGAGCCAACATTGCGCAAGAAGACGGGACAACACAGAGATTACCAAGCTTTAATCGGGATTTGAACCCAAGCCCAGTGAATGGGAGCTCAGAACGCTAACCACTACAACATGTGGGCGGCTGATTTTAAAATTATATGCTTCAGATTAAAACATTGAAAACTTCATTCATCCATATGAAATTAAAGTAGAAAAATATCAGTGAGATGGGGCAACCTGGATCTCATATCGCATTTATTCAATATTTGGTGAAATATTTGAGAAGGACACTCTCATACCATCGTTGTTTGGTTTTATAGCTACTGATTTTGAAAACCGAGTCTCGCACATATGGTTCAGCTCCAATCCGCTATCCCCGCAGGCTAAAAACCCAAGAGGGGTTTTTAGCCTGCGGTTCTTACAGGCCGTCTCGAGATAGATACTTGGACTTGACCTTACTACTCGTGTTGAGTCCCTAATGTTCCCTACTAATCCATTGGAAGTCAGAAAAATTATGTTTCATTACGACCTTGTAAAACCTGTGTCAAAGACACAGGACTGCACAGAAGTTTTGTGTAGCTCAGGAATGGAGACAATCTACTCTCGTTTCCCCCCTGAGAATTGGATGCATGTCTAATCTGACGGCTCAAAATTAGATACCAATGGTAGTTCTGGAGTCGGTGTTTGTTCAGAACATTTTTCCAACTACCTTTCCCTGGGATCTGGGAAAACTGCATTTGACGGAGAGGTCGCATCAGTGAGAGTCACTTTGCAACATTTAAGTGCTCGGCCGTTTCTCTTTGAACGGGCGTTTTCTCTGACTCCCAAGTCGAGATCCTGACTATTACTAACTGCTGGCAAGCTCCTGTTTCTGCGTCTATGAAACGATGTAGGTCCCTTCTTTGGAACCTCCTCGATACAAAATAGTTGTCCTGCAGTCGATCCCGTCCCACTGCGGGATCCCTGGAAATGCGATTGCAGATAAATTGGCAAAAAAAGGTGCGCGATCTGACAGTCTCTTTTTGAGGAGATCTGTTGTGGATCTGCTGCTTCAAAGATCAATCTGTCCATAAGAGACTTACATATATCTGAACTAAATGAATGAACAAGGGAGAAGCCCTGGTGTGAAACCATCCTCAGGATCCCGAATTACCTCAAGTATCATGCGGATGCTGCTTTCCGAATGATGGCCATGCATGACTTCCTTTATGCCCACCTGCATCGACTTGGGATCGTCCACAAGCCTACTTGTCCCCTCTGCTACGGTGACGCTGTGATGACTGTGGACCACCTCCCTCATTTCCTAGACTTGAAAGAAAGTTCTATTTACTCCTGTTACTGGGAGGCAAGGGAAATCTTATTTTCTTTAACACTTGAATTCTTCCTATTTCTTTTATAGGTCTGTTTTTAGTACTTGTTTGAATTCTTATTTGTCTTATGTAATCATCTTGGTGAAAGAATTTGGACGAAGGTGTGTTCACCTTCGTCAGTTGCATTGGAATTATATATATATATATATATATATATATATATATATATATATATATATAATTAAAAGCGAATGGAAACAATGTAGTCTATAAGACTGTTTGACACCTTATTTAACAATACCATATATATTTAACGCATAAAAAATATTAATAAATTTTTTTTTTTCAATGCGGAGGCACTTGTCGCGAAGACATTCGCCTATAATTCACCGCAGTTTTGATGGCCATTTTATTACGGGGGCGCCATATAGGCGGACCAGCATTGCCCCCTATGAAGGGACGACAAAAAGGAGGCATTTTAGTGGCGCTACGCCAGGATTCGATCCGAGCACCCTCAGCACCGAAAACCAGCGCGCTGTACCACAAGGCCGCCACGGCCTTTTAATAAAAATATTAAGGGTATGTATTTATAGAAAGTTTTAAGCATGTTTTTAATTAAATAATTCTGTATATAAATTTACGTCAAACTATCCCCGACTCCTCCAATTTTTTCACCCTTTGTGGGTCGTAAATCCTAATTTGCGCACCACTGCCTTAAGTCATACCAGACGATGCTAATTTCAGACATTACAATTAAACATCCAGAATTTTATGCTTGCCATTGTTCGTCAAGGTTTGGCCCAGATAATTTATGAGGGCAAGACTAGCGAATTCCACTCTTAGCGTTAGTGTGGTGTTGGGCTATTAATTGAGTTTCAACGTTCAATCTGTGACCCGTTGCAACTGTTGGAGTTAAAGAAGGATGCTTCCCACTTAGAGGTAAGCTTTGTACAATAGCCTCCCCTAATGAAACCTAATACTCTCAATATGCTTTCTTAAACAATATTTTTTGTTTCGGCTTGTGTTATTAATGCAAACTTTTGGCGTAAAGGAAGAAGTTCAAAATAAAGTTTTAGGGATTTTGAGATAAAGAGCTCAAAAGATAAAGAGCAATAAAGAGCTCAATCCAGTTCTAGGATGGTCCCTGTCAATAAAAAGCAGAATTGAATGTGTGAATTATTTCAGTGGGTTATTCATATTTCAGGATTCTGATTCCTCTTAATTCCTCCAATTTTTAACGCTCTACGTGGATGTTTTGATTCAGATCATTATAGGATTTGATTTTTCACTGTAACCCTTTTAAACTCTGATTTATTCGTTTCTTTTGACCTCCTGTGTATATACATGAGAACAAAATAATTGGCTCGTAGTCTCCTCAGTATACTGGACAAATACGAAAGTAAAAATTAAAAGTAGGTAGAATACCGGGCTAAAATTTTTTAGGCAGGGGTTTTAATCCTGGTCGAGCAAAAGAGTTAAAATGCGCAATAATTTTTAAATATGAAAAATCAAAGAAAGAAATCGACGTAAAAATTAAATCCTGATGATAAACTCCATGGTGTCATTTATTTTTGGTAAAAAAGGAGGGTTCTAAGCTGATGGAGTTGAGTTCCAGAGAAGGATAAATGATGTTTGAAGAACAAAAGCCTTACCTTTGATATCCAAGATGTCACCAAGTGTGAAGATTGTTAAAATTACAGAGTTCAAATTACAGAAAAGTACCATGGATAATCGCAGTTGGAGGAATCAATGACCTGTAAGGACAGGACTTGAGTTTAACTAGAAAAAATTGCTATAACTTTTAGTATATATATATATATATATAGGGGAACCCGATGTGTAACACACTTAATAATTAAGACCCGAGGTAAAACACACTTAATAATTAAGATTATAGGATATAATTAATAAATAACGTACTTGGTAATGTCTGTTTTAAATATATTTGCATTGTTGAAACTCTGTAAGCCTCTACTCTACTTGTTCCAACTAGCGGCGATCCAATTTTTAATTGCTTGATTATTACTGAAGATTATTAGAAAAAGGTGCGCAATTTTTCTAATAATGGGAGGTAGCATGAGAGTATATTAAAATATTGGATCACGGCAAGCACTAATATTTGATTCCTTAACTTTAAATAACTACATATGACTGTGACATTTATTTTGCATTTTATTCTTTTACTTGTTAAAGTGGCTGGTATATTGTTTTGTTTTTGGTGGCTGGTAAATATTCAACATAGTTAATTATTAATTTTAGAGTGTTTTATTTTTGTTTTTTCAATTAATAGTAAATTTTGTATAATGAACCCAAACCCTTGTTTAAGCTGGGCTGGTAGGCAATGTAATATATCCACGAGATCTCCGCCATTTTCACAGTATTTTCACAGCACATACCCAGAACTACACCGGATAAAGGGATTAACAAAAGTATCCATTACAAGACGGCATCCAAAAAACAACCCCTTTTGGATGGCTTTTGCACACGAAGGGAAAAGGATGGTCGAACGACTGGCTGTGAGCGATAGGCGCATGGATACTTCGAGCATCGCCAAAAGCCGGGTTAGTCCCAGAGTTTTAAAAAAATAAATCCTGATTTGATGCAAGATCAAAGCTTGAAAATAAAATACTATACTGCCTATCAAATTATAATTCAAGCCCCTCAAATTCTGTTGGTCCGAATTTCCCTTTTAAAATCAAGGAGCGAAGACGCACTCATTTTCACCCACGCGTAGCCATACAAAAGGGTGCCGAGGTCAACAACTGGGGGGAGAAGTTTTTTTTCTTCTCCTCGGACCGGCGTTTTGGAAGGTGGGATCACAAAAAGACGACGACCCTGGAGATACAAGTTGGATCTGGAGATGATGAGGATTTTTGCCCGAGCGTGCCCTAGATGTCTGAGGAAAGGGAGAAAGACTTGCTTGACTATGATAAGACCTGCTGGCCCATCCCCTTTTAAATTCTGCTAAAGAATACGGTACCGTCCCCCTTTTTTTGTATTATTCGCTGCAGCTATAATGATGTTTTTCCTATATTTTTATTTAACTTAATTTAATAATTAATTAATTTAAATTTTTTGATTACCAGCCACTTACGCGAATTTTGTTATATTAACTTATAATATGAAGGAATTGTTTATGATGAAAATTAGAGGAGATTATATCCTCAGTGTGAAATTAGCCTATAGGCAGTATGTACTTAATGGTCAAACAACGTTTAATAAATTATGTTAATTTTCGGTATAAATTTTTTCATGTCATTCAGTTGCCTCGTAGTTTTTTTCTTTGTTCCTTTTTAGGTAATTCTTATTTCAGTTTTCCTTTTCAGTGTATTATTATCAAGTTAATTTAAAATAATTTTCCTGATTCAACCCTCTACAGCAGGGGCATCAGTAAGTCGAACCAGATATTTTATTTTTTATGTGTTATTGCCTAACAACGCGCGTCTTTAAAATGTACTAACCACAACGCAATTGAATTAATAAGTTTCACATGCAACTAATTTTTAAACACCTCTAAGAGTGTATGCAAGTATTAGTAATCTTAATATTTCATTTTAATTTTACTCTCCCCGTGTTAAGGATATAAAACGTAACACCCGAGGTAGAATGGGGTACGAAGTTGAAAATGTGTTTTAAAAATACAAAAGGGTTAATTAAGAGAGCTGCAAATTTTACTATGAATACATTATAATGTAATAATCACAAAAATACAATAATATTGTAAGAAAATAAAAGAACAATATCTTTTTTTTTCAATTACAGAAAATTATGGCATTTGCCCCCTTCTGCCCCGGGTACGGGTCAGAACGGGGTGATAAGGACAATTAATTATAAAAACATATAAACTAGTGGAAATGCAGAAAAAATAAGTTTGTTCTATATTTATTAAGTTTTAAGTGATTATAAAGGCTTAATTAAGGTTACGGTTTTCATTGATTGTGTCCTTTTTTTAAGTCTACTCACAAAATTCACACACTAGGATGGCCTCATCATCTTCGCTATCTATTGCCATACAGGAATTATGTGCCCATTTTTTGCACATGGAACAAGCGACCCAACCTTCAACTGACTTTGAGTAAAATTCCCCGCAATATAAACACTCGCAGTCAGAACAATCCCCAGAATCACTCTCGTTAGTTTCGGGTTCTCTCTTCAGCTCCTTCTTTCGTCCATTTATCTTCAGGCATTTTCCCTTGTTTTTTCATTTCTTAATTTTATTCTCTTTCTTAAATATTTTTATCTTTGCCCTTTATTCTTTAGCAAAGTTCTTTTCTTCCTTTTTCCTTAATAGCGGCTTCTAACTCTTTTTTGTGCGGTCTTCCCCCTCTTCCTATTCGCCCTTTTGATGCTTTCTTTAAATTTTGGAATAGGCATTAGAATTTCAGGTGAAGCATGAAATGAAGAGGCCCTGTTGTCAATTGTCATCGAACAGCACCCAGGAGTGGCACAATTAGCCTCATTATATCGGACCTTCTTAACCGGCGTATCATCATTAGAGTTGGCTGAAACCTCACCAGCTTATCATCCAACCTGATATGCATGTGTTTTTAACTGGTGTGCTAGGCGAAGGCAATTCCAATTGTTCAGCTCCGGATGTTATCACCTCTTCACTTGAAGGCCTTCCAAGTCTGATGTCAGTTGTGTCTGCAGGGAGAAAATCTGCGTCGGTGAATATGGATGGGTCAGTTGGCCATATTCCTGTAACTTGGAAACCATTAATAGCAGTTTTCATTGTTGCGCTTTGGATAAAAGCTGATCCAAAAATCGTTGAAATTTGAAAGAGAGTTACGATGTGCCCTGGGTTGCTTCGTAGCCATTTTCGAACCTCATTGCTGTAATGAAGACTTAAAGGCTTCATAAAAGAAAAATCAAGGGGCTGAAGTCTGTGAGAGCAATGTGGTGGTAGACATAGCAACGAAACGCCACTCTCCCTCGCATAGTCTATAATCTCAAGATTCTTCGTATGTGTTGAGTGGCCATCTAATATAAGAACAGGGAAGTATTTTGATGCCTTAGAAAATTCCACAAATTTCCGAAACCATACAAGAAATGACTCAGCAGTCATCCATCCAGAGCTGCGCACCTCATACCAACCTCCTGGTGGCAATCCTAACTCAAATTCTTTCTGCTTCTTCTTTCGAGGAAAAAGGAGCATCGGGGGCATGTAAGCTCCGCTTTCGACATACAAATAAGGCATGTAAAAAGTAAACAATAGAAATAAACAAAATTAAAATTCAAGCATAGACTGCTAAATCACTATAACATAAAACTTATCCTGCAAAGAAAACATTTTCAATAGAGGATAGCGCAGAAGCTTCATATCCCCATAATAAAAAAAACAAATAAATAATCCAACAGATATAGATAAAAAAATTATATTAAAATAGACAAAAAACAAACAGAAATCAAGCACTCTGGGCATCCACGCACCAACCGCAAGATTCTGTATAAGTACCGGAACTGAACCATAAAACAACAGAGGTAACCGACAGGTCTCGTCATCAGGGAGCCTAACCATGTCAATTACCTCAAGGGGAACTTTCTGAATAGGATGCAGGTAAGCCCAAAAGACATCCCAAGGCCCCGAGTCCCCCAAAGAAGCAATTATTCAAGAAGAAAATGAAAAGACAAACACAACTTACAGTATGGGCTCAACGCACCTTACATGCAAGCACACAAAAATCCTAATGCAAAGTAAACGATGCGTACACACCCCAATTCCGTAAGTGACGGTTATGGCGAAACAACAGCCAATTCTATCCTAAAGGTTACGTCTTTGTAACATTACTATAGCTTCACCCCCCCCCCCATTACAACTTAACCAAATGAAAACACCAATACTATTCTAAACATCTTTAAAAATTCCTGAGTCTAAATGCCATTTTTTAAAACTTTTAAACTGCCGAAATTTTTAGGGAAATCGTTTTTTCTTAAGTTTTCCTCGAAAATGCTACATGCCTCCAAAAAATCCCCAGCGTTGTTACATATGTTGTTTATTCTGTAAAGTTGTGGGTAAAAAATATTATAATAAATTTTATAGTTTAAGTTGCTATGGAAATTGGTAAACGTAATAACCTCGAAGTTAAAATCTAACCTTTTATCATAAATCCCTATTTTTATTTCCCTATTTTGAATTTTAATTTTTAAATCCAGATAAGTCGCACAAAGATTATTATCGTTAGTCCGGTTTAAAGTAAGTTCCTTTGGGTAGATTTGATTAAGAAACTCCAAATCGTTACAGTTAAAAATTATGAGGTTATCAATATATCTAAATCCGGTAATATTATTTCCCATAATAATCTTTGTGCGACTTATCTGGATTTAAAAATTAAAATTCAAAATAGGGAAATAAAAATAGGGATTTATGATAAAAGGTTAGATTTTAACTTCGAGGATATTACGTTTACCAATTTCCATAGCAACTTAAACTATAAAATTTATTATAATATTTTTTACTCACAACTTTACAGAATAAAAAACATATGTAACAACGCTGGGGAATTTTTTGGAGGCATGTAGCATTTTCGAGGAAAACTTAAGATAAAACAATTTCAATAAAAATTTTGGTAATTTAAAAGTTTAAAAAAAATGGCATTTAGACTCAGTAATTTTTAAAGATGTTTAGAATAGTATTGGTGTTTTCATTTGGTTAAGTTGTAATGGGGGGGGGGGGTGAAGCTATAGTAATGTTACAATGACGTAACCTTTAGGATAGAATTGGCTGCTGTTTCGCCATAACCGTCACTTACGGAATTGGGGTGTGTACGCATCGTTTACTTTGCATTAGGATTTTTGTGTGCTTGCATGTAAGGTGCGTTGAGCCCATACTGTAAGTTGTGTTTGTCTTTTCATTTTCTTCTTGAATAATTGCTTCTTTGGGGGACTCGGGGCCTTGGGATGTCTTTTGGGCTTACCTGCATCCTATTCAGAAAGTTCCCCTTGAGGTAATTGACATGGTTAGGCTCCCTGATGACGAGACCTGTCGGTTACCTCTGTTGTTTTATGGTTCAGTTCCGGCACTTATACAGAATCTTGCCGTTGGTGCGTGGATGCCCAGAGTGCTTGATTTCTGTTTGTTTTTTGTCTATTTTAGTATAATTTTTTTTATCTATATCTGTTGGATTAGTTACAAATAAGGCATGTTACAGTTTCGCCCCTTTCTGCGGATGTTAATGATCCGACTTGACCTTTCCCCTTGCAAACTATGATCTTTGATTGGTTTTTTGGGTTCACTGAAATGCCCGTTTCATCGCAAAGAAATATTTGAGAAGCCGTTAGTTTGTGCTAGTAAGTTCGTTAGCAACGAAAAAAAAACTATCGACAGCTACTTTATGAAAGCCCATGGCTCTTACACCAGATGTTGCTTCGGCTTTGCGAGCAGATAAAGTAGGATGTCTCTTAAGGAATCCATTGACCCAATATTGGACTGCGATTCCATTTTTAAATCTATGACCAATACCATTTCTTACTGCCAACTGATAAGCTAAGCTACGCAAGTTCTTCATTGTTAGACCGAATTACCTAGCCTCCATAGTTTTTAAATAGTTAAAGAGCACAAGTGCCTGCTCCTCTGCAAATACGTTTTTAAATTTTCCAGCCGTTTTATCGATATTGTAGTCAGGGTTTTCCTTTCTTTTTTTAACGTATCTTTCCAGAGTAGACTGGGGAACATCAAATTGGTTCAAAACCTTCAAATACCCAGATTTTCCAGAAATAACCACCTCGACAGCATTGTTCATTGCCTCAGTAGACCATGATTGCCTGTTTCCGCCCCAGGGAAACGTTTTAGGTTAGGGACGTAAGGTCACTCGAGAAAGACACGTAAACAAATGTTTAACTACAGGAAACTAAAGACAATTAAACGTAATTCCAGCATGTACTAACTATAGTTGTGATGTAAACAAGTATGTATACCTTACTTTGGTTACAAAATCATCAAAAGTTACAATACAGAAGCAAAAAATCACACAACGAAAACTGCACCCACCAATGCTCGAGAAACCTATACTAAAATGGCTGTCAAAGTTGAGTAGCAATACGTTGGTCTAGTTGTACTTATTGCCGGTGGCTGACAACACCTCCTTGATACCTAAAAACGCCGAACTTCATTCCGCCCCGAACCTCGTTCTACCCCGGGTTCCTATATATATATATATATATATATATTAGGGTGGAACGCTCGTATAAGGAAAAAAAATTTAAAATTTTCAATTTTAATAGTGATAAAAGTTTGACCTACCTATGGAGGAACAAAAAATGTATTACAATTATTTTATTAAAATTTTCCTTTTACCGGCGCATATGCTTTGAAAATTTACATTTTTACTAGCATACAGATGAAACTTGAAAGAGGATATTGTTCTGAATTCTATATAAACTATCAGTTACTAAGAATAAAACGACTCACAAGGAACAAAAGATTACTAAATTAATAAGAAAAAAACTTCAATTAAAACATAAAACATATACTATAAAACTAGTCAAAGGATACTTTAAAATCACGTTTGGTGTCGAATTTGGGCCTCAATTTTCTTGACTTAGTTTTGGAATTCATGAGACCTTCCCTGGACTTTTTATCCCATATCTGCATAGAAACCGTTAGTGTCTTTACTGAACGTTCTACGGCTTGGATATTACATGGAAATCTTAGAAAAAGTATCTTTTCACTTCTTTTTGTTTCCACCATCGAGAGCAAATCTTCATCCTTGACGTCTCTAAGAATGGGAGGTTGGAAAAACTTTTGTTGCCAATATTTAAGGTCTGTGTAAGATTTGGCATTAAGATTTATTTTAGGGACCTCAAAAACACGAGGAAACAGTCCATGATGAATCGCGTGTCTTGCTTTTAAGATTCTTCTAGCAGCAAGTTCACGAACGTATTTTTCAGGATCTGAGAGCATCGATAATAGAACATTCTCAGGATGTGCAAAGAAGCTGTTCCGCTCAATGACAGGATCGACTACTTCTTTTAGTTGAGGTGGAAGGTATCGAGAATCTGAAACCAATTTCCAAAAATGTCTAGACTCATCTTTGCATGACGGATGCATTTTAATTTGGAACCAAACAGGCGCGTAAACTCTAACAACAAACGTGGCAAGATTTTTAAGATTTTCAGACCGTTTTCTCGTCGAAATATATAGCATTAATATCTTGTCGTTTTCGTTAACCATCGAGCATGCGACATTTTTCCTGGAGCTCTGCTTGCTAGATTGGAAGAACACTCGCCACTTATTACAGCTGATGCAATATCATACAAATAACGTTGATACAAACTTAGATCTCTGATGATATCCGACTGAATATCCAGCAACATGCTTTCTATCTTTTCATACTGTACAACCTGTTTGTTTTCACATTTTTCTGGTAATCTTCCAATAGTACCAGAATAGGAAGTAGGCCCAGTAGTTTCGCCCTCTAAGTATGAAAACAGATGTCTTAAAGGCAATTCATTCGTGTGTAAAAGCCATGTGATCCATTGTATAGGCTGATTCAAGATTTTTTCTAACAACCATATAACACCACCGTTTTTCCCTGTATTTGTAACTGTTCCATCACATCCGACCGCTACAGTTTCTCTCATTGAAATGTTTTTAGAAGAAAGCAAGTCACATAAAGCAAGTTCTATGCTTTTAGCTGTCCCAGTACTTATGACAGCGTAGCCGACATAAACAGAGTCTGGTTCCTTGATAACTGAAATGTGTTCTTCTACCATCACTTGGCGGTATTTTTGACACCCTTTATCACTATCGTTAAAACTTTATCCTTTCTGCCGTCAAAGAATAAAGCTGGAACACTGAAAACTCGATGTTTAGCTAATATTTCTGTGCGTTATTTTGATTTCTCAGGGCGCAATTTTGATCTGTCTATTATTTCGACATCTGATTTAATGTCATCAAGAACTGCAGACGCGATTGCTGCACCAGCTCTAACAGATAGGCCATATCGATAACATGTTTTTGTCAAAGACGGAAAGCTGAGATTTGATTTTTTCTGGGGCACTTGGAGCTTTGAAGAACACGGTTCTAAATTATCGCCTATATCAATTGTATCTTCTGACTCGTCCGATATAACAGAGCTTCGTGGAGAAAGTTCTATATTCTTGCGTTTCTCTGTGTTTGTCACAGAAGCATAATATACACTGAAGTGCCACTGAATTAGGGATAGCAAAGCTTATGCAAATTGTGTAGCGCTGCGCATCATGTATGCGCAAGTGAGGGCGCTGTGGTAACTGCATATACAGCGCTTGGTTGTTCTGAATTAGTTGTTGGAATTGCCAGTATGGGTAAACTGCCTGATTTAGACGCATTCGATTGCGGACAAATCGTAGGTGCTCGATGCATGGGCCATTCAATTTCCGAAATCGTCAGACAGCTAGGATTTTCAAGGTCGACAGTGTCAAGAGTATACCAAGAATACATGGATGGTGGAAAAAAAAACTAGCGATCGGGCAAACTGCAAAGGACAATTAGCCTTGACAGTGTGTGGTGAGAGACGGCTCGGGCGTATTGTACGTAGCCAGCGAAACCAAACATTAGCTCAAATTACCACCCAGTTTAATGACGGTGCCAGTCGTACAGTCAGTAAACGGACTCTGCAACGCTCGCTTCACTGTATGGGTTTCGGGAGCCTTCGACCTACGAGAGTACCATTGCTCTATACTCGCCATCGGGCTGCACGTCTTGCCTTGGCAAGAGAGCACAGAGACTGGAGTGTAGAGGACTGGAAACAAGTAGCATGGAGTGATGAGTCTCGATTCCGACTACTTAACGCCGACGGGAGGCTGAGAATATGGCGTCAGGCTCATGAAGCCATGGATCCTGCATGCCTGGCTGGAACTGTACAAGGGCATGGTGGCTCAATCATGGTCTGGGGTGTTTTTTCGTGGCACAGTTTGGGATCTTTGGTGCGTGTACCAACCTCCCTCAATGCAATTCGGTACGTAGAGTTGCTGGGTGATCACCTCCATCCGTTTATGCTGTTCTGTTATCCGCACGGTAATGGAGTTTTCCAGCAAGACAACTGTACCTCTCACAAGTCCCGGTTGGCTACTGGCTGGTTGGATGAGCATTCCTCTGACTTCTCTGTCATGAATTGGCTACCTAGAAGCCCAGACTTAAATCCTATTGAGCATCTTTGGGATGTTTTGGAACAAGGCGTGAAAGGCCATCACACAGCACCAAAGAACGTTACTGAATTATGGACAGCTTTAGCCAATATTTGGCAAGCCATTCCCGTGGAACGTTTCCAGAAACTTGTTGAATCTATGCCTCGTCGTGTGGCAGCCGTTATCAAGGCCAGAGGAGGCCCAACTCGTTACTAGGTAGGTATCTCTAATTCAGTGGCACATCAGTGTAGTTCTAACTTTCTATTTCTACCATTTCGTTTTCGTATTTTTTTCGTTTGTGAAAAGTCTGTACCACCAATAATCACTTTTCTTTCAGTCCTCTGATCAGTCAAAAAAGTGTGTTCTTCTTTCGCTACTTTTGTTCCTTTTGGACACTTACATTGTAGAAAATCTTTGCACTTACAAGAACAGATATCAAAAAGTTTGTTACTACGGATGTGGAAATATTATTGTCAGTCAATCGTTTCCAAGATTTTATCAAATTTTTGCATTTTGAATGATAAGCTCTTATCCACTGTATAATAGGGGTATATTGGGATATACCCCTGTATAATTGGGATGCAATTGGAATTGAAGCTTTTTGCCATACAGTTTCGATTCTCACCGCAACAATTTCTGCAATATGTAAAACAGTTGGCTCCCTTCGAGTATCCGATTTAAGCTTTAGCTGAAATCTTACAAAATTATAAAATTTCATGACCTACTTATACGTATGTAACATATTACCTTTCACCTCTTCAATATTGCCAAAAATACAACTAGAAGCTTTTCTTGTTTTATCCATATTCAACTCTGTAACAATTAGCAAACGAAACTCTAGATACGACCGAACTGTGAACAATCATCGCGGGAAGAACAATAATCGGGTGACTGATTCTGACCAAAGAAGTGTGTATGGCGCGTGTGCGCGCGCATGAGCACGGGCAGAGGAGTAATGACGAGACAAAAATATTTTTAATTTCACCCCAACACACCTATAGGGTAGCAAGAAATGATTCGTTGGCTTCTTAATTGATTCTTGTTTCCTTGCTCTTTCGCGGTTACAAATGATATAGAAAAGAGAAATTTGATCAGATTTTGAGAAATTCAAATCAAATGCGCCGGTAGATAGACTCAAAATAAATTAAACATATTTTAGGATACGCTTTTTGAACGGTTGGGTCAAATTATTTTCGCTATTAGGAAAGAACTTGGAAAAATTGCATTTTTCGCCCCAACCTAAAATATATATATATATATATATATATATATATATATATATATATACACTGCTGGCCACTCAAATTGCAACACCAAGAAAGACAAGAGATATCACAACAAAATTTATTTTGTAGATAACATGTTGACCAAGTATCAAATGATTAAATTTATAGACTTCTGTGAAGTGTGGTTCCTGCCAAAATCAGTAGCCAGAGTAGCCGCCATTGATGGAGATCACCGCTGCCACACGCCTCGGCATTGATTCAAAGAGACTTTGGATGAGTTCTTGGGGTACAGCAGACCAAGCAGCTTCCACACGTTACCAAAGTTGATCTGCTGTGGCAGCTGGGGATGGAATCTGGGTCAATCGTAGAGCAACCATCTGCCACATGTTTTCTATCGGCGAAAGATCCGGAGAGCGAGGGGGCCAGGAAAGCAATTCAATCTGGCGATTGACGAAGAACCGTTGGACAATGCGTGCCACGTGTGGTCGCGCATTATCCTGTGGAAATATGGCTGTGGGCAAGAGGAAGGATAGTGGCTGTAGGCCACTATCCTTCCTCTGTGGAACTCGGATACTTCATGAAAAGATGATCGCTGTTTTCGACGAGGCATAATTGATCGTTTTTTTGAAAAAAACACAAGAAAAATACAATTGCCGAACTTGAAATCGTCGAAATCTCCAAGCCTTAAATAGCGCTTTGAAGTGGCGCCACAGGCGCGCGTGATGTGCGTCTGCGCTGAAATTCTAATCATTTGCATATCTCACCTCCGCTAATGCATGTTGTAAATTTCATGTTATTTGCATCTTTCCTTCAGGGTGTTGCATTTACAGTGGCCAGCAGTGTATATATATATATATATATATATATATATATATATATATATGTGTGTGTGTGTGTGTGTGTGTGTGCTATGACATTAACATCACGTAGTGGTGGAGATGGTACCCCCACTATCACAAAAAATGTTGTAGTCGTTGTCATGGAGGTAAGAACACTCGAGATTGGGAAAAACACCGATTATTCTTTAATAATGTTGAAGTAGCATGTATGCTTTTTCGGCGTACGTAAAGTCTTCCATCACGGATAACATCATAATTGAGAATGACATGCTTCCACAGATGCATGCTGTTTATACACGGCAAACCAACACCTACTGTCTATCGTCAACGGAACCAGGCAATCACTCTATTTTCCATAACTTTTTGCTGTGTTTATGCTTCAACGCTTCACCCACCCCCATACATTCGTATACAATAAATGACTGTTACAGTGTATTGTACCATCCCTTAAAATTTGTACCATGAATTAGGAGTTATAGCGTGACAAATAACAAACAAATAGCATTCATATCCATGCGCTAAAGCATCCATTAACCACAAATCACAAATACATCACCTGTCAAAATCTGCAAGTTCTATAACCATATGCATGCTGCAGCCTAGCAACTAACAATTAATATAGGTGAATTAACATTCAAAGAATTATGGGTGAATTAACACCCAAAAGATAAAATTTTCACCAATAAAACTGAAAAAACGATTCCCTGTCTTCGCTTGACTCATGTGTGTGATAATAACGGCCCACCATTATATATCTAAAGCGTATTTAAAATTATCCTGTTAATAAAGCACGACCCCTTTTCTAAAATTGCAACCTAAAAGTAAAATAAGATAAATTATATTATCCCTGCAGATCATTATACAGGCATGTGAAGTGAACTCAATAACATCCCCAGATACAAGTGTTAGAAGTTATCAGATTCCGAATGTCAGTATAGTGTCAAAAATCTTGAAGAGCCCTCGAACCACTCTGAATTTATAGGTTCTGTAACGTCAAAAACCGCACTTTATAAGAACTTTATGGCCACTTATCCTACACTCAGGTCAATAGGTCGAGGTTCTAACAAGCGCGGGATCTAGCAGTAAAGTCCCCGACAAACTTAAATGGACACGTAAACTCCACGAATCTAAAGTCGCCCAATTAAAATATTAAGAAGTTTTAGACCCTCTGGCGTCAATATCGCAAAGCACTTATTTACTATGTGCGTGAACAGAAGATTTCTGTCTCTTGGTGTCTAAGTCTCGTTGCTGTCGGACCTGCGGTCCGCTTCTGTCTTATAAGGTAATACGCGCCCTGTAAGGCCAAGTCATGTGGCCACTGCAGCTAATGCCTTCAAATAAATAAAGCAAGTCTTCGAAGTGGTCTATTTCATCAATGGCTCCAAGAGTGCGTGTCTCGCCTAAGGTTCGTAAGTGATTCCCTGGATCTACAATTCGCCCGACTGCATCACATCTTCGTGAAGGCTACGCCTCCGAGTAGGGCTATGCCTCTCCTCCACGGCGTGAGGTACGGGGCATCACACACACACACACACACACACATATATATATATATATATATATATATATATATATATACAGGGTGTCCCACTTAAACGTTTCAAAACTTCTACGAGCGGTAGGGTGCATCCTGACGACTCGAAATCATATAGCAATGTGGGCTCGGAAAGGCTTTCCTGAAGCGGTAGATAGCGTTGCGGGAAAGTTCCGAGCGTTAGTGCAGGAAATCGTGATTTCGCACAAGAACTTAGAGTTAGTAGGATGGCTATTATACGAATTTTTATTTATGGGGGCATATGAAAACACAGGTTTATGACACCCCCTTTGACAATGGTGAGGAGCTGGTTGCAAGAATCTCAGTAGCTGCTGGATAAATTCGAGATGAGGCTGGATTATTCCAGATTGTTCGGAATTCCATGCGCCGGAGATGTGAGGTCTGCATTGCAGTCGGTTGAAAAAACTTCGAACACTTACTTTAACCCGTGTACCTTTTGCTTTTGTACATTTATTATTAAAACGATTATCCACTTACGGTCTATTTCTTTATGGTTTTCTGAGTACATTACCGCTTCAAGAAAGCATTTCCTACCCCACATTGCTATATGATATCGAGTCGTCAGGATGCACCCTACCCCTCGTAGAAGTTCTGAAACGTTTAACTGGCACACCCTGTATATACACTCATGGACAAAAAAATTAGCGCACCAAGAAATAATTGCGGGATCGTAACGAAACTTGCGATGAAGGTACATGTCGGGGACATATGTAAATGATTAGAAATGCAGTGTGATTGCGCATTACGTATAGCCAGTAGAGGGCGTTGAACATCGTACTCTGTGGAGTATAAAACAGGTAACCAAAGCTTGTTTGAGTGTGCTGAATCATTTACAAAGGAAGAGCTGAGATAGACATGCCATTACGCCGTGTTCGAAGACAATATAAGCAGTTGTCGCAGTTTGAGAGGGGGAGAATCGTCGGGATGATGGAAGCTGGGTGGTCAGCTAGGCGAGTAGCTCGTCAATTAGGCCGCTCTGATTGTGTTGTGAGGAGGTGTTGGGACCAGTGGACCCGAGAGATGTCATGTACACGAAGACCAGGCTCAGGACGCCCTCGACAGACCAGTCGTCGAGAAGACCGCCACATCGTAAGAAATGCACGCGTACAGCCAACTGCTTCATCGGCCGCCATCCAGGCACAGGTAGCACCTTCACTAGGGGCCTCTGTGTCTTCTCGAACCATACGAAGGCGCCTGGCTGAAGGACAGTTGGTATCGCGGCGCCCATTACGTGTGCTGCCCTTGACGCCCACCCATAAACGCCTCCGTTTGGAGTTTTGTCGCGCACGAGGAAACTGGACTGCAGCGGAATGGAACCAGGTCGTCTTTAGCGATGAATCCAGATTCAATCTCGGCAGTGATGACAATCGTGTTCGTGTGTGGAGAGCCCGTGGTGAACGCTTCAATCCTGCCTTTGCTGTACAGCGACACATCGCTCCCACAGCTGGTGTGATGGTATGCGGTGTCATTGCCTACAATACACAGTCACCCCTAGTATTGTTCCGTGGCACCATGACAGCCCAGCGGTATGTTCATGAAATCCTGCAACCACATGTTGCCACTCATGCACCGGCTCCCAGGAGCCATTTTTCAACAAGACAATGCTCGGCCTCATACGGTAAGGGTGTCACAAGACTGTCTCCGCACTGTTACTACCCTTCCTTGGCCTGCCCGATCCCCAGATTTGTCTCCAATCGAGCATATCTGGGATCATTTGGGACGACGAGTTGGGCATCCCACCAGTTTGAACGAACTAGAGACAAGGTTACAGCAAATATGGAACGAAATGTCTCAAGACATCATACAGAACTTGTATGACTCAATGCCCGATCGTATCGCATCGTGAATTCGCTCTAGAGGGGGCTCCAACGGAGTATTAACTCCTCCGTTCTTTTGCCTTTTTCTCTGAAATACATTATCCTTTTTCTTTGATTTTCTTATCATTTACATATATCAAAGTAGTCATTACGTATGTAAAATTTCGTTTCATTTTGACGACTCCTTCTTGGTGCTGTAATTTTTTTGTCCATGAGTGTATATATGTATGTAAGTTTGTATTGTGTGAGGCTCACGCTAGACCTGATTAATACAGCTACAACCCACCTCCGTGAAGTTCACTCTTTCATTCAACAAGACCACTCAGTTTTTTTAAGGTAATATAGCAGTTTGTTACACTACCACACAGATAGTCTTGAACATTGAGTTTTTAAGAAAGTAAGTGATATCAGGATCCTGATACTTTTATTTTAGATACTATAAAAAGAAAATGAAATTAACTAAAGGAATCTAACAATACGCATTTAACTTATCTGAAATTTAAAATTGGTAGTGTTATTGACGCACTTTTCTCTCTATGCATTGATCGGTATGAAGTTAAGCATACATTAAAAGAACAAATGGAAGTTAACCGAAAACGTAAATTATTTCCCTTCCTTATTTTTGTCAAACTATGCATATAAAGTTGATTAAAATTTATTACTTAATGAGGTCAATCAACACATCGAATTTTTTTTCAAAACCACTTAAGATTTGCAGAATTTAGTTAATAAGAACTTTCAATGAAAAAAAAAAGACACGTGAATTTTAACATTGTATATGATTTCTTGTGACAGACTTAGTGACGTTTTTGTGATGCCTTTCCCGATATAAAGACTAACTACTTTTAAAAGCATTTGAAGTCGCAACATATACACTCATGGACAAAAAAATTAGCGCACCAAGAAATAATTGCGGGATCGTAACGAAACTTGCAATGAAGGTACATGTCGGAGAGATATGCAAATGATTAGAAATGCAGCGTGATTGCGCATTACGTATAGCCGGTAGAGGGCGTTGAACATCGTACTCTGTGGAGTATAAAACAGGTAACCAAAACTCGTTTGAGTGTGCTGAATCATTTACAAAGGAAGAGCTGAGATAGACATGCCATTACGCCGTGTTCGAAGACAATATAAGCAGTTGTCGCAGTTTGAGAGGGGGAGAATCGTCGGGATGATGGAAGCTGGGTGGTCAGCTAGGCGAGTAGCTCGTCAATTAGGCCTCTCTGATTGTGTTGGTTGTGAGGAGGTGTTTTGACCAGTGGACCCGAGAGATGTCATGTACACGAAGACCAGGCGCAGGACGCCCTCGACAGACCAGTCGTCGAGAAGACCGCCACATCGTAAGAAATGCACGCGTACAGCCAACTGCTTCATCGGCCGCCATCCAGGCACAGGTAGCACCTTCACTAGGGGCCTCTGTGTCTTCTCGAACCATATGAAGGCGCCTTGCTGAAGGACAGTTGGTATCGCGGCGCCCATTACGTGTGCTGCCCTTGACGTCCACCCATCGACGCCTCCGTTTGGAGTTTTGCCGCGCACGAGGAAACTGGACTGCAGCGGAATGGAACCAGGTCGTCTTTAGCGACGAATCCAGATTCAATCTCGGCAGTGATGACAATCGTGTTCGTGTGTGGAGAGCCCGTGGTGAACGCTTCAATCCTGCCTTTGCTGTACAGCGACACATCGCTCCCACAGCTGGTGTGATGGTATGGGGTGCCATTGCCTACAATACATGGTCACCCCTAGTATTGTTCCGTGGCAATATGACAGCCCAGCGGTATGTTCATGAAATCCTGCAACCACATGTGTTGCCACTCATGCAACGGCTCCCAGGAGCCACTTTTCAACAAGACAATGCTCGGCCTCATGTCACAAGACTGTCTCCGCACTGTTACTACCCTTCCTTGGCCTGCCCGATCCCCAGATTTGTCTCCAATCGAGCATATCTGGGATCATTTGGGACGACGAGTTGGGTATCCCACGAGTTTGAACGAACTAGAGTCAAGGTTACAGCAAATATGGAACGAAATGTCTCAAGACATCATACAGAACTTGTATGACTCAATGCCCGATCGTATCGCATCGTGCATTCGCGCTAGAGGGGGTCCAACGGAGTATTAACTCCTCCGTTCTTTTGCCTTTTTCTCTGAAATAAATTATCCTTTTTCTTTGATTTTCTTATCATTTACTTATATCAAAGTAGTCATTACGTATGTAAAATTTCGTTTCATTTTGACTACTCCTTCTTGGTGCGCTAATTTTTTTGTCCATGAGTGTATTATAGAAGAGCTGAATGCTATAATTCACCGCGGTGTGTGGTCGAAAATCGGCCAAGAACAAAACTCTTCTAAAAACTTCAGAAGCAAAAAAAAATAAATAAATAAAGGCTTGTACACTAAGAGGACGCAAAGTAAAAGCTGTCTGTGTGACCATTGATAGCGATCAAAAGAGTATAAATATTGCAAGTTAGATGGCGTTATTTTATGGTCCACAATAAAACTTTCAACAGATAATGGTCAAAGTTTTATTTCAAATGAAAATTATGGTGGGGAGATAATTCGTAGACTATTAACAGGAGCAGTATAATAAGGGACCAATTGGGGCAGGAACTGCTGGGAAAAAACAGCCCACTGCCCAATGAGAGAAAAAGGGGCGGACCAAAATGGCCCCGGTAAAGGAACAGCAGCCCCTGCAAGAGAAAAAAAACGAAAAAAGGTCCAGAGATTTCACTGGTTTTTTTCATAGAGCTCGGGTGATACAGAGTCCCGATAAAACTGCCTCGGGGTCTAGCGGTATTGCCGGTAACCCGACATGATGATCATGATATGACTTGATTTGAGCCCCTGTCGACGAAGCCACTTTGCATCGCTGTATTATCCAACAGTAGTAAGTGCCTCCGGATGGACTCCAAAAATAATGACTTCGACCAAATAGGTTGCCTCTGCTTCTGATTCCTCATGTGTTAAGTGTTAATATGAAGGGGAATATTATTCTGTTATTAATTACACTTTAAATGAATTTCGAGCTTTGTCAAATAAATATATGATAAAGGCCAATTCTCTGTCTTTCCTTGCTTGCCCCAACACATGCACGCATCCATTGTTTGAAGATTATTTAATAACCTACATATATGTCCTGTTAGTAAGGCTGGCATATTACAACAAAAGTAAAAAGCTTTCGATAGAAAGATAATCTCCAAATCAAAATCCTCCTTTGCAGACGGAAATATATGACCCAGTTCAAATTTATTCTTTTAGTCTAGCCTTTCTTCAAACATAATTCATAATATTACAGACTATCATTTTCTGTATGAAAAATCTCAAAAGAGATAAATAGAGGTTTATCCTTTTATTACTGATGTTATTCAAGCTTTTATACATGTTATCATTAATCCAAAGACTTTTTATGGAATGAGTCGTTCAGGTTTAATTTCATATAACGTTGATTAAATATACTTATTTAATTGACCTGTAAAAACTCTTTCTTTAATCCGAGTTTCATGATGGAAGTTCTAAATGTCCAAACATTTTTATTACATTAATTTCGGATAGACAATTTTCAAACAGCCTAGAATTTTCCTTAATTGGTCAATCCTTAGTAATGCATAAATTTTAAGAAATTTGCTCCCTTAAAACATTTACTTCACCAGTGTGCGCACCATTCGATGGAAGAAAAGGAAAAATAAACCTTTCTAAAACTGTAATCCGATATAAGAAATTAGGAGAATGATAATAAAAAAAAGAAGTCCGGTAGTCTCTTTTAACGAAACTACCGCGAGCTATTAACGTAGGATTAATTATCGTTACTTGCCTCTTCTTTTGTATGTATATATGTCTCTATATATATGAACGTATATATATATATATATATATATATATATATATATATATATATATATATATATATATATATATATATATATATATATATATATATATATATATAAATATGTGTGTGTGTGTATGTATGTATGTATGTATGTATGTCAAAGTTTTGACGCATTTTGGTACTTTTCTTTTTAACTGTTTATTGCTTGCCCAACCGATACAGACTGGGTTTGGCGCGCTGCCAAAATTATAACTCGCGATGCAGGACATCTGAAATTTTGCTTTCTAGAGGACTGTTATGGAGGAACATAATCCTACGTTAAAATATGAGCTTTTATCATCTATAGATACAGTTTCACTTTCTTCGTTGTCTGTCTTGACAGCGAACAGTCAAATAAGGTGTCATATTCAATGATAACTAGATTTTCAGTTTAAAAATATATCCTACCAGCAGTATTCCCCGCACCTATAACACGATTATAATCATACATGGAGATTAACTGAGAGAGGGCCTTCATAACAGTGTGGGAAAAAGTCAAAACTTTTAGTGTTTTCTACTGATATTTCTTGACTATTATAGCATTACTAGAAGTAACAAATAATATTTTTACAACAGCCAATATTTTTCAATAATCATAAACAGAAATTTAATGTTTTGTTGTTGTTGTTGTTGTTGCTAATGCCCCCTGGCCGGAATGTATTCCAGAACAGGTGCATATAGGCTTGCAGGCTGAGGGGTGCTGCTCCAGTTTATAATGGCACCACATGGGTCGGAGTCCCACTTAGCTAGGTGTCACATCAATTTTGACCGAGCATCTCCGCTTGTGACATCTGGGGATATCGTACCTTCCCCATTCACTGTCCTCAAAGACGGACTTTCCGGTCAGCGAATATATCGAGCCCATATCTGACCTAGACACGAAAGTATTTAATGGCACTTGTCGGGATTCGATCCGAGCACCCTCAGTACCAAAAACCAACACGCTATCACTAGGCTACCTCTGGCCCAATTTAATGTTATCATATTATTTAGCAGGATACTGATGTTAAAATTATTTTCGATGCATCAATATAGCCACAATTAGTTAAGTTCAAGTGACTCAGAAATTAAACAATTCAGATGCACATAATTAATTTTTTTTTAATTTCAAATGGAGATAAAATGTATTCAAAAATTTATATTCACTTTCTACAAAAATTTCATGATACTTTGAAGTGCCAAATAATAAATTAAACTTATGATGCGAAGAAAGCGGTTCTCTTTTCAGATGAATCCAAGCATGGTTAATAAGGGATTATCTTAGAATTATCTAAGCTTTGTGCAGATTATTGATCGAGTGACATAATAAGTAACAGGCTGAAAACAGACATATTTTAAAAGCCAGTGAGTGCAGATTCAGTGTATGCACTACGTTTTATCTAGTAAATAGCATCCTTAGTTTATACTTAAAGCACTAACTAATGCAGGGTAACGGGTGTAGTAACACTGGTCATAAAACTTTTCAACGTTACTGACTCAGTTGAGTATGAAATACACTGCTGTCCATAAAAATTGTCACACCAGGAAAAAAATCAAATAACAAAATTTTTTTTATTGTACGTATATAGCATAGTAGGAAGAAAACGTTCAAATTTGTAGGAAATTTGGGAGTATACAGGGTTAGAAATTAGTACACACAGTTGCCGCCTCTGCCACTAAAACGGCTCGAACCCGGTTAGGCATCGAGTCAAACTGGCCTTGGATGACAGATACGGGCAAGTAATTTCATGGTGCTTCAAGTCTATGCCACACTTCATCGATCATAGTGGCTGGAGAGCGGTGGTGTCACAGTCTCTCAGCAACCCATGACCAGATGTTTTCAATGGGTGAGAGATCTGGAGAACGTGGTGACCAGGGCAACAGTCGAACACCCTATGTGTCGAGGTAGGTTAGGACACGACAAACAACGTGTGTTTCTTGCGTTGTTTTGTTGGAAGATGACGTCTCCGAGGCCTCGAAGGTAGGGCACAGCCACCGGCCTTAAGATCTGAGAAATGTATCGCTGGCTGTTCAGATTACCGACAACGGGAACAAGAGGTGTTCGTGTCGTGTACCCAGTAGCTATTCATACCATCACATCAGGTGCAAGGCCCGTAAGACGATATCGAATGCAAGCAGGCTACGTGCGTTCTCCTCGGTGCCTACAGACACGGATACGTTTGGACTTTTCTGCACCTTTCAACAGGATTCATTTTATAAATTCCGTCCACCAAAGGAATTTATGGGCGTTTAAAACACATTATACCAGATTTTTTTTCTCCGAATAATTTAAATTTTAAACTATGATTTGGATTTTTTAAGAAACAAAAAATACTCAAAGTGAAAAATTTCTTTGCATGTTGCATAGTACAATTTTTTTTAAATCTTTAAATCTTAAAAAAAATAAAAAAAAGGTCCAAAGTGTAAATTTCTTCCTATGTTGCGAAGTACGATATTGTAAAAAGGATCTTTAATCGGTAATCCTTGGACAAATTTTCTCCATAGGTTAAGATTGCGGAGAGCTAATCCAATAGGATTTCTACACAGCAGCTTTAACAATTATACATAAATAAACTTCCACATATTAGGAAGGAAATAAAGATATATTTACTGCAGTTAGATACAATGGTCGTAGGAACTTACGACTCCTACGAACTAAAATTCCGCCGTGCTTATATAGCTCGCTGAGACGTTAACGCATGCGTAGAAATGCCAATCTTGCATCTTTGATTAACGCTCATATGCAAATGAACTGATAATGAAAATATTGTGGTTCGCAAGTGTGGGATTCACTCGCACGCGAATCAGACGAAACTATGGTGATACTACATCCCGGTTTCAACAGTTTATAAACTACGTATTAAAACAAACATAAACTAATGATGTGAAGAAAACAACGAAAACACATTCTCTTTTCAGACGCTTCCCAGGTATGGTTAATAAGAGATTACTTTAGAATTATCTAAGCTTTATTAAACGATCAGATTATTATTCGAGTGACTAATGGTGACAGGCTAAAGGAAGGCAGATTTTAAAGTCCAGTAACCGTAGAATTAGTATAAACACTACTTTACTAAACCATTTATTTTCTTTTTAGAGGATTCTGATGCGTGATGGAATTTTCGTCTTAGTAAAGTTCCGGTAATAATCCTCAACTTTTTCCAAAAGAAAAAATACAAATACCTTTTTATCACATCTGGTTTTTTTCTTGAAGGCTGAATAGGAGGAAATTTACATTGCATTATAATCTTTAAAAAGATTATAATGTCATTTTACCATCAGCAATCATTATCAAACGATCTGTAAAATAATTTTAACTGTCAGTAACTGTGAAATAATTTTACTTCAAAATATATACCCTCAAGCAATTTCATCTCATGTTAATAATAATTCAGGTTTAAAAATATCCAATCCATTAATCTGAAGTGTCATATTTACACTCAATTTTTTTTTTAGAAATATTGTTCAAATATAATTTTTTTTCTTAATTTCTCGTTTGCTTTAGTTATCAAGATCAAAAGTTTAAAGAGGAAACAAACATTATTTGCCCTTATTTATACATTAGAGATTTGTTTGTATTCTATGGTGAGTTATATATATAAGACACACATCATTTTCCAGGAACTCAATTTAGCATATTATGTGGTAACGGTGAAAAAAATACTTTCCTAAATACTTTTTGAACGAGTTTTTCCAACTCACATACATTCACTTCAAGTTAACTTCTTTTTATATTATATCCAACAAAATAAAAAGAAAGATTATAAAATGGAGCTTATAAGAAACACATTTTACTTTTTATTGTCAATTACAGGAACTGTACGTAAAGGTTTTATTGTTATCCGTGAGCTCTTCGTAAATCCTGTTCAAACAAAAGTTATAAATAGAAAACTCTAATACAAACACTTTTAATTTATTTCAGTTCATCTTTCGCACCATTGATTATAAACACTGTAGACATAAATTAAATATCAGACTATTATTTTAATTTTTGCAAGTTCACGACTCTTTTTTCCTTGTGCTTTGCTATTTTCTCAAACACTAAAGTATACTAAGTGTGACCTAGTTTTTATTTCACATTTTCCTTCAAACAAATAATGATTTCAAATATATCATATTTTTAAATATGCTTAAAAAATTAAGAAAGATTTGTTTATTATAAATTTATTCCTTTCGGTTCATGAAAATAAACATATGTTTTAGAGAACCCTCTTCGGCGTCTAAGGAAACTTGTCTGCATACAATGGAGCTTCTTTCAAAGGAAACGAAATCGCATGAAAAAAAAAAGAAATTCTTTTTAAACTACCAGAACTACCTTTGAGATGAAACACCAATCTCAAAAGAGAAATAATTGGTCTTTTGACAAAATGCAAATGAAGTTGTTATTCCTTTAGTTATTTTTCTTTTTGAAACTTGTGTTCGTAATAATGAAATATATATATATATAGCACTGAGAACTTTTGCATCTAGTAACAAGAAAAGGCAAAAGAAAACTACAGTTGAAATAAAACTAAAAAACAAAATTCACATTAGTTTCATCAGCATTATTTCTAGCTAACAAACACTGCATAAACTAAGCAAAATCTCTGTTAAAATAATATATTCTGCTATATTCTTCCAGTAATATTTTTTAAGAATAAATATTCTTACAGAGATTTTATTTCCCTCTTCTCCAACGAAATAATTTTTAAGGTTTATATAAAACTTAAACATGACTGCCTTAAAACTCATTTTTTAAAAAATAGTAATGTGTATCATAAAAGAAATTAACAACACTAAATCGAATCACAGATATAGACATTGAAAGACATAATTTTATCAATTTCATAAATAATTAAATTATAGTAATATGCAGCCTAAAATATCGCCTAAATATTAAATTATTCCCAAACCTAAATTAGTAGAGAAATAACAAGGATATAAATTGACACCTTGCACGTAGTCACCTTATGTACTTCTCATAACCATTTTTTAAACTTTCGAAATTTAAGCGAGTTGGTCCATTTAGCCTAGGAGGTTATTCGTTGAATGGTATTCAGGTATTAGGAAACAATTCTGTGATAGATATAAACTACTGTATTTGGAATTTTTTGTTACCGAAGTAATGCATTAGGCTAACTTAATTAAATAATTCAATTTAACTTAAAAATTCAGGAACAGTAAAAATAAAAAAAAACAATAATTGTAAAAAGTTATAAGTAGTTGTACATAGTAGTTGTAAAGTTGTATAGTTGTAAATAGTTGTAAATAGTTGTACCAATAATTGTAAAAGTAATCTTACGTTAATTTAAAAGTAATCTAACATTACATTGTTTATTGGTGAAAATATCAAAATACCTGTTTAAAAATAAGGTCCCGTTTTTAATTTCTGAGTCTGACGAATTGTTCTCGAAGATTAAAGGAAAAAAATGCTCTAAAATTTTCAATTGACTAGTTTTTGTTGTGAGATCTAATTCGTATGCTAACAACATGAAAATATCAATCTGTATTCATCAGACTCACTCAATTAAGAAATGATTAGGCTAAAGGAGTTGTCAGAATAAATCTTTTTCAATTTCGTCCTTTATGTATTTAATAATCTAATAATTTAAAAATGTATTTTATTTCTCTTTATGCAAACATGGATGAAAAAGCAATATCACTTTTGGGATGGAATGAGAGCACCATAAATCATTTGTCGGAAGTCTCAATTAAGCAGCCTGTAGGTACACCTCTAGCTTCTAATTGTTCTTAAACATGGCAGAATGGTTCATAGTTTCCTCTAATCCTTCATTCCGCGAGCCATCTAACCTTGAATTCCCATTAAAATTTTCTCTTTTGTAGAAGGAAAAAAGACATCAAGTGCTTAACTACACGAGTCTCGTTTCACAATAAAATGTTGTTTGTATTTGGAAAAAGGACTAGATTTATACAACGAGAATTTTCTGTTGCAAGAATAGAGTTTGTTTTTTTAAATATGGGACAAATTTGAAGTCCTAAAAATTTTAATTTAGATTTAGACAATAATTTTTCCCCTTATGGGAAATGATTTAAAACAGGCTGAAAACACATCTTTTCAAGTAAGAATTATTACCCAAATACGTGAAAAACTGCAACAGAAAACTGTAGTAAAAAGTTTTTCTTCGCAAAGCAGTTTATACTCCTGCGTATCGCCTTTTTCAATTGCTTTAATATCTAAGTTCTATGATGATCAAACCTGTACGGTACTTATAACTATGATCCAATAGGAGTCAGTCTTTTCAAAGAAACATCAGAAAAGTGATACGTTGTTCAGATACAGCTCTGTAGATGCTGTCTGTAGCACAACATAAAAAACAACATGAAATTTACAGTGCAGACATGGTATGATGGAACAAAAATATTCAAGACAAGATACAAAGGTAGAAAACAGGGTCTTGCATTATCGTCTGTATCATGATCTAACTCAAGAAATGATACGCGTGATACGGTTTTCAGAATAAGTACAAAAGCTGTTTGGGGGGGGGTAGTGCTTTAAAGTTTTAAAGCTGCCTACCAGTTAGCCCTTTCAGAGGCAACATCCTCCAACGTTTGCACAGTTCAGATTTTTTCCCGATTTCTTTTAACTTAAAGAATCTTTGCAATTTTTCCAATTTAAAGGTTGAAAATGTTTTTACTTCTTTAAACTGATAACAAATTGCTGTACTAACCCTTTTTCTGATCATTTAACTGGAATGCATTGAATGCAATTGAAAAAAAGACTAGATTTAGGCGTTTGCATTGTGCAAACGGCGCCCCTCAAAGGATTAAGATGATTCGACATTTAAACATTTTCAGTACTGGATTTGGATATCACACGTGTCTGGCTCTCCTAGAACTTAAGAAGGGGGAGAGCACTGCTACCCCGTCACTGCCATTCTGGATTCAAGAAATAACGCCCATTAACAATATGGAGAATATAATTCAAATACTTTTGAATTCCCTTGCCGTCTTACTCCAAAGAGACCATAGATAATATGGGTGTAAAAGTAGAGCGTCTTGAGATCAAAAGGTCCTGACATTTTCCTATAATTCATGTCTGGAAAAGTAGAACAAATGTCAAAAGACACTATCTAAAACACGACTGTTAAAAAACACTCCGTAATCATTCAGTGGCAGGCATCTGGGAGTTTTCTCTTCACAAGTTACGCTGAGTTAACATGGAACTCTGTAATGTGCACCGAAATATTTTACATTTCGGACATGATGAATAATTTTATCACTTTTAATGTGATCTATATTCTACAAATTTTCTATGTTTTTAAGTGTATATAAAATTAATGTGTCTCGACCAAATTTTCCACGTTAACACAAAAACTAGAGATACAACAATCGTCACATTTTAGCGACATCGCACATGTCTTTCTCGACATTTTCATTGTGAGAAAAAAAAATTTCACAGATAAACTCCTGACGACTTAAGGCTGCTATGTACTAACCCTATTGGATTCTCTCACCTCAGTGTTAACCTATTGTGACAACATGCCTTTTCGGGGGTACGTTCTCACACCCCACGGACCAGCTGCATATTTTTGGGAATTCCATTTTCCAGTTCCCACCATTTTTAAACACGTGCAGAGTTTTGGTCTGAAAGTTAATCCGAGGCATAGCGGTTTCTCTGACAAGTTGTGGGGGGTAACTGTTTGGAAAAACAGAAAACGTCTCCCATCACCGTCGTAAAGCTGTCTTTCCTAGCGATAGCTCTATGCGACTTTGTCTATGGAATGTAATAAAGTTTCGGCGTTAAGAAGAGCTGTCAGCCGATAATCTGCCGGCCCTCCCGGTTGTGAGAAAACTATTTCTAAGAAGACGGCCACCCCGAGTTTCAAGCCGAGAGGGAGATACTTGGTGTTTTGGGGGAGATTGGCATGTAACATCCAGCCCGAACAGACATGTTTTTCATGAGCTCTTGTTTGAGACCATGGGTCCCAGAACATGTATTGTGAATCTGCAAGTAAATTAATTGAATATGTCGAAAGTGTTTAATGTATGGTTTTTTGTAAATAATGTTCTTGATAAGTTTTTGTTTTAAAAATGGGCCTTTTCATTTTAATTAGGACTCTGTATTTCTTAGTCATGAATTCAATAGCAATAATGTTAATAATACCTCAGAGAATTGCCTTAACTACCTATCGTGATGCCACACTATGGAGAAAATTTGTCCAAGGATTACCGACTTCGATTTAAAGATTTTTTAAATTGTACTCCGTAATACATTTTTGGTACATTTTTCATTTTTTTAAATGCAAATAATATTTTTTAATTTAAATTATTCGGGGAAAATATGGTATAGTGGGTTTTAAACGCTCATAAATTCCTTCGGTGGACGAAATTTATAAAATGAATCCTGCTGCACGGTGCAAGAAAGTTTAGGCTATCTGAAAATACCATTTTTATTGAATTATCAGCATTTATATAGTTGTAAATAGCAGAAAAAATTTCTCCATAGTTTTACATTGATGTGAACGAATCCAATAGGATTAATACACAGCAGCCTTAAAAGAAAATAACTCTCAATTAGTCTTGTGAGGAATTCCTTTAGAATGTTTGTTTGGGTTCCGAACTTTTGCGATGTGTCAATGATAAGAAACCATCTTTGTCCTTCCCAGAGATTGAAATTTGTTTTTTTCTTTTCGACTTGGCATACAGTGGCAGATTTTTAACATGTTTGTATCTATTCAAACGGTGTTTATAATAAATATCATTGTGACTGAATAATATTGAATAATATTTCAGTTATACATTAATTCTCTTGATTTTGTAAAATTATATGCTTTTTTTTAAATCTGCATGTATAAGAATTTGCAATGTGTAAGAACGGAATTACCGCGTCATTTTAACAGCATGTTTTCCTCCAAAGCTCATACAACTCTTTGACATGCATAAAATATCCGGAGGTATGTTTAAAAATATATATATTAAAGAAAGGGATTTTTGTATTCACCTTCTCTTTAATTTTAGTTGTCTGATTCATAAAAAATATTTCTCATGCAATTAATTTTATTGGACAACAAACATAATATATTATTACAAATCCTTGAATGCCATTTTTTCATTCATTCCCATTAATATCTTTGCCAAGACAATTCCACATTATGTTAAGTTTACTATGAAGATATATATATTTATTCAAAATTATGAAGATATTATAATTTTGAATATATATACTAAAAAAATTGATTTTTGTATTAATTTTCTTTTTAATTTTAGTTGTCTGATTCCTAAAAAATATTTCTCATGCAATTCTTTTTATTGGGAAGCAAACATAATGTATTATTACAAATACTGGAATGCCATTTTTTCATTCATTCATTCCACATAATGTTAAGTTTATTATGAAGATATATATATATATATATATATATATATATATATATATTTATTCAAAATTATGAAGATATAATTTTTAATATATATATTAAAGAAAGGGATTTTGTATTCACCTTTTCTAATTTTAGTTGTCTGATTCAAAAAAAAAAAAAATTCTCATGCAAATCTTGTTATTGGGAAACAAACATAATGTATTATTACAAATCTTGGAATGTCATTTATTCATTCATTCCCATTAATATCTTTGCCTAGACAATTCGACATTATGTTAAGTATATTATGAAGATACATGTTAAATAAAAATAACCATACTGATGTACGTAACAGTTTATATTAACTGATGCAATTGGAGCTTATTTTACCCAAAAGGACGAACAAAAAAAAAATAATCATATAGAACATGCGATTTTTTTTAATATTTCAAGAAATGTATTTCAAGTCCCTATATACTTTTACATGCATTAAAGATAGAATAAAGTTCTACAGTCTATGCTAAACAATTTTTCGGGAACATAAGTAAATAAAAAATTGTTGCACAGAGGTTTAAATATTTTATTTTTGACCGGAATACTAAAATACTGCTCAGTGGCAAAACCGGCGTTGTGCCTGCGTGTCAAAATCAGACTTTCCACAGGCTAAATAACGGTCAGAAAAAATTAATTATTTGTTGTTCTTCATATCACTTTCCTTTAAGAAATGAAACCCCTCGCCCATGTACGGATATACCTCCAAAGAAGAAAGTTCTGGCTTTGTGTTACTGATACGACACAAACTTGTTTTTCTGACATGTATTAAAAACAACAGCAGAATATTTCATCAGCTGTTTCAATAAGATGTTGGGTCTAAAAACATTTGCTTTGTAAGTGGTCACTCAAATTTTGTTTGAATTTCTTTACTTATTTTAGCATAATTTTGTGTAAAACATTCAATATTTTCGTCGCTTAAATCAATCATTTGTTATAGATAACGTATAGAGACAACATTTAATGTAAAATTTAAATTTTAAAAATATATAAAGAAAGAGAGGACTCGGCTTTAGAACGTATATATTTACATAAACTTCTACATTAAAAATATTTTTTTAAAGTTTAGAAACATTTTTTTTAATGTTTGATATAAACTAATGTCGGTCTTTTATCTAGTCCATGTGAAATATATGCTGTTAATGCAAAGAATTGAGATGGTGGAGGTTAAAAACAGAGCCGGTGAAATAAACTTCCGAACTTTTTGACCTTCCGATCTCTGTGACAAGCTTCCCTATCCTGCCCTTTAATTATCTTGCCTTTCTTTTCTACACTTTCGTTTTCATCTCTCAGCCAGAAAGAAAGAAAAACGAAATAAAACAACCTGCACAAACCGGGCTGATCGACCATCCGCCGATAACCCAGTTTCGGGCATTCGTCGAAATGTCTACAAAACAAGACTCCTTCACTTCCACGTGTTTTTATTTCGAAAACGAAGAATTTTTTCTTCACCCGCCTCGATTGTATTGGTCTCGCGATCTCGAGCCCGAGCGAGCGAAAGAGAAAGAAAAAAAAAAAGGAGGACGGGTTTCCTCCACGCATGCGCGAGTGTGTCGTAATCGAGAGTGCCGCCAACTCTTAAAACGCTTTTACAAGTTTCGAGAATGAAAGTTTTACTTCCGTTCCCAGAAGACTCTGGTCGCATGGTGAGGAACCCTACCTGGAATGTCTGCTAGAATTTCATGAACTATCGGCAAAGATGTCGTCGGTCGAGAAAATCTTCTACGCAGTGCCTTTGTCGACCCTCATAACGGACTATTCTTATAGGTCCCTATGGTGGGCTTCGCTAATATTCATAACAGCATTCACTGTGACATTTTTTTACCTAAAATTTAGACACTCTACCTACGTACTATGGGAGGCCCCTGGCTCCAAGGCATCTCCACTCTTCGTGGCGCTTGCAATTACCAAAGCGGTATGCCGAAATCAAATGGTGCATCACAATGTCAGTAAGTGTTATTTATGTATTATCTGGATTCTGCTAAAATGTGCTTCAATAATTTATGGTAAATTTATGCAAGATGCCTTATGGAATTATTTTAAGCTCAAGTGCAATTTTTAAGGAAAATATTTGTAGTCTGGGATTGCATAGCAATTTCTTTTATTTAGTGCATATAGGAAACAGACGTGAGCTTTGAGATACACGTACACTGCATGCAATTTAGATATCGAACGTCTTTGATTTTTTTTTAAATCCATGCGAAGGCCCTTGTCATCAAACATTCGCCTATAGTACGCCACAGTTTACCGTCCATTTTAGTATGGGGGCACCATATAGGTGGCCAGCATTACCCCCTAAAAAATTTATTTGCATTAATAAGCCACCAGTGAGAATTGAACTCACGACCCCTGGTTTACAAGACCAGTGCTCTAACCACTGAGCTATGATGGCACGCAACAGAAATGAGAAATATGTATTTCACTTTGAAATGGGAAATGCACGAATTTGGATATTTTAGTAAAACGTAAATTAATTTTAAAAATTCAATTTTTTTCTTTAAAGTAAATAATTATATTGGGGAAAATATTCACCTTTTTCTCTTTTTTAAAGTAAACATACTTCCAGACATATTTTGCTTCATTTAATGTGTACAACATACATATATATATATATTATTTAATGTATTTTTGTTTCATTTACTCTTTCAAAAAATATTATTTGTAACAACGTATTTTACTTGGTAGAATGTATAAAACCAAACTTCGTACTCGTAATCGCTTTTAATCAAGACTCGTTGCATTTTGATTAGTTCAAAAATGAAAACATAAATTTCCCTGTGTTTATTTTCCATATAAGTAAAAGCAAGTAGGGTTGGAAAAGCAAGCATGGAAATTTTACTCAAATTTAAAATTTGATACCAGCCGATATGTATAACAGCAATCCAAGATATAATTTCTGCCTTATCTAAAGAGGGATGAAAGTTTCGGAAATATTAAAACTACGGACATCATTAATCAAGAAATAGTCTTTTACTTTATAGCTATCGGCTCACTATAAGCCTTCATGTCTATTAAATACCCAATATAATACTCTTTAATTATGATTCCTTATAAATCCTTTTATCGGGAATTTCCCTATATTCTATATATAATCCCTAGTATATAAATATTACAATTATATAAAAAAGAAATATAAAAAATATCCTAATAAATATTCCTATGATATAAAAAAAGAAAATTCCCAATTTCCCTTTTTTTATTGAAAAATTACAAAATGCTTAAGAAAAGAAAAAAGAATTACACAGCGAATACTTGTAACGACGCTTCACCCCCACACACTCTTGTTTCGCATTTC
The DNA here is from genome assembly GCA_907164885.2 of Dolomedes plantarius. Classification (NCBI taxonomy): domain Eukaryota; kingdom Metazoa; phylum Arthropoda; class Arachnida; order Araneae; family Dolomedidae; genus Dolomedes; species Dolomedes plantarius. The sequence continues at coordinate 82,285,326 of OU015497.1, read as the reverse complement.
ACCTTAAAAACAAATGGCTCAGCAGCGAATGGAAGACACTTCCACTGCTTACTGGACAGACGCCTTCAGCGGACATCTGGGATCCATGCCTTAAATTCTGTTCATAAGACTCGTGTTCTTTCAGACTTTTTTTTTGTAGCACGTGTAAGTCTTTAAAAAAATTAAACTATATCTGATAAAATTTTCATCCCGAAAAGAGAGAAATTATGTATTTTTAAAGATAGGTTACAAATAAGAGCGTACAAAGCAAATAGAGTATATCAATAAAAAAAATATATTATTGTGAAGTGTGAAAATATAGGGTATCAAAGTAGGAAAGAAATATAGCACTTATTGTAAAACACGGTTTTAATTTTAGATTAGCATTCTAAAAAAATAAAATAGTCAGTGTGGAAATACATATTTACCAAACTTGAAGAGATCTTAAATTTCAAACTCTGTGGCATATGAGCTATTGTGTGGAGCAAGGAATTTCCTCTTTGTCTCGAGTCCCTGAAGTTTTGGTCAAATTTTTTGTAATTATTTAAAGGTATGATTACTTTGTGATCTCAGTTTTCTTTTCTGATTAAAAAAAATCATTATTAGCAAAATGCCGTATATTACTTGGAAATATGACTGGTATTAATTTTTTTTGTAAAGATATTTATTTTCTGTCTTTTAAGAAATTTATTAATTTTTTATTACTTTCTAATTCAAGTTTATTTATTAGATTTCTACTTTTTTCTGTTATTTTTTATTTATTTGCTAATGTCTATTTCTTCACTGAGCATCAGCACCATTTTTTTCTTTCGTTTCATTTATTGTCATATTTTTTCTATCATATTTTTTTTATCTTGTTTACTTATTTTTCTGATTTTCGCTTTTTGTAATATCGATGTATTTTGACGTATTAGAAATGACAACCAGGTTTCATGCGTACTCCTCCGAGATTTTTCTTTTCACACACTCTATTTCATCGGCTCCTGAGGAAGAAGTCTCTTTCATGCATTCAGAATTAAAAAAGAGTATTCCTTTACATTTTATAAGTAATATTTTTAAGTTTTTTCCTTTCCCCTCAGTTTTTATAAGTTTCGATGATTATATTTCTTTTTTATTGTAGCATGCGTAGTACCTTATACTAAGAAATAATATTTTGTCATTGAGAATGAGTTAATAATTTTTACTTTGAGAAATAGTTCGATATAAGTCTTAATAATTTAAGACTTTTAATCCGCCAGCAGTCTAATAATAAAATAATTTGTAAATATTAAATGCTCTGATAATAAAATGTAGATAAAGAAATTTTATTGTTTTCCAAAAATCAGAAATAAAGTTTAATTTTAATATACTAAATGACTCATAACGATAATTAGTTTTTCTGAAAATGGAACATTTTTCCGAAGAAATCAAGAATATTTTGAATAGCATAAACTTTAACTACATAAAAATATAACAAGATTAAAACATTTACACCTACACCAATTATGCTTATAAGAACGTAACATTTATAGATCAATGCAAATACATATAGTTTCATTTTATACGAATTTATTGTATAAGATGTTGAATTATCTTATTGTATAGGCACTTGCATCCCTTAAATCACAGAGTTTAACTCATTAACAAGTAATTTAACAGAAATAATAGATGCCAAAATAAGCACTTAAAATATCAGTCATATCGTCCTTAATCATGAATAAATGATTTTAAAAAATTCTGTATGCAATCATTGTGCGCTGGGTATTTCGAGTAACGTGTTTTAGGCTTTTTTTCTACTTTTCAAAAAAATTACGGAAGTTTTAATAAAGAACTGTTATGAAAATAAATACCTAACGAATTCCAAACTTAAATGAATTTATCTTTTTTGTCATAAGGAAGTGATATGTATTCCATCATTAGACTTACGTTGTTTAAAAATTCATAAGTCATCAGCATGTTCTCAGACTTATACTTCCTTTTAGTAAGACTGTCAAAGGTTCGAAAGATCCAGAGTCAAATATATTTTACTCTCCAAGAGAAGTTGCAATTTGAATAGTATGTTTTCCCTGCGCAGCTTTAGAAATCTGTGCCGTGGAAACAGAGGATACTTGTTTCCGAAAAAAATTGAAACTCTAAGCAAGTGTAGCTATTTTAAGTTAGCCCTTTCCATGAAAGCTATATTGCTTTGTTTAAAACATTTTATAGCCCATTTTTCATTGTATTTTTGCAGGTTTTCTTTGCACTCTCGTGTATTCATTATCATGAGAAATCAGGAGTTCAATGTATTTGCTTGTTGTTTTTCTTAGGAAAGGGAAAAGTATAGAATTCAATATTAATATTCGTAATTTAAAAAAATAGAATTCAATATTAATATTCGTTATTATATTTCGTAAGGGACCACTATGGTTTTAGATGAAATTTTAAAGTTTAAATGTCTATAGTGATACAAGAGAACGAGACAACATATATCAGTCATTATGGTTCAAGAATTATCATTTTCGATGCTTACTACTTAGTTACCAAGGATAAAAACTTTTTCCTTGGAATTTGAAAACAGTATCTATCTGAGTTTCTAAGTAAATTCTACCCCATTCCAGTCCTTTTATTGATTTTATTATTTTTAAAGTGGCAGTAGGAAGAGAAAAATGATTACGAAGAAGTCTAGTTAACTTGAGTGATTGTTTAATTCTGATATTACGCAGATCATGAGCCTTGTGGATAATTTTGAGGGTTACTGACCATAAGCTAGACTGCACTCATAAGTTTGTATCACAAAGTATACAAAGGTGAAGGGACTAAAATGAAACAGTATATAAGCATAAAGGTGAGGGTTTTGTCTGAATACATTCTCAGTTGAAAAAAATGACTCCCTTCCGATTATGTACTGTGCTTATAAGTTTACCGTTTTTATGACTTATATAATGAACTATACATGATCAACATTTATTATTGGGTTGCTTTGAAAAAAATGTGTTTGCTGCCTTCAACTGCGGGACAGTTTTAAATGTAGGCTTCAGTCTCCTATATACATCTTATAACATAAAATGTATCTACCTTCAATTAATTCATGTCTACGCTTTTGAACTGAAAGCTTCTTATCGAGGTTTCAATATTTTATGTACTATTTCCACTCAATGTTATTTTAAATACCAAATTATCACTTGTTAAAATTTGCTTAAACTTATTGCTCATAAAAGACGCAAGTTAACACATTAAATGCCAAGCTAACATCCCCCGATGTTTCATTCCAACGACGGAGTGCACTGTTGATCTTTCTTCATATGATAATCTTTAACCATATACGAAATTGTTTAATCGACCGGAGAGGAATTTCCAACAATGTTCAACATCTTAAATGACAAGCTATAATTTGAAATTTAAATATAAAATTTCAAAACTCGAGCTATTGCACTTAACGTATAGTTAATTTTTCTGCTACCGATGAATGATTACGTAGCTTTTTAGTATATCAGTCTTGTTTTAAATTAGAGCATATTCAAGCAGCAGCAAATTTAAATGTCGGCATTAGATTTACCTACTTTTCTCTTCCGCAATTTCTTTCTCCGTCTGAAATTGTGTTGTTGTTGTTTTCTAATGATCCCTAGAATGTGTTTAAAAAAATTATTCTCATAGTTACTTAGTTTTCTAGTTTAATGTCTGTACTGAAGTATGGTTCGAATTAGAAAGAAATAATGTCAAAAACATTCCGAATCTTTGATAAAATTTGAAGTATGGTTCCAATTAGAAAGAAATAATGTGAAAAACATTCCGGATCTTTGACAAAATTTTAATCGTAATGAAATTTCCTCCCTGAATCATTCTCAGGAATTTTTGATATAAGATATCGAAATTAAGTTTCATTTTTCTCACAGTCTTCAAACCTAATGCAAATATATTCTTATAACAGTTAAAGGATCTCTTAAAACTATACAGCTGAAGGATAGCTGAACCGTGGCTGACAGTGTGGAACGGTGTAATTGGATGGAAAGAGAGGTTAAAGTGTTATTTCCTTATGAGTTTGTCTTCAATAGCATCATGCTTGTCGGATATAATCTCTGACAGGTAAAAATAACTTCAATGTTTGAAATACGGCTAAATGGAACTAAATGAGCAGCTCAAAATTTAAAGAAGAGAACTAGAGGTTATTTTTTTCCATCAGCATTTAGCATGTTTTTGTAGATCTGATAATCATGTGAGACAATTTAAAAAAAATAATTGATTTGAAACAAGTAAGCATTCAGGTTACAACTTTGATACAGTCACAAAATGAAATCAGTTGAAATCTGATTCTCATAGTTACGATATTTACTATCTCCCATAAACTTTTACCTTTTCTAATCTTCATATCAGTCAAAAGATCTTCCACGTCTTAAACTTTTAATCCACGTAGTTTACATTTCATGTTTTCGGTCAGTGAAGCTGTAAAGAGAGCGGATACAGTAGACTAGTTTCTTATTTGAATACTTGTTTTATACTATGTGAATATGTCACATTTCACCAGAATTTTTCCAAATTATCTACGAATTGGGGATTTTTAGACTCAGAAATTCAGGTTGACCTATAAGTTGTTTTCAAAATTCAGTCATTTAAATTCATTATAATCATTAATTTCCTTTCCTGCTTTTTATCACTTTATGTAAAATTCATCGCAGTTTATCAGAGTTTTTTCCGGAATTTTCATTAATGGGATTGTTTACGAATAAATGCAGGGTTTTCACATATGAATGAATTACTGCGTTGAAGATTCCTGAACATTACAACCCTGTTAAAGAGGGGGAAAGAGTTTTCTGCGCGTTTCTATGTTGTCTCTAGGTTCTAGCTTAATGAATTACTAAAATTCCCCGAGTTCAATCTCGCCGCTAATCTAAAACTCCAGAAGTGTGGCTAATTAGATATATATTTTTTATTTCCAAGTAATTAACTTGTAAAGGACGTGTGTGCTAAATGTATTATCTCATTATTATAGAAGATATTTACAATGTTTCCATTACATGTATTATGAAATAATCTTTTAATTCCGTTACACGGTTTTTTTAAATTAGGAATAGATGCATATCGTTGATATGCATCTATTCTTAATTTCTCATGATTATTTTAAAAATCTGAGAAAAATAATTATTATTGACACCCGAAAAATAATTAACATGTTACACCCGAATAACTTCCGAATTGTTTAAAATACTATTCTGAGCTTCCGCTTTTTCTTGGTAGATGTCTCTTTAGATATGTCTATTAAAATAAATTAAACAGTTATGTACTATGTGAGATAGAAAAGAAAACTTTGGTTAATCAAGAAAAAAATCATAGGCATATTAAGATGAAAAAATAAACTGATACATTGTATATTTGTGCTTTCTTTATAGGCTAAAGTTTTATGGTGATAGGAAGAAACAGTACAACTGCATTTAAAATTAAACTTTACCGGGAAAGATAAAAGCAAGAAAGTTTTTGTCCCAGTTCGATAAATTAGAAGTGTCTTGTAATTCTTAAATTAATTGTGTACGGAAAGATACATTTCCTACAATTAGTTATAAAAAAATAAGAAAGTTTAGAATATAAAACTGAAAGCTTGCACTAAATATATAATTTCATGCTAGCCTGATTCCACTAAAAAGCGTCTCATTTACTGTGACCACTGAACAGTGAATAACTGTCAGGATAGTTTAAGTACAAAGAGCCATTTTTTTATCCATTTTATTTTTAGTTTACATTGTTGCAAAACATTATCTTTGGGGTTTCCTTAGTAATTCGTGGATTTTTCGTGTTTTTAAGTTTGGAGTTTTGGGGAGAAAGGAAGCCTTTAATGTGTTCATTTAGATCTCACGAGGGGAAGTTAAAGCATTACATTTAAGTATACGAGTAACCATTATATACTTTTTACATTTAACTATAAAGTATATAAAGGTAAATCTTCGAATGAGTTTGATATTACCGCTTTAGTAACTGGGTATTTAATTTCTGGAAACTGAGTTTGGAAACTTACAAATTGTTAAAAAAATTTTATGCCGAAAGTAGTTTTAAATTTTTCGTATATTAAAACTTATGATCAATAAAATATGTAATAGAGGCTAAATAAGTAATATATCAATTCTTGCTCTTTAGATACACAATATTTTTATCATTTTAGTATGACAATTATTAGGAAGACGTATAAAGTACGACTAACATACATGGACATAAGTCTAAATGAAGGCCTTATTTGAATAGTGTTGCAACTCCACTTTTTTAAAAATGGAGTTAGCCTCACTTTCATGTTTATGCAAGTCATATCTGTCTTATTTTCAAACTGACGCACCTCCAGATTGTTTCTGCTGCCAACAAAGGGCATTACAAATCAGACTTTAGCAGTCATTTCTAAGCACTCATTAGACTTTAAGGCTCTGTATCTCAAAATGAACAAGAATGGAGTTAGACCACTATTAAAATAAGCCCTTCAAATTAATATTGAGGACTCCTCATTATAGCTTTGGTCAAGGAGAAGAAAATTTTTCAAAGGAAAAAACCTATCATTTTTACTGGTGACTAATAAATAGCTGTCAGTCAAGCCCACAGTTGAGATATTTCATACTTGAGATTTAATGCAGAGGAGACCATATCATGGATGAAACCCAGCTCCATGACTGTTGGGTGTGCTAGAGATACCTGTCTTTGCACAGATAACCCCCCCCTCCCCGCAGAGGGCCTTTCACTAAATTTAGCTAAATTTTTCCCACCTACGCAGATAAGTTATGATCAATAGCAAAAATTTTAAAAAAGGGCCGGTGGTCTTCCTCAACTAACAGAAAGACGTTGTGATAAATACCGATAAAAATTCTTTAACGGAATATAACCTAAATAAAAAAGGATTTAAAAATTTTCTTTTCTCTTTGGACAATATAGAAATCAAGTCTTTAAATTCTGTATCCTACAAAATAGCTGAGACTGGTAATTTAAAGGAGTTCCTTAACCTTTAGTCTAAGGAGGCCATTTTTTCGATTACCTCTTTAGAACGAGAATTTCCAAACGTCTATTAAGGGGGTATATATATATATATATATATATATATATATATATATATATATATATATATATATATATATACATACATACATATATATATATATATATATATATATATATATATATATATATATATATACATATATATATATATATATATATATATATATATATATATATATATATATATATATACATATATATATATATATATATATATATACATATATATATACATATATATATATATATATATATATATATATATATATATATATATATATATATATATTTATATATATATATTTATATATATATATATATATATATATATATATATATATATATATATATATATATATATATATATATATATATATATATATATATATATTCATTCTTGGGACCGTATTCTTGGGATACATGCTATCCCATCCCGTAAGAAAAATGTTAATAATCAAATATTTACGGTTCTCAAAATATCTGATAAAATACGCAATGAAAACTGGTTTTGAATGACTTATTACATTACTTCTCAAGACTTGACCGATGTAGGTATAAATCTCTCAAATGGGTAAAAACTTACGTTTAGAATGTTTCGCAAAGAGACTTACCAGTAAACGATGGAAACACATAAAACATGATGGTTAGAGAAGAGGGGGATATAAAATGGAATCGAAAAAAAATCATGGAGTTGAATTAAAAATAATTAAATATTTAATAGAAAGAAAGAACAGAGGATGTCAAGAGACGCTTTTCAGATATGTATAAAATAACAGATCTGTGAGTTGTGACCATGGATACAACCACACCTTATTCTTGCCGGGATGATGAAGAATCATAATTACAAGTTAAAATAATTTGTAACTTTATTGAGGATGTCAAAAAATTGGGATTATTTTTCTAGTCTTCCACGCATTTTACTTAATTCGTTAACTTTCAAATTATCTAAAATCTGTTGTCACATTATTTAGCAAATATTGAAAGAAACAATTGTATGGCTATATAAAGATATGTATAGCGAAACATTCTGATTTTATGCATATCGGGATTGAGAGATCTTTATAAATATTTTCATCTTACTTAATAGACAGAAATCGACCTTGAAAATGTGGGATTAACACAAACTTTCATGCTTCATTTCATCTTCATTTCACCCTAATCCACGAATCTAATAACTTAAAACCCATGTAATAGTGGTGATGTTGTTTCGGAATAAACATGACCATTTGTAATATTTTTAAAGCTGGATTCCTTCGATTTCAAGGCAAACTCTTACAATGTTTCCAATCGGGGAAGACACATAACTTCCTGGAAAAGAAATTTAATTAAATGTGTTTCAGTTCCGCATCCACTGAATGTGTCCATAGAGAAGATATTTGCTTGAATCTCAAGAATAAAATATATGTAAGAAGATAAACAAGAAAATTTTTCATAGATTAATAACATAAGAAATAGAAATAGGTTATTTTACCGTAAGAACGAATTTTATTTCAAATTAACAAAGAAATATTTAAAAACACACAGAAAGTTTCTGATCAATAAAAACTATGTCAAACTAGCAAATCAAATCAAAATACTTTCATTATTATCATTATAGAACACAAATATTAGGAGACCAATAAGAAAATTTTAAAACGATTATCATATTGAAATATTGTTTAATATTTAATTGTAACATTGAAAGCAATCTTTGAAAGTTTATAGAGGAATTAAAACACTCCATAGCATTTTTTTTCATTTTCCTTTGAATTGGGTATCGGTCACCCAAAATCTACTTCATTCATGAATATTTTGAACATAAATTTATTTTTTCCTCAAAAAAAGCGTGATATCATACGCAATTTTATTCCACAATCATAATTAATGATTTGTTGCTTTAATGAAATGACTTTGACATAGATAGAATCTAGGTACCCTTCTTTAATGTGTTTCCGCCTTTCGATGGCATACATCACAACTCGCTATCTATGTTTCGTCGTTACATAAACCACGACTAACTTTTCCCGTCACGTTCAGTTTGTCTCGAGGCGAGATGTTCATTACTCCTCGTATAGGAAGTAATTGGAGAGATACTAAGGTATCATTATATGTCTTAGAAAGAACAATACGACCGTTTCCGCTGAATCATGTTGTGTAATATTTATGCGATATCCCCTTATTTAGGCTGACCAGGTGGTTGCTCAAGCTGTTTTATACTTGTTGGATTCGGCTTGTCTTTCCTTTCACTTTCGAAACAACTGTCATCTAAGGGACGTGTTAGGAAATATAATTTTATCGGGAATGAAAAGTATTTTTTTTCTACCTCTAATATTTTACCAATTCTGTAATAGTTAAGTCTTTATATTATTTTTCAAATCAAAAAGTGTTCAGCAAAAAATTGTTATTTAATTATTTCCGATAAATAACAGTCATGCTACATTGTTCCCCTATTTCAAAACATATTTTAAGAGCAGAAAATCATTCTGAAACAGATGATAGAAAATAAGAAAAGTTGTTTTATAACCAAAGTGGAACTTTAGGATGTAAAAACATTTTTACATAATATACTATTAACTATAAAAATTACTGGTAAATCAAAATATAGTTCTTTGTTGGTTAAAAATTAATATTCTTTAACGAATAAATGTGACGAAATTAATGTAAATATGGGAATGGGACAAAATAAATATAATTAATTTTTTTCAACTAACACATAATTGTAAATAGAAATACATTACCAAAAAGTTAAAGGGACTTCTTAAGTGACATAAAAAAAGTATGTTTGGGATGTATGTACCTGTCTATATATTTATCTCGCTCTTTATATATATATATATATATATATATATATATATATATATATATATATATATATATATATATATATATATATATATATATATATATATATATATATATATATATATATATATATATATATATATATATATATATATATGTATGTATGTATCTATGTATGTATGTATGTATATATATATATATATATATATATATATATATATATATATATATATATATATATATATATATATATATATATGTATGTATGTATCTATGTATGTATGTATGTGTATATATATATATATATATATATATATATATATATATATATATATATATAATATATATATATATATATATATATATATATATATATATATATATATATATAACTTATAAGAAATTTTTCTTAAAAAAGTTGAGTTTTTCACATTCCGGATTCTCGTTTGCCGTTATTTTTTATTTACTGTAATGACTGTAAGTAATAGTCAACTATTTTTCTGGAACATTGGTACCACGTGTGCTCACGTAAAAGCAAATTACTAATTTTTCATGATTTCTGGAGTCTTAGAATTGCTGCCACGTAAATTTCTTACAACATTTTGCCATCTGAGCACAAACATAACAGTTGAAATATCAGCTTTTTTGTTTCAGCTTGTTTTCATTGTAAGGAGAGCCTGTGGTAGCAAAGCAAGGAAAGAATAAGTTGCAATTGTAATTCTCGTAGATATATAATAAGAGATGACCATCTTAATTTTAAAATAAGCTTTAAACTAAATAACATAATACATTAGAAATGTCATAAGTTACTAATACTTCTTTACAATCATCATTTCATTTTTTGCAGGTTTTACATAAATATCAAGTTGAAAATAAATTTTGTGCTATACATAGTTACATAATTAACATGTGTTTGTATTTAACATTCTATTATGTTGTAATTTTTCTGTAGTCCGTTTAGTTATATTTTAAATTAAGTGCATCAAGTAATACATGTAATGTCTTCAGGTTAAAAAAAAAGTTTTGGAAAACATTGGATAAACATCATAGTTATAAAAGCGTTGCGTTAGTTAAAAGTGCTTAAAATACCTTAAAAATACTTAATTTTTGTATTAGAAAAAGAGTAGGAACCCTACATATGTTTTAGAAATGTTTTACCAGCATGTTGACTCACGTTGTCATGACATGTTTACTTACATGTTGAAAGAACGTAAATCAGTTATGAGTTACCTCTAAAATAACAAAATAGAAACAAATTATATATACATTCTTTTCTGGAAAACTCTATAAACAAATATGAGGTTTATTTTAAAGTAACAGGAAGAGGTCTAAAATTGCAGTGATAAACGCAGCCGTCTGGGATTTTGGAATATTCTGGGTTTGATTCCGGGATAAGTCAAATGTAGGGAGAAAGATAAAAACGGTAATACACAAAAAAAATTTTAAAATTCACCAGTCATAAATTGTGATTTTTAACTGAAAAAAAATGTTATTTTAATTGAACATAAAAAATTGTAAAAGTTCAGACAACCATAAAACAAATAACTTTAGTTTTTGTTGTTACGTGTAACAAAATCCTCGATAATACAGCACAAAAATTTATTGTTTTTCTAATTTTGTTATAAATGGCTATATGTTTCCAATATGAGGTCAGTTACAAACATGATGAGAAAAAAGCCAAATTCTATTGGGATTAGATTTCTATAAGTACTTGAGTACATATTATCTAAGGGGAAAAAAGCAGTGTTTTATGAACCCAATTAAATTTGACGTTTCTTAAAAGAATGCCACAACATAATTATGGATAAAAATAAAATATTTGGCAATTAATTACTATTCATCGATTCAAGAGGTTACTGTTATGTTAGAACAATGCAAAAAGGAACAATAACAAGCTTTGTGAACATGAAATTCCAAAATCTCTTGCAGCGTAAATGATACAAGCTGCAATGGACGTTTTGTTTAGATATTCGTTTAAATGCTTACAAATAGATTGAAAAAATGCGTATATAAAATATGTTTTTATATTTCTGTGTTCTAGTTGGTATTTAATTACATATATGTACATACTTGTAAAAGTGTATTATTTATGTTGTTATAATATCATAACTGTATTATTGAAAATAACATTAGTTATGCATGTATTTTTCTTTTCTGTCAGAAAAGTAAAATTTTTTTTATATTAAATATTTTGTCCCAAAAGAAACTTCTCAAACAATCGCTATGCTATGCTAAGCTCTTATATAACTATGATTGATTGATCAAACACTTTCGATTATATTAAGCTTAGATACAAGATGGGGTTAAACAATCGATCATTATTTCTTGGTAGATTACTTTACCTATGTTCGAAGGCATAACATCTGAATAAAGAAAGCTGTTTGCAAATAAATGTTATGAAAACACTACGAAAGTACTATCCAAGCCCTAGTATTTATAGATATGGGGATATATATATATATAAATATGAGGTTCAGTATTATAATGCTGCACCATATGCACATCCGCTAGTTCAAAATTAAATTTATTATATCAGTATCAGTTACTGATGATTTTAAGGAAAAAATTTATTTACAATATATCATACTTTATTTTATAAATAAATGGCTTTCAAAGACTGTTAAAAGCTTATCTTTACAGGAATTTAAATGTTTAAAAATATTAGAGTAAGTGTCAATATATTGAGCGTTTATACATTTCTTTCACTATTGTTTTGAAAAATTAAGGGAAAATCTAATAAATTAAGCAATTACATTTCCTTTTCATAAAAAAACATTCAAATGTGTTTTTCTGAGTGATAATTAGATATTGGATAAAAGAAAAATGGAACTAGTCATATCTGAGAGAGGAGAAGTACCCCTTTCAGCGAGAATTTACTAAGGAGAAACGTGTGTGGATATACATAATGTATTTGAGAATGGTCATTCTTCGTAAAAGACCTCTAACGATTGTATAAACATTGAAAAAATTTATATTTCTAAATGAAAGTGAGGGAAATCTAATTTTATGCTTACCTTTCGAAAACCAATATTTATAACTTCAATAAAAATGTACTTAGTAACTCAACATAATTCAGCACATCAACATACATATAGCTTTTATTCTAAATTTTTACCTAATAGAAATAGTAGAAGTTTGGAGTGTAATTCTTGACACATTTCATTTAATTTCCATAAACAGTACAGAAGATTTTCTTCCTGTATTCTAGAGAGTTCAAATTTATTATTGTGAAAAAAGACCTTTATCTTTACAATTGCAAATAGACTTTGACAACAAGCGGAATAATTGTAGTCTTGATGAAAACAACTAAGCAGGAAAATAATTCTGGGCTCCCATGGCGTAGATGTCTAACATCCTGTAGTTAATATTCTGATATTTCCCTACTGCGAGGTATACACAAGAGGTCATACATATATTCATTATTTCCTTCCCTGGAATAATTCATGGTTTAAAACATTTCTTTTCCGAAACGCATTTAAGAGTTTGACGCATTTCCTGACGCAGAATACCATTTACCTCTCACACCATTTATTAATCTAAAGCAGTAAAAAAACTATGACAGTAACTTGAAAGATAAGAATAAAGAATAGATGTGGTTTAAATGGATCGTAAAAAAATTGTTTTAAAAAAATTTAAAGTCAAGTGATAATATTTTGAAATATTATTAATGAATTTATTATACATAGATTATACGGCCATTTACACAGTAATAGTCGTAAATTAGTTTCAATAAGAAACTAATGTTATTTCGTACTCTCTTAATCGGTGATATTACTTTTTGTTTTACATAACCTTTTTAAATAATAACAAGTTATTTGTAATTATACTGCTAGAGCAATACCTCAGGGAATTTATTTTTACCCGCATATAGGTTGTATTTTATTGTGTATTGATTTAATAATTCGATGATTTCTTAATTCAAGCATTGTGATATTCATGAATATTAATCAAATATGCCTATATATCCATACTCTAGAATGATAGTATAACTAGTTATAAATTTATCAAAAGAATTTAGTCAATATTTTCACAAGGGCTCCTCGTGGTCTTTTAGCATTGATTTCGTATCTAGAAAGAAATCAGTTCTGAAACTTTTAACTTTAAAGAAATTCGTATCTTAACCTTTCGGGTGCGCCCGTGTATAAAATGCAACATTTTCCTGATTTTGAATGGTTTGTTTACATGTAAGGTTTGAATGTTCTAAGCAGTTTCTATTTATAGCTACACCTTTTCTAATGCAGGTCTGATTTTCTGACCCATCTATTCCTTTCCATTCATTTGTTAACCGTGATTTAACCGTGGTAAACCAGCGATTATACTGGATAACAATACGACAAAAGCAGGAGTTGATGTAGTCGATCAAATGTGCAGATATTACACGGTGTCCCGCATATCACGAAGATTGACAATCTCATTTTTTTTTAGGTTTATGGACATAATAGGAATCCATTCGACAGTTGTCCTTACATCCAACAAACCGGACAGTTTTGAAATAAGGCGATTCTATCTGCATTCTTTGGCCTCTAATTATAAATATATCTCAATATTATCAACATTATATCTTGTCATAAAACTCAGAATCATTATTTTCAACTTCAAAAGAAAACGTTTATTACAAAAGGAATAATCGAGGTTGAAAGAGACGTTGCACTTTGTGGCACGCGCCTGCTAGTGTTCCAAAAATTGGCACGCCCGCTGAAGGATTAAAAAAGATCCATCAAAGTGCCTCTGGTAGCAATTTTTGCATCCTTTCTAACTCCCGGTTTTAACTACATTACGCCAACTGAAAATTCAATTCTTTGTAATGAAAAAGTTAAGCTAAATTTTTAAAACGAAGCTCAAACTTTAAAATTCCGAAATCCTCCAAATCCTAATAAATGGCTTAAAACTTCAAGAATAGTAATAATTGACTCTTCCAAAACGTATCTTTTAAATAATTATAAAACGAATAAAAAAAGTATCATATTAACCATGAAATCAGATCTATATATAAAAGTCTTCTAACCAAATAAAATTGCTCATTAATTTTAATTTCTTTTGTTTTTTGTAACATTTCATCTACTGTCTATTATTATATATTTTTTTCTATTTCTTACCCTCTAGATTACATTTCCGTTCTCAAACAAAAATGTTTAATTTAACCTTTTCCATCTTCACTATATGAATTCTGTATATATTGTTTGAATAAGTACTACAAGGTTGAAAAAAAATCGAAATTCTATGTTCGAGAGAAATAATATACATTTTATAAGTATTATATATATATACATATATATAATACTATATATATATATAATTGCATATATATATATATATATATATATATATATATATATATATATATATATATATATATATATATATATGTATATATATATACATATATATATATATATATATATATATATATATATATATGTATATATATATACATATATATATATATATATATACATATATATGTATATATATATATACATATATATATATATATATATACATATATATATATATATATATATATATATATATATATATATATATATATATATATATATATATATATATATATATATACATATATATATATATATATATACAGGTAGCCCTCCTACAGCACGGCATCTTACAACACGGTTTCGCTCTAACACGATAAAAAAATTGCGACAACCTTTGTGCAACATTGTACTTCTATAGCACCCGATAACAGGATTTTTGTTTAACACATTTAAAAACTAAATTTCCTTAAAATAATGACGGGAAGGAATAATGAACTATATTGGCTTTACATGAAAATGTATAAACAAATTATAATTTATTCATTTATAACTCTATAAAATTACAAGAAGGCCTAAGCTTAGCTGAAAATCTTGAATCATTTTTCCTGAACACTGACCCATCCGATGAAAGAAACCGAAAATTCAAAAGGGAGATGTAAAATTGTCTATCTGCAAAACGTGAATCTACAATGTCTTTGTAAGAACCAGCAAATAAACCAAAATTACAGATTTTTTAAAGAGGATGGATGGTGCAAAAAATCTATAAGAAGAAAAAGGCTCTGAAAGTGAAGGTGATATCGTTCAATCGAAAAAACATTCTCATTTGATTGTACTAAGCAGTGATGAGGAAGAAATTTATTAAATTAAGGTCGAATAAAATGAAATTTTTTTTTGTTTCTTTTCGCTTTGTGTTATACATACATTGATATTTTTAATAAAAATTAAGTTTCTTATACGGAATTTTAAAAAAATGTTTGTTTTTAATAGGTTTTCAGAACGTAACCCCCCTTTTTTAAACTGTCCCAGGGTCTCATATAACATGGTTTCACACAACACGGCATTTTCTAGGAAACTATCTACTGTGTTATAGGAGGGTTACCTGTATATATATATATATATATATATATATGTTTATAGAACCGGTAGAAAAACGCTGATATATAGAATTTGATGGTCCGGCTCCGGTTCATACTCGGCTGGTTTTTCATGCTTTTCCTATGCTTGACTCTTGCTTACATTAATTATCTGGTTTAAAGCAAAACTGCCTGAGAATTTTTAAACGGTACGGTACCGATGTGCCGGAGAATTGTTACGCAATTTATTAAGCCCTCTTTTATATTCAACGATAACTTTTTTTTTCTGAAATATAACATGAATAAATTTTATATCAGTCAATTTTTATGTTACCTGAAAACTTAGATTGCAGTTTGTTTGTGATATTTATTGTTGTATTATTGTTTTATTTTAAAATTTTTTTACCAAAATTGTTCATTAATAATCACGAATTCCAAATTTATCTTGATGCTAAATTTAACAAATATGTACTTAGCTTAGGCTCGAAAACTTTTCAAAACTTCCTCTTCAGACAAGAAACGAAGCAAAATGAAAGGTAACATAATTGTCTATTGAAAATCACATGAAGCAAAATTTTTCGTTTTAAAGACCTCAATTCAGTCTTCCTTTTCCTCGGTTTCAAACCAACGCCTCTAGCCTTCCAATCGGTCGATTGATCATACAAAGTCATTCCATTTGATTTCAATAAAATTGTGACATTTGAACTTTTTACTACTAAACAAAAGTTTGTAGCAATGATAAGACGAGATACATATTAAAAAAATTTCCGAAATAGGCCAGAAACACCCAAATCCGCTATGGTACGGAAAATAACAAGACACGGAAAACAGATAAGTTGTACCACCCAGATAAAATATGGTTAACCCCTGATTCATTTAAAAATATATCCTATTTTTCCTTGAGGAACTAGGGCAAATTTTTAAAAACTTTACTATTTTGAATATTTTAAAAAGTAAAATGTCAGCTTTTCCTAAATCCTCTCATGAAATTTTAAATACATTATTTAATGTAAAGATACATTTCTTGAAACATCTTCTTTCATCACAAACATTTCGTTGCAATCTTTGCTTAAAAATTAATATATTATTATTACACGAATGTCTGTATTGGATTATAAAGTTCAATTTCTTTCACTTTTAAGGCTATAATTCCAAAAAATAGAATAAGGATGTCAATGCCTGAAAGGTTAGAATGTCAACCTGAAGTCATGGTCACACAAGTTCTTAACAGACAGAGAAAATGACCATGACTTCTTAAACTTGACTTCTGGCATATTCTGAGAACGACGTCTTTAACATGCAGTTGAGATAATTTATTTTCACTATGGGTCAAACTGTACTCTTGAATGTAGGACAGAAAACCAGTGACCTTGACTTCATAATTTACAGCAAGTGGAATATTTCGTGTCGTGAGCATTATTTATTATACATGAGATGGCTATCTGTCTTACCTTTGAAAGTTTAAAAGCCTCTACTTTCTTTCCTAGATCATACAGAAGTGGAACCATATTCAACAAAATTTTCTGTTACATGATAGTTGTGTGATTAAGACATTTTTCAACACGCATGATAAACAATGTGTTCATAGATGTTTCTTCATATCAGGAATCGCATCGTTTTTCATTAATGCAGTTTAGCGGCTTTTTCTTTATCATTGACTCAACAAATAAAGTAACCAAAACTATGTTTACAAACAGTATGCCTTATATTACATCTACATCTGATCATGATTAAAACAAAGTATGATGTCATATTCAGTATTATTTCGCAGGATATGACATCATACTTAGTCTTAATACATTCAGTTATCAATTTCTAAAAAATATAAATGTCTGAAAGTTATTTTTCCCCATATAATTTCGAGTTCGAATGAAGAGGAAAACCATTCAGTAACAGGATGTTTTCAAATGTTCAAGATTTTAAAAGAACCAATTTTTCCCGCAAAAAACGTCCTATTTCTCAATTCATGAAATTATTATAAAAAGTATTATGGACGCAAATTAGGATTTAAAACTAGCGTGTATGTTTCCGGTCAAAATTTGATATCGATTGTCTGAGATAGAGGTGTTATTTAATGGTATATAAACAATTTATTTGGTATTTCTGGAAAGAAATAACATTGAAAAATACTTCAGGCTTATTACTGAAAATATAATGCACTCAATGCAAAAGGCTGCTGTTGTAAATTCCAAGCAAATTTAATAAAATATAAGTAAAGTTATCGCTATAAATTTACCACAATTTGTGTGTCTGTGTGTGTTCTTTAATGATATACTGCGTGTCACTCATTTATTATCTAGAATCCAGCATCAACAGTCCTTTTTTATCTTCCCTGGATTTAAATTTAGGTATAAAAAAGCCCGGTTGACCGACAAATGTAGATTTACAAAGCAATAATCTTAAATAAAAGGATCTAAATGTGTAACATTGAAAGGTTTCTGAAAAATCCTGCACCACACATAAACAAAAGATGAATAAATCATCTATTGCAATATAATGTACGCATGCAAAGTTATGCTCTTTAAAGATTTTCCAAAAAGTAGCAAAGTACGACAGCGATACTTTTAACGGTATTGGACAACATTTTGAATTATGAGATCGAAGCCTGCACTAGATTAAGTAACCGTGTTAGTGATTACCAGTCTGGAAAACTTGCGGAATTTGCAACTAAATGAAATTTCCAAAATGCAAACTGCCGCCATTAACAAATTTCCATCACATTACTTAAATCAAATTACTTGCCAATCAAAGTAAAACAAACGTGACGCCAGACCACATGCAAATTTCGTCACGCCACGTGCTGCCATAGCTTCACACGAAGCTATGTTTCCTGTCCTTCCGAAATCAAAGTCGCGTGCGTCATATGACACGACTACTGGGCAAACATGCTTCTGAATCGCATTTGAGATCAAGTCATTTATCTCGCATCACCCTTTCACAAGGTAACGCAAGCAGCAGATGTCCTGGGGGAACAAATCCAACCAGCGAACAAAGGAGAAACGGGAATGCAGTTCCTTCTTTGCAATTGGGACGCGCCATTTAGCTCATTAGCAGCCGGCACATCGGAAGTGGAGCAAAGGTGGTGCACACCCACGTGACTGGGCATGCCTGCCAATGTGTGGCATTCGGAAGTGAGATCAGAAGCAAAAGCGATTTCTGTTAGGAAGAAATTTATTGCTCACATGAAAAAACATCATTAAGTTTGATCTACAAAGGCAAGACCTGAATGTGTCAGATTTGGGATTAATAAATGAGACACTTTAATTGAATTCATAGTAATATATCCTAAATATCAGATGGAAAAGTATTGTTTCGAGATAGCAAGGTTAACTGTACATAGCAATACACGGAAGTCTAAATGAAAGACAACGGAAGATATCGGTAAGCAACTATCAAAAATCTCATTCGTCAATTCTCAAAAATCACCACTGACTTCGAATCACATTATAAAACGATATGTAATATTTTGATAAGGTGTACAGTTTTTCACAAATTTGAGAACACCTGTACAAAAACTGTACGGGGGGGGGGGAAACAATGTTAAGTTTGGCTGAGTTATTCAGCAAATAATCATAATTTTTGGCAAATTGGGATATTTTTCGACGAAAGCATTACAAAATTAATATGTACAACTAACGTAGTAGAAAATTGTTAATACTACAGACTGGAAAGCTCTCTAGAATAACAATTGTGGTAAACTGTCCTCATTTCATTTAGATTCTGATATAATATCAGCTGATATAATTTATTAGTTAGAACATTAAATGAATTGGTATTTCGAACCGATCAAAAATAAGTTTATTCCAATAAATTTATTCTCGACGTTTCGAGATTACACTTTTCTATTCTAATCTCATATCCGTTTTGTATGGATATTTTCCTTCATAATTTCGTTTTTTTTTGTTTGCTCTCTTGATCAAATTCAGTCATTAATGTTCACATTAAATTTTTACATAATTTAAAAATTTTCTGAGACCTTAATATTTGTGCTCAGATGGCAAAATGTTATAAGAAACTTTCCTCAAAAAAATTGAGTTTTTCACATACCGAATTCTCGTTTGCCGATACTTTCTATTTATTGTAACTACTGTAAGTAAAAGACAACTATTTTTCTGAAACTTGGGTACCACGTTTGCTCATGTAAAATAAATTACTGATTTTTCATAACATCTCGAATCTTAGATTTGCTGTCACGGAAATTTCTTATAACGTTTTGCCATCTGAGCCCAGATATATTGTGATATAGTTAAATTTCTTTTAGAAATTTAACTACACAAAATGACTATTTTTAAATTAATATTGTCATAAAAATTCTAAACAAAAGTACAAAATCAAAGGTTTCAAACAGTGGTTTATTTCCGATGTAGCAGGTACATATCTTCTGCAGATCTGTCCATACATAGCACGGATATTGTTGTAAACTTTATTATGGTATCACTCTATGTTGAACCATTGGTCCCTAAGAGAAAACAGCACACGGACTCTATGCGGATTACGAACCCACGTCCACTGAGTGGAAGCTCGCGATACTAACCAATATACGATGTAGACAACCAATCGATGTCCCATTCGTTTCTAAAAGTACGTATTTCATTTTAAAAACACTTTAATTATATATCTAATTTCTATCACAAAATGAACGTAAAATTATATTTGAAAATGTGAACTAAGTACAGAGCGTCTTTTTTCCCCTTGTGTAACAATTCAGTGTAACTTCTTTTGAGTTCAGAAAAGAAAAAAGGACTCACCATTCAGATATCATGGTTAAATTTATTATTAGTTACGAATTTTAAACTAAAAATTAAAATTAGCAGCTTAATGGAGAAAGCTTTGTAAAATTATTTTTGTAACGAAGGGTATCGTGTTCGATTAATAAACACCCTGCTGTGTTATGAAAACCATCGACTGCATTTCAACCTGGCTTTTCCACATTACGCAACTATTTTTCCTCCCTTACCTTCTTAATTTCTCTTAAAAAAACCAAAAACCTTACGAAACTTCTCATCGCTTACACCAAACTCACTTTCGTTAACCCCCGTTTTCCCCCATTTACCCGGGGGTTGATCTATGAATTTGTTCCATTTCTCAGCAAGAGGAAGCAATTCCCGCCCCGACTTGCTCAAGAAGCTACTTCCGATACCTGTCCTAGATTCGATCCCGGGGCGAAAACAAGTGAAAGCGAAACAGCCGTTTGCCTCTAGAGAAAGAAAAGTTACATAATAACGGATTCACGAGGAGAAAGCGTTCATGCTGTAGGTCATGCGCGATGATGATCACCTTTCCACGAGGGAGTAGGATCAGAGAATTGGATTATACCACGTGTCTGCATTTTTAAAGATTATGACAGTTAATGTTTCAAAGAAAGTCACGTTTTAAAGGATGTGTTAGGAATTACGAACGTTTTCTTTTTGACTTGCTTGTATAAACGTAGATGTCTTCGCTATCACTTGGAAATGAAATTGGTTGGTGAGAGTCTCACCATGGTATAGAGGAAATAGTCATCTTTATTTCGTTAGTGATGCAAATAACATTCCCTGGCACTGACTGACCGAATAAGCATAATATAAAACAGAAAGTAAAAGGTAAATGGAAAAAAAAACATCATTAAATCAACTGACAGCTAATGCAAGAGAAATTTAAAACATGGAGATAAATTGAAATCATTATTTCCAATCCGACAGATAAATTTTTCTGGACTAATTTAAGTTACAATATCCGTTTCTTTATGGACAACCCATATAGATATAACTTTGGCCTTTAAAATCTGTAAAAATACGAATTTTTCTTTAATTGGAAACAAAAACACTTTCTTCAAGAGTTTTTTTTTAATTTTTAGAAATTACCTATATGAGGTATTCTAATGCTTTCGATCAACGAAAAATATGAGACTTCTAAGTCGTACATTAAGTTTGTATAGAACATTTTAAAACTATTCGCTTTCGGTAACAAGTTTCAAAACATTAAGCAATACAGAAATTACCTACATGAGGTATTCAAATGCTTTTGATAAACGAAATGTATGAGACTTCTAACTCGTACATTAAGATTCTATAGAACATTTTAAAACCATCCGCTTTCTGCAATAAGTTTCAAAACATTAAGCAATACTTGCAAATAAACTGAAAATTAAACTCATGGCGCAACTATCCGCTGTGGACCAAGGCCGACGGTGACCATCTCCGTTTTCTTGACCGTGGGTTTGGTGTGCCAAACAGCATATGTCTCAGTCAGGTGGTCAACCTGACGTGGGACCCCCAGAGTTTAGTACCCAAGCATGCTTGGTCCTCATTTTATCTACCCACTCAAGAGATGAAAGGCTGAGTCGACCTTGCCAAGTCCCAGGAAATACTTGCAAATACAGTTATCTTACAGCAATATTACATCTGTATTAGCAAGTATTTGTATATAAAGCTCTCTTTCACGAAGGTTTGGTACATAAGATACCTCAAAAATGGAAAATTGACTAATATCTTAAAAATGTTCCCCTATCCTCACTCGTAGCACATTGATGGTCGGTGACGCCACTTCAGCGTCGTTTATGTGTCGACTGCTAATGACTGCTGACACCAAAATGGCGTCATCTAGAGTAAGAAGATTACTGATGAACCGTGAATTGTAGTGATCTAAAATTTAGTATGTTTAATGGTCCATGGAGAGAAGGTACAATTTGATTCGAATATAAGCTAAAGTAAGCCCCTTTTCACGTAACTCCAAAATTTATTTTTCTTAAACAGCTAGCTTGTATTTCACTATATAGTACATTCCTTTCGAAGAAAGGTTGAATATGCATAAAATTCAACCGGGACTCTTTGTTGTCGAAGCCAGAAGTTCAACCATCAAAATAAGTACGTAGGTACTGAGAAATTTTCTTTTAAAATCTGAAATTTTTATGTCATACAGTTTTTTGAAAATTTATGATATGCATATAAATATAAATTTGCAAAACTGTGAAAAAGGCAAATGTTAGTTAAAATAATGTTAGTTAATATAAAAGGCAAAAGTTTTCGTCAATTTAGTCCGTGCACTCAGCGAAATTGAAAAACAAACATAATCGCCAAGCTTGTGAAATTTTCGTCAACTATTGATTGGTTTGTTGTTAGCGCTACGGTCATTGCTACACAAGGGTTAATTCGATTGGGACCTACAGTTTAAAGCCGATTCTGAACGGCTACAAACATCCATGTCAACAATGGAACTCGAACCAATATATTGGTTCGAGTTCTATAGGCTTGGTTCGAGCCTATAGGCTCTAGGCCGACCATTGACCGGTTCTTTGTTGCGAAATTATGTAATTCATCTAAAAGCGTCGGAACGAAAATGTGGTAGTAAATATCTAAGAGTTAATAAAAGATATATAAAACAATATTTTTTTTTAAATTAAGGCCAATATTTTTGTGGGGGTTTTCCCTGTGGCATTTACAGAATCTTCTATATAAACTGTATTTAAAACTCAAAACTTGCATCGTTTTATGTAACTGTTCAATATCTGAGTATTGTAGGCGGCATATTAAGGCGGTGTTATCAATATGTACCTAATTTTTGCATCAGATATAAAAATACCTATTTTAAAATACCTATTTTAAATTTAACATGTTGGTGGTGGGAATCATCCGTTCCCGTAAACTTAATTTCAGATTGTGATTTTCCAATTTCTAGTTTTTATATTTCGTAAGAATCGGATACACTTTCAATCGCCAGTCGAAGTAATTGCACAATATTTCACATCCCTTTTTTACATAATAGTTAAAAAAAATATTTTTATCACATGTGGCAGGCACAAACATTCAATAACCCGACATTATACTTGCAATTCTGGTCTTGGGGAATATTTAAAAAAAAATTTCCTTCTACTTTAAAAACTGTGATTTTATTTCATCTTTTACACTACATTTTACAACTTCATTTGATCTAACCGAAAATGCCAAAAGGAGGAAAAGGGAAATCTTCTAAAGGAAGGGAATTACCAGTAAACGCATATCCCGTTGTCAAATTTGTGTCTTTTTATGAAGAACAGCTGTCACACTGGTTGTCAGTGAACCATGTAATCCTTTAAAATTGTCTCACTTGATTATTTTAGTTTCAGGGAGAAAATCTGTGAGTAATGTTGTTTACAATGCTTTTGCTCTTAATCCGCTAGAGACATTACACAAAAAGATGAAAGCTTAAAGGAGTTAAAATGTGTGTTATACAACTTCAAATGATTTTGAACGAAGTAAGATGTATGGAATATCTTCAAATATGACGCAAGACAAGTATATCACATTATCTTCCAAACTTTTTAGCTGTTTGTTAGCATCATCAATGATGAATTGGGGTATCAAAAATTTGGGTAATTTCTAAGATAAATGAGTCAAATATATTATGTTACTGTCATCGGTGTGCTTTTGAATTCTTGTAAAATGATATACACTGCTCAAAAAATTAGGGGAGCAAGCAAAGAAGTTAAGAAAACCGTGCGAGACAGCCACGTATTGGCATAAAATGGATAGTACACGCGTGTCAATGCGCAATACAGAAAAAAAGACGTAAAAAAATTTGTAATTAAGCTTTAATTCTTTGAAAATAGGGAAAACACATGAAAAGATGACTTAGGGCAACAATTTGGTTTCATGTAAACGATAAAAAAAGTATTGTTTAGAAATGATGCAAGATTTTTAAAATGGCGTGTGCTCTCCTCGAACAGCTAAGACTGCTGCACACCTGTTTTCCATGGATGCGATGATGTTATCGATAAGACTTTGGGGAATACTGTTCCACACTTCAAGAAGTGCAATCTCCAAGTCTCGGAGAGTAAAAGGAGGCCTTGGTCTCGCAGCAATGCGTCGTCCAAGCATGTACCAAACATGCTCGATTGGATTCAGGTCAGGAGAGCACGCTGGCCATTCCATACGCTGTGTTGTTTCAGCTTAAAGCATGTTCTCCACAAGACGAGCTGTATGCGGTCTGGCATTATCATGCTGGAAAACAAAGGAATCTCCAATGGCTGCAGTGTAAGGTATGACATGAGGTCTCAGTATCTCGTCTGCATACCTTCGGGCCGTCAAAGTACCATTCTGAATGATATGCAGGTCCGTACGTCCACCTATGCTGATTCCACCCAATACCATAAAACTAGCTAGTCTGTATTGTGACCTTTCACGAACGAATGCGGGGTTATTTCGAGTGCCCCTTTCCCTCCATACCAAAACACGTCGGGTGTCACACTCCAGACTGAATTGGGACTCGTCTGTAAACAGCACTTGGCTCCAATCATGTTGCTCCCAATCTCGATGTTCAGCAGCCCATCTTCTTCGGGACGCACGGTGGCGTGAGGTCAACGGAATACAGACCATTGGCCTACGTGCATAGAGACCTCCCTGATGAAGCCTATTACGTACTGTTTGGCAGGACACCCTTCGTCCTGTTGCCAAGAGCTACTGTCTTTGCAGCTGAGTAGCATCGTCTGTTCTGTTTCGACGAGCTGTTAGCAGTATATACCAGTCATCAGTTGCTGTAGTGGCGCGTGGCCGACCTTGCCCTGGTCGACGTCTAACATTCCTTGTTTCTTGGAATCGATTCCACAGCCTTGCAACGACACTTTTGGCGACTCCAACAGCGTCCGCGACACTACGTTGTGTTTGCCCGGATTCAAGTCTGCCTATAATACGCCATGCCATGTATTCCGGTAAATCACGTTGTTGAGACATTTTCAAGTCACCTTTTCTCAAAAAGAATAACTGAGCAATCGAATTTCACAGTTAAGGCAGTGAAACAGACGTTTCTACAACATCCCCATTTCCGCCCTTATGTTCTTTTTCTGGTTTTTGAAGCCATGAACTTTGATTTAAAGGATTGCTAGGCTTTAAATTATGTATATAATAATTTATTTTATGTTACTTATCGGTGTAAGTATTTGCGTAATTTCGTTAAAACCATGTGCTCCCCTAATTGTTTTGAGCAGTGTATTTAGCTTATCAAAGATATTAAAACGACATTCACGCTACCAAGTGTTCATATTTTCTTCGAATTCAGATTATTCGGAAGATTCGTCTACGAGCCACCATAATTATTCTCATTTTCATAAAAACTATAAAGTCCTCCACACTTATCAGTTCATATTGCCCTTCATTGGCACAAGTGCATGCCAACGTACGAACATAAAAGCATTTTTAGTGGATTAATTTTTCATTCTCTAAGGTATCTTAATTTATTTTTCTCGGTTAGTACTTTGTTTCAGGCCAAAATTTATTTTCATTTTCGGTTCGTTTTTCAACATTAAGTGTAGGATTCTTAAATCACGAAATAAATTTTAAGATCTTTATCAGCACAAAGGGATTATTTTATATAAATTTCTTCTTCACGATTGCCCTTCTTTTATCGAATATCTAACAATTTAAAGAGATGGAATACTGAATTGCATAGCATGAACAAATGGAGTTTTCGTATTGGTTAAAAAAAAAACTATTGATATCTGGGTTTAAGAATGAAAAGTTATATATTGGTGTAAACTTTGAATTGACACCTCGGACCCCCAGACCTACAAGGTCTATCGTCCATGATACACCTGAAAGTCGGTCA
This sequence comes from Dolomedes plantarius, assembly GCA_907164885.2. NCBI lineage: Eukaryota > Metazoa > Arthropoda > Arachnida > Araneae > Dolomedidae > Dolomedes > Dolomedes plantarius. Next base: position 82,258,676 of record OU015497.1, on the reverse strand, counting down.
CTACGTAGCAAGAGCCTGAATACGCAGTAGAGGGTTAATTTCCCAAGTTCGGATGCATTTTCAATTTCTGTGGGGCTGGAGGATGCCGGATATACAGTCCAGATCTGCAATCCACCCAAGGCACCCCCAGCCCCTTATATATTGGTGTAAAAAGATTAGGGATGATTCTTAGAAGGAATATGTCCAAGGCATTCTGTTACTCTAATAAAGCTTTATCATATGATTCAGTGTCACGCAAAGATTAAACAACTACAATACACCTTTTAAATGATAAATAAAAAAGGATATAATATTCGTAGAAGTTATTTTAGTCTTTAGTTCGTTACAGATGCTCCTTGCAACTAAACAATTGAATTTCCAATTGAGGTGTGATTTTTGCTGTAGCACTGTGCTATTATGAAATTTTCAAAAAGATGATAACGCTCTGGAATACTAGGTATAATTTTTCAGTTTTGCTAAATTCAAAAGAAATAAAAGATAAGTTATTATTCAGAAGAGCGGACTAGGGAAAATCAAATAAAGGAATGTCAAATTTGTGAGTTTTCTTTCCTACAAAAATCCTCGCTAAATTCTGTTCATAGTTCCATGCACTTTGCATTACCCTCGAGATATTACTAATGAGTAAAATCAATATTTAGAAAATTCCATGACTTTTATATCTTTCTATGTTTATACGTATAATAATGTATATTAAGAACCAGAGGGAGAGTAGAGACAACCTAAATATAAGATTTTCAGCAATAATATTTTCATCATTTTTATATCGCTTTAGTTTTATGATTCTGTAGTAGTGGAATCTAATTCATTGTATTCAACAGTTTAAAGAAACACTTACCGTTAAAATGAAAAGATCTATTACAAACAACAACTGCTTAATCTTTTCATTGTTTGTAAATGAGAAATTTCCTTTGAGAGAGTATTTACAACGATCGAGACGTTTTATACAGCAGATCTCAATACATATAACAATTTGAACTCACTTTGTCACGTTACCTAGTTAGTTTTTCTAATTGAACATTGTTGTAAGTTGTTCTTTTCGGACCTACACTGTTTTAAGTAGTAGTATAAATAATCAGTTTTTAAATTATTTTAAAATCTATTTCCTTTTCATCTGCCAGGGATGACCAAATGTCTATGGCATTGGAATTAGGTACCAGTAACAGAAGGTTCGCGTTCCACTGTTAGAGTGGATATTTGTAGCTCTTCGAAATCGGCTTTACACTGTAGGTCCAGTCTAATTATTCCCTGTTTAGTAAAAAAAAAAAGGATTGTAGCGCTCCTAACTAAAAAACCGTTTAACTCCTTTCTTTGCGTAAACAGTAGCAGTATATTCTGATAGTTATTGTATCACATTTATCTAGGGATTAATCTTTACATCTTCTCTAGATTTATTTGTCGAGGGATATTATATTAAAAAAAATATGTAAGACTAGTACGTTTCTTGTAACAACATGAAAATAAATCATTATGTTTAATCAATTTACTGACAAAATCACGACTATACGTATGTAGGCATGCGTAAACACATAATATAGATCATAAGTATATCGTTTTCAGATAGACATATTTATTACTTAGATCATCTATCGCATTTTATTGAGACACTTCTATGAAAGTATACTATTTCTCCAAAATGCTTTTCGCATTTTCTCAGTTTATCCTTTATATTCCTTGTCATTGCATACGTCACAAACAGTTCAAACACCTTTGTCTTTCGTAACTGATATCGCGTCTGCTGATTTTATATATTTAGGGAGGGGAAAGCTGTATGTTACAACAATCTCACTGTATCGAAAAGGCCTTGAACTGCTACGCTTTTTTCCTGATTCTCCATGTCAGCTTGCGGGAGAAGGCACCATTAAATCTAGCTGCTTTAAGCATTACACCAATTTTCTTTCGCAATGCAAGCGTTGCGTAAAGTTCTGTCCCCACCTAAACCGAAATCAGTCTGCTTGTGACCTGGATTAATGCATATCCGAGGAACATCCTTCACCTGTGTGGGATTCACCTCTAAGTAACCTTGACAGGTATATGCGTGCTCCCCGACATGAGCTCCCTTATAGTTGTATGTAATACGGAGTGCAACAACTTCGGTCTGGAATGCAGTGCGTTACGAAGTTATTGCGAAAATTTAAGGCAGTTGGATCGCACAACCTGAGACAAAGGTCGTTCAAAAAACAGTCACATGAGGGACTTGTGAATGTAGATAATAGATCGTTGCATTGAGAAGCCCGTGTGCAATGAAAGATGTTACACTATATATATAAAAATAAATGTTGATAATGCCAGTAGAAACTTAATCTCGTTAGGTCTTGTTCTCAGGGTTAAAATAAGTATTCAATAGCTACTTAAAAAGCTTACATTTAGACATGCCAGATAAAATCAGTCACGATGTAGAAAATTGTAGTGAAATATCTGATTGAATTAACATTGAGGTTTTCTGTCAAGAAAGATAAATTTCTATGGCATTTGTGTCTGTACTCAGAAATAATTCCAGTTTCATTCTTTATTGCGTTATTGTGCAATTCAGGTCAGAAACTTACTATTTCAGTTACAAATATGTTTCTGGAAATTTTAAAGCACTCTTCCTTTTTAGTTTCACAAATAAATTTCAGACATGTTTAGAATATTTTATACCTTGGAATGCCAAAGAAGAGGATGTCTTATGTGTGTCCTATGGGACATTCTTCAAAGAGGACTAAACTGTACTTATGATACCATTTATTAAATTGTATAATGGTAGAGTTATTTTTCAAGAGTTATTTAGAAGTAAAATTTTCTATGTTGTCTGATACAAGATTTAATATAAGATTTAATTTAAGATAAGATTCTCATCCTCGATAGTAGCTTATCTTAATCGCTAGTCTATT